>OW679198.1:93165895-93317136 GCA_940337035.1 Agriotes lineatus
ACTCACAACATAAAAACAAATCTAGCTAATAAATGACCCACCAACTACCTTTAGTGCTTTGTTGAAAACCTATATAAATTGTACAGATGAAAGCGTTGCGAAAAGAACACAAAATATTATCAGCGCTAGGAGCATTTAATCAAACCCATATAATGGCAGAAACATATGAATTATATACATAAGCCATGAAGGCTAAAGTGACAGGAACTTAAGATTTGTAGGACAATTGCCTAGCAAATAAATTAACCATAAATAAAAATCAACTTCTAAGAATTTTAGTCACAAAATATGCTAATTAATAGTACTTGACATGTGGGCACAACGTCCAAAGGACGTGGCGGAAGTGAGTTTTGGGCACATACGTATTTCAACAATTTGGAAACGATTAATTACTCGCGCTTTTAGCGTTATAAATTGATTGATTAAAAAGAGTAATTAAACACGTTTCAGTTTGAATTTCTAAGGCAAAAACTGATTACATTTGCGGCAACTGCCTTTGTCAATAAAAACACTGAGAAATGCATAAACTTACTTTTGATTCGTTTTTATGTTCAGCCATCGTTAGGAGGAAAGATCCTGGTACGTGGCATCTTGACAAAAAGGACTTCTAAGCAGGATTTGGCTGCATTATTTCGTAGAATCCCAGGACGCAACGAGCAATGAGAGCAGCTAACTGCGGCAAGAGCGACCTAGGGCATTCTGAACATTTCAGCCAGCTTACACGTCGAAGCGAAAAGTGGGAGGCCCGGTTATTCTTTGAGTAACTGTAGAATAACCTTAAGAAAACCGCATGGGAACCGGTCTAACTATGGAAACTAGTATGCAAAATTTAATTAGATGAGGCATTCTTACCGAAGCTGTTTAAGGCCGTTCGTAATGAAAACAACGCCGCTAACGGCTTTTGTTTGTTTAAAGAAGAGCGGTCTTGGCCTGCTCCTTGAATTTCAGATCTCACAAAGGCGCTGCGTAAAAAATAATAATCGAGTAACTCGACGGTTTGTTAGCGAGCCTACTTAGGAAAAGCCAAACGAGCGTACTTCGACCAGAAAAGCCGTGCAGGTGCCTTATCTCTAACGTTAGGCGCTTTATAGGGTAAATCTGAATTCCTTTGCCACATTATTTAAATATAAGGTAATCCGAAAGAAGATGCGAATTGCTAGAACGAGCTATTGAAACGGGGCGTTACAAAGCCTTTCGCATCCTATTGATTCCCGCAAGTAATTTGTAATTAACTTATGTTTGCTGAAGGTATGTTCACACGAACCAATAATAACCGGTAATATTAAAAAATTCTCAGCACAATATCTGACCGGGCTCCGTAGTTCAGTGGTTAAGTATCCTGGCTACTGATCTAAGGGTCGAGTGTTCGATCCCCAATCCCGGTGAGGTTTTTAAAAATAAAAATTTGCTGATGAAAACCACTACAGAATGCCATCACTCGGAAGTGATGTAAAGCCGTGGGTCCCATGTCACTATACGATGTGTAGCATGTAAAGCATGGGTCACACGATCATTTTTTGCATCAAATTTGCTTGTCATACACCAATGATGACGTATTTCATGACGTCAGCCTCATAGTTGTCAAACATTTCTAAAAAATACGACGGGCTCTATTTCGGTGCAACTTTTTCACGCGATTCTGCGCAGTGCGTGAAAGTGGTATTTCACGATTCAGGGTTTTTAGGTTAAGAACGCATTTTTACTTCAAAAATAGCCATGGGTTGGAGGCGTGAGCAAGTGTCGGCCCTAATAGACGCCTATCAACAAGAGGAGGTCTTGTATTTCGTAAAAGACACCAGCTATCATAACAAGCTAGCACGGAATGAAGCTTTGTCTTATATTCGTGTCGGTTTTTGAAATTGTGTTGGTGACTATATTTAAAAGTTTTGTAAACACTCTTTCATCTATCCTCAAATAATTTTTAAAGCTACCACCATCTTCACATTTCAATTCTGTGTGTACCATTGAAAATTTACAAGTAAATTTTGCATACAATTTAGCGTCGTGCCATACAGGCTTAACAAATAAATCTTAGCACATTTTCAAAAAAATACATATACAGTGTGTCCCATAAAGTTTTATACAAATGGAGAAAAAGTTTATCTTACATTTCACAAAAAAAAATCTTGATAACAAGCTCTGCATGACTTGTAGATCCATAATCAAGTACAAAATATTTAAAACATTGGCTGATATACAGGGAAAATCAAAATTATGATTTGGAATGAGAGTAAAATACGTTCAAACTGTAGAGGAGAGCAAAATGTTCATTGAAATTGTTATTAGGTAGCATTTGACATTTGTTGACAGTTATTAGATATTCCAAAGCACTCTATCCAGAACGTGTTTAATAAGGACGAGTAACACAAAATCAGACGCTTATTATGAACGGGATCTTACGATGTTTCGTACTGCGCAATAATCTAACAATTGTTGACGTATTTATTGAAATAAGCTTATAATTTTTATCTGGGAAAATCACTAATCCATAATTTTTTGCTACTTAATAACAATTTCAATAAACATTTTGCTCTACACTACAGTTTGAACGTATTTTACTCTCATTCCAAATCATAATTTTAATTTTCCCTGTATATCAGCAAATGTTTGAAAAATTGTGTACTTGATTATGGATCTACAAGTCATGCAGAGCTTTTTATCGAGAATTTTTTTTTGTGAAATGTAAGATACACTTTTTCTCCATTTGTATAATACTTTTTGGGATACACTGTATGTATATTCATTTTTAAATTAAAACTTAAAGCTGAATATTAAAAATTTTATAAAATTCAAATGTTACAAATATACCAATATTCCCTGGCAGCTAATTTAAGAAATAAAAAAAAATCAATAATTAATATTGCTATCATATTAGGCTGCAATATTGGCCATAGTAATTGGAAGCATGCGCTATATGGGAGTACACATATATCTATAGGTCAAATGTTTCGCAAATAAGAAGTTCTATAATTTTAAAGGAATCTAACCTAACCGAAGTTGGTGTGGCTTGATGTCAATTTGACGTAAAAGGACAAATACGTTGAATTGACATCAATGCATCCTAACCTAAGTTAATATAACGATCAGTTTGGTGCATCGTCGCTAAAGTGTAAATGATAATAATTATTATATAAATTAGAAATACATCTACAAGTGATATTAATATTTAGCTTGTAAACAACGTAACGGAATTTAACCTAACTTAAGTTAATATAACAAACTGTTTAGAATGGATGGTGCATCGTTGCTAAACGGTAGATAATAATATTAATTATTATATACACTATAAATAATTCTACTGGAGGTTGTACAGCTCGCTCAAGCTTAGAAGGCACTTTTAGAGAAGGGGCATGACAAAATTATTTATTATCGTTGTCTAGTTACTCCATGGTTTGAGTGAGTATAAGCAATACCACCTTCAATGGTATAATCCATATAGGTATGTACTACTGCTACCTATACCATGGCTCACTAAATTGTATAGAACCTTTATTAGAGTGTCAAATGGGATAGCTAATAACACAGTATAAACCCTACAGACCTTTCGCAACCCTAATTGGGAAAGAGTTTCTTCTTTTACAAGATAACGCCAGGCCTCACATTGCTAGCGTCGTTGAAGAATGCCTTGCAAAAGTTGGCATTGATGTTTTGGATATGCCAGCTAAAAGTCCTGATATTAATGCTATTGAACTTAAATGGAAGCACAACAGGGCTTCTAAAAAGCAGATCAACAATAAACGCAATATTGACAACTCATAAAAAAATCACTCGAATATAACACGCCTGCTTTCATTTGTTTCATAGACCTAACGAAAGCATTTGACCGCGTAAAACTTAAAGACATCGTATACCTATACATTAAAAGAAAAGGGGATCCCTCAAGAATACATTAAACTAATAAAAGACATGAACACCAACAACACAAAAAGGGTCAACAAACAACTTCCTTATAAAAGAAATAAAAACAAACACGGGAATTCGTCAAGGAGGTAGTCTAGCCCACTACTGTTCAATCTAATCATGGACAAGATAATAGAAGCCGTGAAAACACGCGATCTCGGTTAGAAGCTTGGAAACAACCTTATAAATATCTTATGCTATGCGGATGATGCAGTTTTAATAGCAGAATCGGAAAATGGCTTACAAAGACTTCTCCATACATTGAAAATTGCTACCGAAACAATTAACATGTCAATCTCCACAACAAAAACAAAATCAATTACCATCTCAAAATAACCATTAGGCTGCAAATTGGCAATGGACAACATTTTAATAAAACAAGTAATGACCTTTAATTACTTAGGAACAGAAATTTCAAGTTGTGGAAACCTTAAAAACGAAGTGGGGAAACAGGTAAATAAAGCAGCCACCATCTCGGGTCATCTACAACAAGTTATATGGAAGAACAAACACCTCACTACAGAATGTAAATCCAGAGTGTATAAGACCTGTGTCAGGCCGGTGCTAACATACTGTTACGTTTTTACGTTCGGGCTATTTAAAAATTATACGACGCTTCTTGTATTAAACATTTATTTACAACGATCAATTACGATTTATCTTAACTATTTACAGACACAAGAATTATCAAGGCAGAACGCAAATTACTTAACTAACTGAACTATTTCTAATGACAAATACACTTATTTATTTACACTGGATTAAACATCAATTATTTATGTGGCTATTTATTTTATACACGCTTTTATTTATGTAGCAGCTTTACGCATTTCGAGTTTGGATGAGAACTGAGCTGTTATTCCTGCTGGCACGTATTTATATCTCACGAATGAGTCATTCTAGAACAATCGAGACTTCGCTCGCTTGTTCCGGCAGGTGTATGACGCATCGCGTATTAGTCACCAAGGCCTAGAGCCCTTTATAATACAAGCAGACGCATGTCGCACAAGTTGCATCACAGTACTTTCGCGTTTACATGTTGGTGGCTATTATGCAACCAAAACATAACCCTACAACGTCAAACAGTTAACTCGTTGAGGGTTATATTCATTTTTACGGTCTTTTCTGTTTTTCAGATTTCAAAATCTTCGAGCATGACCGGTTGTTCAGTCTCGAATTAGTACTATTAAACGTATAGACATTAACGTATCTTCATTTTCTGAAAAGTAACTAATTTTTTGAATTTTCCGCTTTTGTGATGTGATTCAATGTGGCGTCTGCAGCTGGCTCCAAGGCTGCTTCTCGAATATTCACGCGTCTGCATCGGTCTCATTGCAAGGTCGTTACAATACGCAGCACAAACCAGAGCGGACACCACTGCAACTAAAAGGCAGATAAGAACAACTGAAATTAGCGCTTTGAGACGAATACCCGACCATACACTATGGGACAGACAAAGAAACACATACATAAGAGAAAAATGCAAAATGGGAGACGTGGCACAATGGGTACAAGCAAGAAGGCGCGAGTGGGACGAACATGTAAACAGGATGGCAGACAATCGGCTCGTCAAAATAGCACGTAATGAAAAGCCAAGAGGAACACGACCACCAGGAAGACTCTCAAAGAGATGGTGAGATAGCTGGTAGTCAGTATCACAAAACCAGTAAAGTTTAAGACACAAACAGAGGACTGCCACCCAGAATAAACAAGCGTTTCGCCTTACAGAAAGAGGAAGAAGAAAAAGAAGAAGAACTTAAATGGAGATTTGCAGGACATGCGGTCAGAGACCTACGGAAAATGGCATAAAAGAATATTAATAACAATTAGAATGGAAACCCTATGATTTCACAAGACCAAGAGGACGTCCACCACTGAGGTTAGTTACTTGAAACTAATTCCAGGTTTCAACTGAACAAAACTGGAGGGACTTGGATGAGGGGTAGGTATACCTATTACAAAATGGATTTAATCGCTGACGAAGAAGAATTAGTCCAGCCATTAGATACTTTTTTGGTTGCAAAAGGTTGAGCACTTTTGAAACTTGACACGATTGAATGCTTGGTGGCCCTAAGTATGACCTTAAGTTTGCGACCTCATACAACCGCGCTCGCGCCGCCATCTTAAAAAAAATGAAGACCAAAATTAGTTTTTGGCGTATACCTTGGTTTCTGTAGATTTTAGAAAAACCATTTCCGATTAAAAGTTGAAGAGGTTAAATTTTGGTACAAAACTACTTCTATATTTTTTTTGTCATACTACTTGTAGTATTTTATGAGTTACAGGGCCGAACAATAGGGTGATTTTTTTAAAGTGTTGTATAAGCACTATTTGCATGGTACTTTTTGCGAATTATGAATACATTATCCTATCTAAAGTAGTTTAGTGCAGTAAAGTAATAAAAACATAGGCTAGCAACTCGTTTCCACACCACCCAGGAGGTAGAGTTGAGCGGCGCATTATTTTTAAAGTGGTACCCCCAGTAGGCCTAACGAACGGTTTCTGTTTTTTGTACTATGGAATGTCCCTGGTTCATCATGTTTACTATCTGTCAAATCTTGTTTGTCTCACGTATCTTCCAACATCCACTCCAACGAATCAAAGTCGTCATCAGCCTCGTTTGGGTCTTCGGGGTCGGAATCCACTACCAAATCGGGAATGTTTTCACATGCTGTCCCGTTACAATATAGACACAGCTCTGAGCATTTTAAACCTGTTTTCTGACACGCATACACTCCTGCTTAGCCTTTTTTACATTTACAGGACGTAGCCCGAACAGTATTGAGGGGAAAACTGCAGAATACGGAACACATTCCCCTGCTATTGTTAATATTAATTATTTTTAACCATGTTTCTCTAGTAACCATAACCAAAATTATAAGGGAAGCAAGTAAAAGGAGGGAAATTTGCCCCGGATTCCGCAGTTTAGCTGTATCGAGCCCGTTCCTCCTTTTCTGCCAGCCATATTGCTCAGGACCTTTTTCTCTGCCACACCATATCGCAACTTGGTAATACACTAGCAGACAATGCTGACTTGTTTTTTGTTCTTACACACAGACTTCGTAAAATGCTGGTAGCGAAGCGAATTCAATGTGTCCTTTTCGATCCACCCATATATCTAATACTTACTATATTGCTAGCGGCTATGAGTGGGAAACTCACGAGTGAAATGAGACAGACAACCAACTCTTCAATGTATAATGGTGAGCTGTGCGCAAGCGCGGCGGCGTCGTCAGCCCAATGGGAAAGTGGTAAAGTTTAAAATTCGCTTCTAAAGGCGGAGTTCGAATTTTCACGCACGCGCACGATACGCGTTATACGCTAAGTGAAACTATGTCGGCGCCGTAATGTTTTCGGGCGTTCCGAGGCCCTACTAGCAATATATGTGTATTATATATGTATATGGATCCACCATACCTACAGTGCCAATAAAAACGCTACACCAGCTGCAGCGAGAGTACCCACATCTGATTCGAGTTCTTAAAAGATTACTATAGCTTCAAGCAACGAGTCGTTTGTATACAGGGGACTAGGGAACCTCAATTTTCCTTGGTTAAAAAGGACAGAGGTTGTGTCACATATATGTATAATACATATTACATAATGGTCACAACCATTGATTGCATGTAAAACAAAATGTCTTCGCAACAGCTTCTTTGTATTTCAGGTTCCGTTCCAGCGTTTTGGCAATTTTTCCTCTCGCTGGTTTTAGCAAAAAAATGTTCTATTGATCTCTCACCTTTGCAGTTAAAAGAACCAACAAATCTATATCTTCTCCGACAACGAAAACACGCGTAGAAAATGATGACATGTCGATGGCTGTCTGCTTTGCTGTGTAATTGTTTTCTTCAAACTTCGTAACTAACATGGAAATTAAATTCCCTTTGTTAGTATCGCTCGACAAGAATTTTTCTTGCAAAACAGGTGGAATCATCGCTTCATCGAAAATTACATCAGTGCATACATGTGTTCTAGAGCGCCGATATCTTTTTGCGCTTTTTGTATTGCGGCTAGCTGCGTTGGCTGGATAACCGTTGTAGCGTAGCGGTGATGAATGGCCTGAAAACGTCTGTCGTGCAAGAGAAGGCCATAAACAAAAATGTGACTTAAAGTGCAGCACTAAATCAGTTAATAAATAAGTGGAGTTCGCGTTGTCTCAGCTTTGAGAAAGTATCATTTGTACGCGTGTACTACGAAACATCTGTAATGTCAAATGTGATTTTTGTCGTCGAGTTAAACAATCAAAACAAACTTGTCTAAACGTTCACGATGCAATTTCTAACACAGCCGGGGTTATGTTGTAAACGCAGGAATATCGGCCAATAAACTCTTTTGTCCAAAATAACAATAAACCTGGCGGAAAGGGAGAGTCAAGCCTGGTCGACAATGCAGTCGTAAGCGCTTGAAAAAGGGAAAGTTCCTTTCGACGAAAGATTTCAACCTCCTGTGCTACAATAGAGAAAATGGAGCTTAGCTGGACAATCCCATTGTACTAAAAAAAAAAAGAGAATGTTCTTTCTATTCAGGCGCACCATATATACCTAAACGCACTAGCTTAGTTTTCGAGATCACTTTTACTTTGACGTTTTCTGCATATACCGACTTGTTCCATTTTAGAGCAAAGTCGAGACCAAGGTCAGTTTCCAAGGTCTTTATTTAATAAATAATTCAGTATCGAAAGTCAGGCTACTCACAATTCGGATTTGTATATTAAATTAATATTGACGAATTTGTATATGTTGTGTTTTGTTCGTGTGTTTTAAAGAAATAAAAGGAATGTTATTGTTTTCCACAAACGGTTGTATTTACTGAACTTAATTCCACAGTATTAACCAACATAATAGTTCCAGCGGGAACCACAAAGTTGGTAACCCGCGACTAAGAAACTAAACCGTCAAAGACTACAACTGCGTTAGGATCATAATGCATCTGAACATATTGAACGTAGTTTATGCAAATGTGTTCATACGAATCATTGCGATACCATACCACTTGACGCAACAAACACAGCCGCCGTTCAGTACATTCAAGATGTTGTTATAAGGTTGTACAGAATGGTTTACTGGAGAAAATGCCTTAAACAGGGACGATTTCGTTTGGTTTTACATGCCATCCTCATTAAATAGTGATACGGGATATAGGGCGAGTTCAAACTTAAAATAACTTTTTAATTCCTCATCGCTTTTTTTGGCGATACAGATTTTTGAAATAACAGGGGATTGATGAAAATAAGAATATTGACAACTTTGACACTGCTTTTGTCTGCTCCTAAGGAAATCAGTCCATCTTTACG
The DNA here is from genome assembly GCA_940337035.1 of Agriotes lineatus. Lineage (NCBI taxonomy): Eukaryota > Metazoa > Arthropoda > Insecta > Coleoptera > Elateridae > Agriotes > Agriotes lineatus. Next base: position 93,175,089 of record OW679198.1, read on the forward strand.
CTTATATTTTATCGAACCAAAATTATTGCTCACAGTCTTCGCCATAGCCGCAGCACCAATTTCTTGTGCCATGTGGCGATTTAATGTTTAACGTCAACGACGCCACTGTTGATGGAGAGCAAACTATCGACTTGCGGAAACGGATTATGTTGCAACAGCCATTCTGCAATCTTGGCCACATCGTTCTGGTCACGTGTCATACGCCACAAATCATATGCAAACAACAGACAAAGTGTATATTTTATAATATCACTGTATAAACAGTTACATAGTAGATTAGACTACTCTAGGTAGACTAGTTTGTGGATAATTGGTAAACAGTACCGTGCAAATGCCGGCTTTACGAAATTTTAAAAAGTTCGCCCTATTGTTCGGCCCTTTGACTCGGGAAGTATTAGTCTGACAAAAAAATTATCAAAGCGATTTTGTAGAAATGTTTATTCTCTTAAACTTTTCATTGGATTTCTTTTATAAAATCTATAGGAACCGAGTTATATGCAAGAAACTGATTTTAAATTATGGCCCTATACCATATTTCATAAAGATCTTGCAACTTAGATTAAACCGTTATTTTTTAGGTTAAACAAATTGCATTTATTAAAAATGACGGTTTAATCTAAGTCGACAGAGCTTTCTGAAATTTGTTATAGGACCATAAGTTATCATTATAAACAACTTTTCTTAATACAATTTTTCCGTATCATGAACAAAAAGGGTAGTTTACCTGACAATAAAATACAATTTTCTAAGAAATAACAGTTTTTTATAAGTCGACAGATTTTCCTGAAATTTGGTATAGGGCCATAATTTATCATTATCAACAACTTTTCTTAATTACATTTTGCCCTATCATGAACACAAGGGGTTGTTTACCTGAAAATAAAATAGTTTTCGCTTCCCTGTCAAGGCCTACTTGTTTTTCAAAAACTGAAAATATTCTTAAAATTCGTTTCACACCAAGCAGGGCGGAATCCCAAAATATGAAATTCCAATTCGAAAATTTTTGGTCAATCATACCTATTGTAAACTCAATCCGGGGACATACTGTATACAGGGTGTCTCAAAATTGACGCCCGTGCTTTTGGGGTTTGATGCAATGGGCTAAAAGAAATCGAAAATGAAGAGTGGAAAATTTCCGATTGTCATTTGTTATCGAGTTATTGATGAAAATGTAAATAATAACTTCTATCGCCCGGTCGCTTCAATTTGTTGTGTAAAATAATTCAATGAGGTGGCTATGGCGATGTAAAACATTTATTAATCGTTCTGTCGTATTGATAAGTATTTCCTTCGGTTTTGTGTGTTTACCTGTTGTGAATCCTGAAGATGTCGTCGCTCGCAATCACGCTGCTGTGGCGTCAATGGACGAAAATATGCTACAGAGCGTTCGCACTTCAATGATAAATCGTGCGAATGTTTGCCTTGAAATAGGAGGCAACCTATTTGAACACATTTTGTGACAAGATATGTGTAAAATAACTTGTTTTCAAATATTATTCGCCCCACTATGGGGCACTACCTACTTACAAAACGAATCTGTGGTGTGGCATTATTGAGACCCATCACTGTGGATGCAGTCGCCTTTGCTTTTATTTTAGTTTTTTTTGTCTTTACCAGGACCAGGGATCGAATCGAAATCAAATACTGATTATACAACTTTGGACAAACAGAAATGTACCGTAACAGCTTGCTGTAGGTCAAAAATGATGTTCGTGGACTATATGCTGAATCTGCGATCTAGTAGCTTGATGGCAGGAGAAATAGGCTTTGATATATTTGATTCAGGTTAATTATACTAATAGAAAACAAAATTTACAACTCTCATTGCATGCTAAAGCAGAGTGTGTGATCTGCACTGTAGCAAGTAGCACACTGCTGCCCGTGTCAGGTTGATCCGTACTACTAAGGGCTGGACCCAGAGCCTTCAAGAATAGGGAGGCGTAAACACTCTGTTATCCCTACTTAACTTGTAAATATGCATTACCATACGAAAAAGTTATACCAAAGGTTAATATTTTATTGTCAATATAGAATATTACATAATTTACAATTAAAAGGATGTTTATTTTATAAAAATTACTACATGTTAGAAATCCAGCACCTTGCTTGTTGCATAAGCTATAAGTGAGATATAATGGTTTTGCATTAAAGCTGGTTTCAAACACGTAATAAATATCCCCATATATGATTCTATGCAAGCATATTTAATCTTGAATTTTAAACTTCCATACAGCTTATGTATACTTGTATAGTTGGAGCAAAGATATTTCGGACGCCTCAGGCTACTACTTAAAGGTTAATGAGCATGGCAGGTGGGATTATGTTGTACACACGACAATCCCTTTGTAATAGTTCACAAGCAAATCCATATCCTTAAAATCGAAATGCGGCTACGGAAACGCAATGTTTGTTAGTGTTTAAAAACTTATTATTTTTATTTAACAACATTGTTAATAAAAAAAGATACAATCAAGAAAGACAAAAAATTATAGAAAATATGTATATGCAACAAATAACTACAGTTTATTGATTGATATATACAAAAAACAACAATTATGAGTACAATATATAAATTAATTTTCGTTATCGCTATCACATGGCCAATCGTCACTATCGCTGTCTCTTAAATTAATAATTAATTCTGGAATATCAATAAATTTAAAAAATTGGTCTTCAATGCCAATCACATGCCGAACACAGTTTTTCCAGCTATTTACATGAATTTTATTAACTTCTTCTTTAATTATTTCTATCATTTTCTCACTAAACTTGGGGCATTGGTTACGTTTTCGAATGTGTGTTTTTAATTCTGCCCATATCATTTCTATAGGATTCATACAACAATGATATGGTGGCAATCTTAAAACTCTATGGCCTAGTTCTGTAGCTATGGTGTCTACTACATATTTTTTAGAGAACTTCTTAATGGACAACACTTCCAGTAATTGATTCTTATTGTAAGTTTCTTGAAAATACATGTTGTTCTTGTAAAGAAAATCTGTAATTTCTGCTTTAGTAGAATTACTATTTGGCACTTTTTCAGCAAGCCTTGAGTGATAACTGGCGTTGTCCATAACGATCACACTATTAGGTGGCAAATTTGGTAACAGCTTATTTGAAAACCACGACTCAAACACATCTGAATTCATGTCTTCATGGTAGTCCAATCGACAGTCTCTTATATTTTTCGCAGATAATAGGAGACCATCGTTCACCCATCTCATCTCAGAGCCTACATGTAAAATTATAATACGTTTTCCTCTTGAAGGTGGAATGTCTAATTGGCATTTCCGAGAATTATCTGTCCATCCTTTTTGAATATTTTTTGAATAATTTATTCCTCAATCAGGGCATAATCGCATAATGTGTTTATTTACCTAGTAAAATTAATTTTGTCATTCAATATTATTAGATAATTAAATATAAATTAAGTAGAAACTTCACTACAAAATGAAATAAATACCACCTTGGAAATATTCCCACCTTTGCGTATACCTGGCACGACTTAAGCGGACTAACAATAGTAAACTCATTTGCGGTTTAACTTTTAAAGCTCGCTCTGTCCGAAGTATCTTTGCGTCTACTATACCACCACATTTAAATATGACTGAACAATTACTAGTCACATTAGCCACAAAGGAAAACTAGGAACCTGGTTTTCCTTTCACTCACATCAATTTTGCAATAGCTATTGCAAACATACTGGGTGCTTGCAAGTACGAGTACAGGCAGACTTCGCCGTTCGCGGATTGCTTTGCTGTTCGCGGATGGAATTGCCAACTGTTTCAACTTTCACACACTAACGACCGGTCTTATAAAGGCCACTAATCTGACATTAACTTTAATTTGCTGTTAAAATAAACAAAAGCGCATAAAAATTTGTTTACTAATGAATATGTCATAAGCGGCAACGTTTTGATGAGCTTTTGTTTATTTTAACAGCGATTTGAAGTTAACGTCAGATTAGTGACCTTTATAAGACCGGTCGTAAGTAAATAAAGCAGACATATGCGGTTTATGTCGTGAACAGCTAAATAACATTATTTATCACGAACTTATAAACACACTTATCGTGTCTATGCCTTTGAATCTCTTATTACAATGGCGGACAATAAATTTAGGCCGGCCTGTCATTCACTTGGCACTGTTTTGTTGGTGGCACTGTACGTCTATGTCAAATTCGAGGTTAGCAGGTTAAGTTTTGCGTCAGTTTTGACACAAACTGACGCAAAATCTAACCTGGTAACCTCGAATTTGACATAGACGCACAGTGCCACCAACATAAACAGTGCCAAGCGACCGGCATTAATTTATTGTCCGCCATTATACCAAATTGGAGCTGAAATAAATTGTAAAATTATAACTTGAATAAACAAATGGACATCCGAGCTCTAGATTCAAGTGGCAGACTTATGTTACGTATGGAATTTTAGTTCAAGGTTTACTGTCTTTTCGAGCGTTTCTGCCGAAAATTCAATAGAGTTTAATTTTTAAAACACGGAAAACCATGTCATCAAAGCGTCAAGTTTCTGCTTCAGATTTGCCAGACAAAAAACGCAGAGAAGTTTTGGTTTTTTGAGGTTGCGTAGTATAAATAAATCTAGTTAATGGAACCTAACCCCATTTTTATTGTGTTTACTGGCGCATCGCGGTTTTGCGCTTCGCGGCATTCTTCTGGAACGTAACCCCCGCGAACGGCGAGGTCCGCCTGTACACTAAAATTGGTAATTAACCCTACACTAAACGTGAATGTCCTTATTTTAACTATTTGTGATGTGTCTCTGACCGGCTTTTAAAACATCATTGTTCAATTTTACAATACATTGATTAATCTTAATATTATTTTATAATTCATATCTTTCCGAAGTTAATTTTTTGTTTAACTTAATTTCAGTTTCTTTCATTTCTGATACATTTTACAAAATCCAATACTCGTAACTTCAACATAACTATCCCTTTTACTTATTTTTTTTACATACGATTTTACTCAAGATATTTTCTTATCCATATACCTGACCAGATCATGTTTTCGTCTTGCTTTAACCCTTCAGTACCCGTTTACGGTCTGTGAGACAGATCAAACACATGATGCATTATATTACTTAATGTGCTAGCGTTAGTTTACCGCCCATTTCACTACCTTCCTATATAAAGCCATTGAGTTCGTGCGTGCAGTGGTTTAAAAGTTATTTATAATTTCGGTTTCAGAGACCGAAGCGGGTACCCGAGTTGTTTTTATTTTTACCTTTGATATACGACCAATGTGAGGAGAAGGAAGTATTTTTTGCATTTTTAGTAACACTGTTATACTAAAACATTATTATAGTCATGGCAGATTTTATGAGAAAGAACAGGCGCGACTAGAACAGACGATGCGAGATATAATAGCGGAGGAGGATGTCGACAACGCGTTTTATGAAATGAACAGTGACACTGAACAGGGAATATCTGATTAGGAAGACGTTAGTGAACAAGAAACTAATGCCATAAGATATATTATTATTTTTATGGAGGTGGCAGAGGGGTGTCAAACTGCGAGACCGGTGCGGGTACTGATGTCTTAGAATTTTGAACGGGTACTGGAGGGTTAAATTCACAAGCAACAGAGGAATAGGATTTTAATCTTGCATATTTTGTCCCCTGTATTTGTCTGTGTCGTTTTATGTTTACTAATAGAAAACAAATAAAATTATTCATACTGCCAGCATCTTTGAAAGTTATGTAAATGCTGTTTTCAGATAACCTTCAAACAGCCAGTAGTATGACTTGCAAAAGTCAAGATAAGCTTTTAGTAAACGACACTATCAGGGAGTTTCTTATACTACGGATTTTCTTTAGTAATGAGTCTTTACATATTTAGCTAAAGTGGATTTTTTTGCTGCTTTATATTTGCAAATAGAACATGAGTAAGTTTTTCTTCTGTATGATGCGTCTTCATATGTTGAACTAAATTACCTTTTTGTGTTGCTTTATATTCGCAAAAAGAACATGAGTAAGGTTTTTCACCTGTATGTGTCTTAATATGTTTAACTAAACTACTTTTTTGTGCTACTTTATATTCGCAAATAGAACATGAGTACGGTTTTTCTCCTGTATGCGCCTTCATATGTTGAACTAAATTACCTCTTTGTATTGCTTTATATTGGCAAATAGAACATGAGTAAGGTTTTTCTCCTGTATGCGTTTTCATATGTCTATCTAAATCACTATTTCGTGCTGCTTTATAATCGCAAATAGAACAAGAATAAGGTTTATCTCCTGTATGCCTCTTCATATGTCTAAGTAAATTACCTTTTTGTGTTGCTTTATATTCGCAAATAGAACATGAATACCGTTTTTCTTCTGTATGCAGCTTTACATATGGGTTTTCTTCTGTATGCGTCCTCATATGTTGAACTAAACAACTTTTTTGTGTTGCTTTATATTCGCAAATAGAACATGCATAAGGTTTTTCTCCTGTATGCGTCCTCATATGTTTAACTAAAGCATCTTTTTCTGCTGCTTTATGTTCGCAAATAGAACATGAATAAGGTTTATCTCCTGTGTGCCTCTTCATATGTCTAAGTAAATTACCTTTTTGTGTTGCTGTATATTCGCAAATAGAACATGAATACGGTTTTCCTTCTGTATGCAGCTTCACATAAGGTTTTCCTTCTGTATGCACTTTCACATAAGGTTTTTCTCCTGTATGAGTCCTCATATGATGAACTAAACCAGCTTTTTGTGTTGCTTTATATTCGCAAATAGAACATGCAAAAGGTTTTTCTCCTGTATGCGTCCTCATATGTTTAACTAAAGAATCTTTTTCTGCTGTTTTATGTTCGCAAATAGAACATGCATAAGGTTTTTCACCTGTATGCGTCCTCATATGTAGAACTACACAACTTTTTTGTGTTGCTCTATATTCGCAAATAGAACATGCATACGGTTTTTCTCCTGTATGCGTCCTCATATGTTTACCTAAAGCACCTTTTTCTGCCGCTTTATATTCGCAAATAGAACATGAATAAGGTTTTTCTCCTGTATGCGTTCTCATATGTTGAATTAAATAACCTTTCCGCGTTGCTTTATAATTGCAAACAAAACAGGAAAAAGGTTTTTCTCCTGTATGTGTCTTCATATGGCTCACTAAATGATCTTTCCGGGTTGCTTTATGTTTGCAAACAAAACAGGAATAAGCTTTTTTTCCTGCATGTGTCTTCATATGTTTACCTAAATCACTTTTTTGTGCCGTTTTATATTCGCAAATTGAAGATAAGTAAGGTTTTTCTCCTGTGTCCGTCTTCACACGGATCACTAACTCACCTAGAAAATGAATAAGGTTTTTCACTTCTATTGGTCTTCAAATGATTAACTAACTTACATTTTCCTGCAGTTTTATCTTCACAAATGGAAGATGTGTAAAATTGTTCTGTATGAGCTTTAATATGTTTCAAGAAATTACTCTCGTCTTCTGCTTCATATTTACAAACCTTGCAAAGTAACTGTTCTTCTATGTGACTTCCACTTGCTGCACACGAATCAAGTAGTTCATCCTTTACCTCAACTTCCTCCTGTTTAATTCCTAATTCGTGACAAGCCATGTTCTTGATAGTATCTTCAATGATCTCCTGCCGATCATGTAACTTTGCAATTACTTTACTTTCATTTTTTGTCAGTGGTTCATGTAATATGCTGGTTATTGGATTAGGCAAATTACATTCAACTAACTCATGTTCTACATCCAGTATTATGAAGACTTCGGATATAATATATGCAATATCTGTAAATAAAGTGCACAACAAAATTCAGTTACGCAAATCAGGTTATGTTTATTTAAAAAATATTAACAAGTTTTTTATTCTGAGTCTAATATTCTTACTTACAGGAAATAACATGAAATTCGAAGAAGTAACTCGTTCAGCGAATGGGCTAGCAGTAAATATAACATTGAATTGCTACGCAAACTACAATCAACCGCCATTACTGTCTGACAAAAACGGTTGACAGGCGGCTAGCGACACCGATTCCACTTTGGCTTCGGGACTTCCGCATGCGCAAAACGTCGCGCGGCAAAAGCGATCTGTGTCGCATACAAGTGAAAGCGATCTTTGTGGTTGTAGATGTGTATGTTTAAGCGTAACGTTTTCTGTTTTTCGTGAGTGGGTACTGCGGATTGACAAAAATTTGTTCAGAAATGGATAAAACACTCACTCTACATTGTAATATTTGTAAAAGAGATTTCAGTAAGCGGTGCAATTTAAGAGCACATATCATGAAGTTTCATCCAGGTAAGACCTGGACACGTCTCATTAATACACTTCCAACAAACGTAATGTTTTAGGTAAACTGGAAGAGCTAGCACCCAAAAAAACTGTGAAGTGTGCTGCAATATGTAATGCATGCAACAAAACATTTGTTAAATATTCCAATCTAATACAACATGTAAAAAAGTTTCATAAATAATTCATTTTCTTATATGGGTATTTCGCCACTCTGCAAATTAAAATATTAAATAACGAAAATATTAACAACGAACGTTTCTAGGGACAATCTGCCCTCGTTATCAACGAATAACAATTAGAACTAACAAGAACTTATCTTTTTTTCACTGGAAGAAAAAACTAACCTTTCTTCCAGTGAAAAAAAGATAAGTTCTTGTTAGTTTTAATTGTTATTCGTTGATAACGAGGGCAGATTGTCCCTCGAAACGTTCGTTGTTAATATTTTCGTTATTTAATATTTTAATTTGCAGAGTGGCGAAATACCCATATAAGAAAATGAATTATGAATTCACGCCACAAAGAAGTTTCAGAGATTATCTTAAAGTTTCATAAAGGTAAAATATTTTTGGTCTACTTTAAAACTTCTATTACCCACACCTTATCATCGTTATTATTGCCTATAGAAAAAAAGTTTTCAATAAAAGTTGTGTGGTTATGACTGAATTTTTTCTAAATTCTATCAAAAGTACAGTAGCGTGCAGATTGCAGGGGATACAAAAACATTTATTTTTTAAACTGGATACCCTGTATATTATTAAATTTTTGGAATGATCTTTTTTTTTTCTGATGTCAAAAATATACCATATGTTACCCCTACCTTATACCGTTTTTGAGTTATTAAACGTCGAATATCTTAGTTAAACTATAGTCTGTTCACTAAACATAAAAACACAAAGTGGCCTTTGATTTCTAAAAGTTCATGAGTGTACTTCCAAAATGCATCTTTTGTCTAGGAATGTACTTACAAAAAGTTACTAAAAAAATAGGTTAAGAGTGTGACATTTAAGTAATTAGCATCTGTCATAACTACTTTTAAGGATGTTAAACAAATACTGTGTTGGATACTATTGGTGTAGCATTTATTAATAAGTATTTTTATTACATTTTATAAAAGTTCAGGCAAGAATTTCCAGAATAGTACGTACTTTGAAACTGAATTAATAATATTTATTAATTGTCATTTTTAAATTCAAAGTCACCTTTATGGAGGTATGGAAACCTTTGCAAAACAAAATACAAAATCCCTAGCAGATAAATTTTACGTATATGCCAACTTCAAAAAAATAATATGTTTTTGTGTTTACTGAATGGCCTATAGTTACTGTAAATATGGAAACGTTAACAGTATTAAAGTAAGATATGAAAAATGAAAGTCTCTACAGAATGCCATCATTCGGAAGTGATGTAAAGTCGTGGGTTCCATGTTCCATGTTACTACGATGTGTAGCATGTAAAAGATCCCTTGCTAGGGTTGGAACTCCTTAGTCTCGGCAAAATTCTAAGTAGGATAAGGTACCTGGTAGTCTGGTACTCTGCATGCCTAGACCTTGTTCATGGGGTTAGCAAAATAGGCCTATGAAGGCCGACTTGCTAGACGTAAGTCTCCCCAAAAAATAATACAAATACAAATAATACAAAGATGTGAAAATGACAACTATTTTGTTTGATAAGTGACATTTCTTTAATGAAATAATCAAAATGGTTTACAGTGAGGAAGAAAAAGTCCAAATAATAACTTGTTATATGTATACAAAATAAGATATTCGACGTTTAATAACTCAAAAACCGTATAAGGTAGGGGTAACATATGGTATATTTTTGAAATCATGAAAAAAAGATCATTCCAAAGATTTAATAATATACAGGGTATCCCATTTTACAAAAAATATTATTTTTTTGTATCCCCTGAAATTTACAGGCTACTGTACTTTTGATAGTATTTTAACAAAATTCAGTCATAACCACACAACTTTTATTTAATTTTTTTTCTATAGGCAATAATAACGATGATAAGGGGTGGTTAATTTATAATGAATAACCCTGTACATATGTGTTGTAGATAAACAGAACGAACTTATTAAACCTAAGGAATACACTTATAAATGTGATAAATGTCAAAAACAATTTTCACATTTACGACATTTTAAAAGTCACACGAAGTGTCACCAAGAACATAACTCCAGTGGTCTAAAGTGCATATTGTGCAAGAATAATTCTGAATCGGATTGTTTTCAAAAGTCTGATTTATTGGAACACTTTCATAGAAGACATGAAATACATGTGGTAACAGAAATGTTCCAGTTCACTAGTTTAGAGGAATTTGAGAAGTGGAAGAAACATGAGGAAAGTAAGACAAGTGAATTATTTGTAAATGCACATGGAACTGTTAGAACTGAAAACCATAGCAAGACGAAATATATTTGTCATAGATCTGGTAGTTACAAAAGTAAAGGAAGTGGTTTGAGGCACTTGAAAACTCAAGGTTCCAAGAAGATTTGTGGATACTGCCCTGCAGAAATGTGTGTTACAGCAACTGATGGAAAGTGTGAAGTAAAATATGTTAAAACTCATGTAGGACACAGTAATGACCTGGGACACTTAAATTTAACTGGAACAGAAAGGCAGGCATTGGCTGTGCAGATTGCTTCAAAAATTCCATTTGAAGCAATTTTGGACCAAGTTAGAGAATCAGTTTGCAATGGTATTTTAGAAAGAACACACCTACTAACAAAAAAGGATCTGTTCAATATCGAACGTATTTTCAATATTAACAATGAGGTACTAAGGCACAGAAATGATGCGATCAGTGTAGATGCATGGGTGAAAGAAGTTGAGGACTCCGGATGTGTCTTGTTTTACAAACCTCAAGGGGAACATTGTGAATACCCACAACTAACAACCGACGACTTTGCCTTAATTATTATGAATCAGGGTCAAGTGGAGATATTAGAAAAATATGGCAGTGACTGTATCTGCATTGACGAGACTCATGGATTAAATGCTTACCAGTTCAATCTCACTACAGTTCTTGTATTAGATGACATGCGTGAAGGTTTCCCTTGTTGTTTTCTTATTTCAAATCGCTCGGATGAAGAAATGATGTACATATTTTTCATATATATAAGAAACAAATTGGGTAGACCACTGCACCCAAAGGTTTTCATGTCCGACATGGCTCAAAGTTTCTACAACGCATGGGTGCGTGTAATGGATATACCTCTATATAGGTAGGTGCATTACGCTTGTAACCCATGGAATAAATAAATACCTATGTGTTTCCACAGGCTGTATTGCACATGGCATACAGATAGAGCATGGCGTAATAATTTAAGTAAAGTGAATTCTAAAGAAAAACAGGTATGGAAACATAACATCTATAAATTTGATATTGTAGTGTTTTTTTACAGGTAGTCGTATACAAAAAGCTTCGGACATTACTCCAAGAGACAGACAATTACGCATTTACTGCAATGATAAACAAATTTGTGACCAACCTATTGAGTGATACAGATACTAGCAAGTTTGGCCACTATTTTCAAGAACACTACTTAAAAAATGTGGAAGCGTGGGCCTATTGCTATCGTATCAATTCCGGAATTAACACTAATATGCACATAGAAAATATGCATCGAAGTATAAAATATATTTATTTAAACGGGAAAGTGAACAAACGGCTCGATAAAGCTGTACATGTTTTAATGAAATTTGTACGGGACAAGCTTTTTAGTCGCCTAATAGTGTTAAATAAAGGAAAAATTTCTGCTAAACTAAAGGAATTAAGAACGAGACACAAAACAAGTACTGCCTTAGATATAAAGTCCGTTGTAAGAAATGAAATAGGGTGGATAGTAACATCTTCATCTTCACAAGAATTGTGCAAAATAGAAGAAAGGCAAACAGACTGTGACTGTAAACTGATTTGTACTTACTGTGAAACATGTATTCACCGCTACACATGTTCCTGCTTAGATTCATCCATAAAGTGGAACATGTGTAAGCACATCCATTTAGTTTGCAGATCTTTGAAAGCACATGAACATGCTGATGTTGGTAATAACATGGAACTTTCTGAGCATTCGGGTAAATAATTTTTGTGTACAGATTTAAATTTTACTATCAAAATGTATGTGTATACTATGATATTGATTGACATGTTTTAATTCAAGGAAGAAGTCCTGTTCTATGACAAGAGGTGAGAATGTAAATATATTGTGTCTGATGTGGTGGTACATTTTGGTATTTAGGTTTTATTGGTTTGTGTTGCTCAATGTATTCTTCTGCTTAATAGGAAATGGCTACCATCGCTTTAATAATACAGGGTTATATGTATGGTGATTTTTATGTCTATTTTGGTTTCTTTATGAAAGGTGTGCGTATTTCTCTAATTTATACAGTTTAAATCACAACCATCTAGATTATAATGTACTCTAATTCAGACGGTCGTGGTTTCACTCATTCTTTTTCTTTTGGAAATTTAGTTGTAATTTTGGACGGTGTAGGCTGTGTAAATGTGATTCTCTGAAAAATAAAATTGAGGGCTAACATCGTTTATTTCACAGATGATTACCCTGACTTGACTGTTGATGAAAACGTGGAAAACCAAGAAGAATTACGGATCATTGATGCATTATCCAAGACAAAAACCAATCCAAATGAAGCTCAATTTTCTGTCAACAAAGAAAATTTTAAGCTTGAAATGTTGCAAATTATTGACAGCCTTACTAACCAGCAAGAATTGGATGTGGCAAAAAATATGCTAGCACCTCTTCAGCCTACTTTAACTGCTTTCAGAAATACCAAAACAAAATTGCGTGAAAAACTAGATTTAAAGATACCGCACAATAAAAACATCAACCAGCAAAGGCGACTTTACAAGACAAAGAAAACAACACCAAGAAGAAAAGTTCAGATGTCGAAACCAGATAGTGGAGAAGCAAATGAAATTGCTTTCAATTTGTTATTCAATCCTTGATAATAATTCATCTATTTATCATCGTACCTATCGTAAATGAGGAACTGAATTAAAATGTTCTATTTATTTCATTTATCGTTTTGACAAGTAAATCAGCTGTATAAGTAGGTACTCAAGTTTGTATAATAAAAAAAGAATTTCAAACAAAACAGTGGTTCATATTTCTCCCTACCATGAAGTGTTTAATCACATATATAATAATAATAATAATAAATCGGCATTAAAGTACCTCGAAATCGTCATTAAAATACGTGAAATCGGCAGTAATGTAATCCATTGTTTTACGTCTTTTTTTGTAGGTGGCGAGGAGACAGATAAACGTCAACCGACTTTAACATAACCTACAAATGTTGGTTAAAATTTCACGATTTCTCGATTTCAAATAAAACATATTGTACTCCTCGGCACTGAAGTTTCTTTTTATCCCTCGTGGTTTATTTGCCTTGGCCCTTCGGGCCTCGGTAACTAAATCCACATTCCTGATAAAAAAGCTAAAATTCAGTGCCTTGGTATACAAACCACTATTAATACTAGGAACTAAAAGTGTTACATAGCAACATCCACTTTTTGTGTCAGTAAGAGAAACGTCAACTTCAATGACAGCTTTTGGTATTAAAGGTAATGACTTTTAAGACGGCTGCAGAAAATAGTTATTTAACCAACAAGTGTGTTAATGAAGGCGATTAATAATCGAAACTGTTTAAAGCACGAACGAGCGATAGCGAGTGAGTGCCTTTAATAGATGAGATTATTAATCGCCCATTAACAAACGAGTTGATTACAAAATTTTTTCGTTGACCGCAAAATCTTTTTTTGTGGCGAAAAATTTGATTAATACAACTAACCTCCATGCTAAATATCATCAAAACGTCAAAAACACAAAAACAGTTAATTAATGAAAAAGAGTGTATTAATCAAAAACAGTGTATTAATAGATCTATTAATTCATTCTTTTTTTAAAAACAATTAATTAATGAAAAAGAGTGTTTAATCAAAAACAGTGTATTAATGACGTCTATTAATCCATCCTTTTTTAGGAAAAATAATTCATTAACATTGAAATTAACAAGCGGTCAACGAAAAATAACTATTAACAAACAAGTGTGTTAATGAGAGAGATTAATAATCGAGATATTTTAACGTGTGAGCGCTAGTGAACACGTTAATTTTTGAGATTATTAACCGCTGATTAATACACGACTTAGACGGAATATTTTAACTTTATCTTATTAATTTGAAGAAAATCTCTTTTTATTCCATGAAAATAATTTGACACTTACAGTTTTGACATTAATTGTATCTTTGATTACCTATACCAAAATCGTCTATTAATAAAAAAATCATTCATTAATAGGAGTTATGATGAAACGATTTTAAAAATCGTTCGTTACGCATCTATAACATGCAGGTCAAAGTTTACTTGAGCAACATAGTTGCAGACCGCTCTTCCACTTAACCCTGCATTGAAACTAAAACCAAGTAAACCAAAAATCTAAATATGAAATCAGATTGAGAATGCCCATCGAAATAAGCAAAGCATGCATTTATTTTTAATTGACGCGCGTCACACCACCCAACGTTTTGCGCATGCGGAAGTCCTGAAGCCAAAGTGGAATCGGTGTCGCTAGCCGCCTGTAAACGGTTGGGCTTGGGCCTACAGAAATAATAAATCGTTCGTATACAATGAAATGTCCCTAAGACAGAAAGAGAATCAGGGTTGACAGGACACAGAAAGAGAATTATCGTATCGACCGTCAAAAATTATCGTACAATGGCGGACAATATATTTAGGCCGGCCTGCCATTCGCTTGGCACTGTTTATGTTGGTGGCACTGTTCGTCTATGTCAAATTCGAGGTTAGCAGGTTAAGTTTTGACACAAACTGACGCAAAACCTAACCCGCTAACCTCGCATTTGAGATAGAAGTACAGTGCCACCAACATAAACAGTGTTAAGCGAATGCCAGGCCAGTCTAAATTTGTTGTCCGCCATTGTACTATTGCTACAAAAAAAATCTGGTGTGATACACTCACACAACTTCCTTTTACAGTGTTCTTATAATTAGTCAAAAATTTCATTTTTAATTTTTAGCCATTTGTCAAAAATTTTCAAAAATTACAAATACTACAAAAACGGTACAAAATAGAGTGTTAGTTGAAGAGACAAATTTTCTCTAGAATTTTAAGGTGAATTCAAAAATGTAATAATATACCGGGTGTTTTATTTAAAATAGGAGTTAATAAAAAAAATAGAAAAAAAAACAGAAGAAACCCACTTTAGAAGTATTCAACTGGAAAATCACCTATTTCACATCAGTACACATTAAAAATGTAGTAAAAATGTAAAGTTAAAAAAAAATCGTTAGAGCCGTTTTTGAAAAAATCGCAAAAAACTGAAAAATCACAAGAGTAAACACCTACTTCCGGTTATGCGATTTTCTTCAAAAGTTGCTGTCTCATCTACATAGTACACAAAACTTATATATGAAGTTTCAACGCCATACCTCTTTTCGTTTTTGAGATATTCTGTTCACAGACAGACACACACACACACACAGACAGACACACAGACAGACAGACAGACAGACAGACAGACCAATAAAAAAAAATATGTTTTTTGGGATCAGGGGACTCTAAAACGTGAAGATCTGTTGAAAACTCAATTTGAATTTTTGGGGTGAATCCAATACTTCCTTTATAGTAAAAAGAAGTAAAAAAAATCTGGTGTGATACACTCACACAACTTCCTTTTACAGTGATCTTATAATTAGCCAAAAATTAGATTTTTAATTTTTAAGCATTTCTCAAAAATTTTCAAAAATGACAAATTCTACAAAAACGGTACAAATTAGAGCGTTAGTTCAAGAGACAAATTTTCTCTAGAATTTTAAGGTGAATTTAAAAATGTAATAATATACCGGGTGTTTTATTTAAAATAGGAGTAAATAAAAAAAATAGAAAAAAAAACAAAAGAAACCCACTTTAGAAGTATTCAACTGGAAAATCACCTATCTCACATCAATACACATTGAAAATGTAATAAAAATGTAAAGTTTAAAAAAAATCATTAGAGCCGTTTTTGAAAAAATAAAAAAAAACTGAAAAATCACAAGAGTAAACACCTACTTCCGGTTATGCGATTTTCTTCAAAAGCTTGCTGTCTCATCTACATAGTACACAAAACTTATATATGAAGTTTCAACGCCATACCTCTTTTCGTTTTTGAGATATTCTGTTACAAGACAGACACACACACAGACAGACACACAGTCAGACAGACAGACAGACAGACCAATGAAAAAAAATATGTTTTTTGGGATCAGGGGACTCTAAAACGTGAAGATCTGTTGAAAACTCAATTTCGAATTTTTGGGGTGAATCCAATACTTCCTTTATTAGTAGCTTCAGCGTACTTATGCGAACGTTTTGTTCGTCCGTCCGTCTGTCTGTCTGGATCGCCTGTAACTTCCGAACGGCTACAGATATCGAAATTTTGAAAGGGGGCAAAGTTGTTGCTAAGGTACCAAGCACCTTCATGCGCTATTTGGTTTTGGCAAAAGGTCAACCGTTGGCGACCTATGTCAAAGGTCACTTTATTTTTCAATGGCAACATGGGTCATATGGGGTATCAATCGAAAGCTATGGTCAAGGGCTACATATACTTAATGTTTTCGCAGTGCTGAAGCTACTCTTTAGACCTGTACTTGAGCAGTTTATTGTAAAAGGAAGTAAAAACTATGAGAAGGTTTTTATAGCTATATAAATCTGAATTTTTAATTGGCAACTGAGTTGTGAATAACTTTAAAATTATTTCTGTCAATCATGCCTAAAGTAAATCCAGTTTTCAAAGCTATAATTAATTCTTGCTTAGAAAACGATGTAAGTATTCAGCAAATTGCAAATTTATTTGGTTTTATAATTGTTTTATATTGTACCTTTTGACATTAGCATTTGATATGACATATTAATAATTCTAACCTGTCATATGACAGTTAGTCATTTAATCAATTAAAATAATAAAAATGTACATTATCGTACAAAATCTCGTTGCTACACAAAAAATAATCGTATTATAAAATTTTGGTCGCTTTCTCTTTATTATTCTTTGTTTTGGTTATTTTTACCATGTTTTAACTTTTATAAAATAAAACAACAGTCCCCAGATTAGTCGCCTGGTATATTTACGTATCTATCGAAAACAAAATTAATAATTATTTTGACAATACTTGGAAAATGTACTAGTCGACTCACCTAACAGTCCTTTTACAAACGAAACAAATATATTTATATAAGCAAACAACAAAGAATACATTTACAAAATACTTATTATATTATGTCCTCAAAGATAATATCTCCAATTTCGGTTTCCTGTTGGATTTTTTTCCTCGAATAAAGGTTGGCAGTTATCATGCCTTTGTCACTAGGTTTAAAACTATAACAGTTTTTTTTCTAACCAGATATGCTGGGAAGATAACATCACTCCGTTTATTGTTTCTCTTGTAAATTCAGTCCTGCATTTAGTTTTTATTAAATTTGTCTTAGAAAACTGTCTTTTGCAACTTGCGCTTGAATGTGGCAATTATAAGACGTTTAAAATAAAATCACATAAATCAGGAAATAATGCTTTCCCATAATAATTAAACTAATACAGAACGTGACCAGCGGTAACCAAAACATACTCAATTGGAATATTAAATTGAAGCTTTCCATAAATGTAGAACTATATAAATAGGTAATTCATATTCTTATATGGGTATTTCGCCACTCTGCAAATTAAAATATTAAATAACGAAAATATTAACAACGAACGTTTCGAGGGACAATCTGCCCTCGTTATCAACGAAAAACAATTAAAACCAACAAGAAACTTATCTTTTTTCACTGGAAGGAAAAACGACCAACCTCCAATGAATTTTTTGACATTGACGTTTGTTGATATCTACACCTACTTGATCTCATCTTTAAGAATCGATAGCCAACTATTGTCTAAAAATATTGAGAAAGACGACACGCATTTTTCTTCGTTAAGTAAAATATATGCCGTCTCTTTAATTTTACGTTTAGTTGACATCGATTTTTTAGACAATATCTTTGTGTTTTGCCATTGTATTTTATGGTTTTCATCCCAAGCATGTTCTGCCAGCTTAGACTTATTGAATTGATACGTTTTCATCATATTTTTATGTTCTTTAACTCTAACTGCTAAAGGTCTGGATGTTTCACCGATATAATATTTCCCGCATTTACAGGGAATACTATATATACAGTTCCTTGAATGTTGTTCTTCGTTGAACGGTTTAGTTTTTGTAAGAACTGACCGCAAAGTATTCATCGTTTTGAATACCGTCCTAACATTGAATCTATTTCCAATTCGTCTAATTTTATCAGATATACCTGGAATATATGGTATAGTTAGAGTATTATATTTTTGAGTGTCATTCCTTTGTATGTGTGTGGCATTGCTTCGTGTATTGAAAATGTTCCGAACAAGAGTCTCTGGCTAGCCATTATCTTGTAAAACATTAATAATAAATTCTTTCTTATTTTTGAAAATTTTATCATTAGAGCAAACAACTTTGGCTCTGTCGTAGAGACTTTTTACAACGCCTGTCTTTATGTTTTTGTGATGGTTAGAATTAAAATGTAAGTACCTATTAGTATTGGTTTTCTTACGGTATACTGATGTTTCAAAAGTATTTATTGTGCGTGTGATTAGTATATCAAGAAAGGGTAACTGATTGTTTTGCTCTGTTTCTAATGTGAATTTGATGGAGGTTTCTTTACTGTTAATATGTTCAAGAAATTTGTCCACCTCATCCATATCATGAGGCCAAATTGCAAAAACATCATCGACATATCTCCACCAAACTACTGTTTTTTTGGTGTACATGTAGACATGTTGTTGTTCAAAGTCTTCCATAAAAATGTTACTAACAATGGGAGATAAAGGTGAACCCATTGCCATCCCGAAATCTTGTTGGTAAAATTCATTGTTTAGTTGAAAGTATGTCGTTTTAATGCATAGTGTTAAAAGTTCCATAATGGTACCAACGTTTAATGTTGTTCGTGTATGTAATGTGTTATCGTTTTGTAGCCTATGTTTAATGATGTTGAGTGTTTTGTCTACTGGAACATTAGTGAAGAGACTAACTACATCGAAACTAACCATTAAGTGTTGTGTGTTTATGTTTGCTTCTTTAAGTTTTTCAAGGAAATGGGGCGTGTTCTTTATATACGTGTCTGTATTTCCTGATATAGGAGTCAGCATCTTAAGTAAATATTTAGCTAAACTGTGACAAGGAGAACCTATAGAACTAACTATTGGCCTAAGTGGTACATTTGGTTTGTGTATCTTTGGTAATCTATAAAAATGTGGTGGTTTACTGTAGTGTGGTGTTAGCGTATGTCTTACAAAATCTGTAAATTGTTCTCTGTGTTTGTAAAGTGTTCTGTATATTTTTGTTTCTATTGTATGTGTTGGATCTTTATTTAGTTTAGTGTATTGTCCCTCACTAATTAGTGTTAAAAGTTTTTCGTTGTATGTGGTTGTGTCAAGTACTACTGTGGCGTTGCCTTTGTCTGCAGGTAGAATTTTAATTGTGTTATCGGTTTTTAGTGTGTGTAGTGAATGTTTTTCTTGTTTGGATATATTTTGTCTGATTGTGTAAGGTCGTTCTAGTATGATTTTGTTTCTAATTCTGTAGTGTATTCCCTGTGAATGCGGGAAATATTATATCGGTGAAACATCCAGACCTTTAGCAGTTAGAGTTAAAGAACATAAAAATATGATGAAAACGTATCAATTCAATAAGTCTAAGCTGGCAGAACATGCTTGGGATGAAAACCATAAAATACAATGGCAAAACACAAAGATATTGTCTAAAGAATCGATGTCAACTAAACGTAAAATTAAAGAGACGGCATATATTTTACTTAACGAAGAAAAATGCGTGTCGTCTTTCTCAATATTTTTAGACAATAGTTGGCTATCGATTCTTAAAGATGAGATCGAGTAGGTATAGATATCAACAAACGTCAATGTCAAAAAATTCATTGGAAGTTGGTCGTTTTTCCTTCCAGTGAAAAAAGATAAGTTTCTTGTTCGTTTTAATTGTTATTCGTTGATAACGAGGGCAGATTGTCCTTCGAAACGTTCGTTGTTAATATTTTCGTTATTTAATATTTTAATTTGCAGAGTGGCGAAATACCCATATAAGAATATGAATGACTATTGGTAAGAACAACCGGGCATCCAAGGTGGATACTTGTGACTAGGGGCCGTAGAAGTTTCGGACCCGTTGAAGCCATTTGGACCACTCAGGGTGTTGGAGTCGACGCGACGGGTAGAGGCCCTGGCCTTCAGGTGTCGAGGATGCCTTACAGGTCTCGACGGCCGAAAGCGTTTCCCAGCCTCCTACAGGGGCAACCTCTCGTTAGGGTACCTGTTTTGCCGCACCAGGAGCAGAAGAATTTTGAAGGCCTCTGGCATTGGAACCTTTGGTGCCTCGCTGTCCACATTTCCAGCAGTTTTCGGTGCGGTTATATGCGGTGCTGGTTGAGGGGGTCGGAGACTTGGGGGCCGGTGGCATGCGGTGATTGTCCTCTAGGGTTTGTAAGGATGACACGGTGGGTGCCTTAAATTCCTGGGCAAACGTGACCTTAGGTTTTCCTGGTTTATACGCTGTCTCCGCCATAAAGGCCTGATTTGCCGTCGGGGGTGGCTGAAAGGAGGCTTGCTCCAGCTGAAGGGCTTCGAACTCTTCCGCCATCTGTACCAACTCGTCCAGCCTACGAAAATCCTTCCTACGTACATATAGCTTGTACTCCGGGCGGAGGTTTTCATAGATGCGCTCCAGCTGCTCTGGTTCCCTGGTAATTCCAAACCGGCGTAGCAGCATCTGGAGGGCGTTGATGAAGTCGGCCACGGGCTCCTTCTGGTCCTGGGTTCGGTTCCTAATTTCTTCGGCCATCCGGAATTGGAACCGCGGGGGTAAGTACTGATTATGGAAAGCAACTACAAAACTATTCCAGTTTCTCCATCTCTGCTTATTATTCCTGACCCATAGGAATGCTTTTCCTTTGAACAGCTCGGGCAAGGCGGTGAGGACTTCCTGCTCCCGGAACTGGTAGCAAGCCGAAAGTTCCTCAATTCTTTCTAGAAAAGAAATGGGGTCGGTGGTACCGTCGAATTTCAGGCCACATTTTCGGATGTTGTTGCAAATTTGAGCATTATTAAGTCGAGGCGGATCTGGACCTTGTTCTACTTCTTGCTCTTCCTCGTCGACTTCTTCTTGGCGTTCTTGGATATCCTGGGTGTGCGGTTCGTATAGAAAATTCTGTAAAATATAAACTGCAAAGTTTTAATTACGTTTTTTTTCCAGGTCTGCTTCGGGCGCCAATCTAGTGAACGGGGTCACAGGCAGATGTTTGCCAATTTGAGTTCACGTCCCTGCTCGGACACGCCAATGTGACACTAGCCCCTTCTTATAAGGGTATTAAACTCTATTACCTCGGATAACTCAAAAGTCGGAGATGATTCGCTCAGATATATGATAGATTAACACACAAAACACCATAGAAATACATTTAAACTGGTGATACACAGGCGGGTAGCGGGTGTTTTCGCCTGGCAGGAGATCTTCGGGGTCGATCGGATGTTTCCTCACGAATCTACAATCTGTCCAAGGGACATTAAGCAAATGATATAACACTATTAATAACATAATCAAAAACATATCATGTAGGCAGGTCATCCAGTGATTCGTGCCTTTACAACTACGTCTTATCTAAGTCTTGATTGCTGCTACTGGAACCTACTTGCTATGTCCGCGGGTTTGAATCGCTTAAGTCTACGAGTGTCATTTGATTCGTCGAGAAGTCTACGCGCTAGTTGATTTGGGTGCACTGATAATTTAGCACTGTATGTCTCACTGAGTTGTTTGGCTACCTCTTTAACTGTGGGTATTTGTAGGTCTCTTCTTAGTGTCGCATTGGTCACAAACCATGGGGCGTTGGTAACTTGACGTAGAACTTTAGATTGAAATCTTTCTATTATTTCGATGTTAGAATTTGCAGCAGAGCCCCATAGCTGGAGTCCGTAACTCCATATCGGCTTTAATATTGCTTTATACACGAGCACTTTATTTTCAAGTGTGAGTTGCGACTTTCTTCCGATTATCCAGTACAATTGCCCTAATTTGATGTT
Source organism: Agriotes lineatus (assembly GCA_940337035.1). Classification (NCBI taxonomy): domain Eukaryota; kingdom Metazoa; phylum Arthropoda; class Insecta; order Coleoptera; family Elateridae; genus Agriotes; species Agriotes lineatus. The sequence continues at coordinate 93,197,529 of OW679198.1, forward strand.
TAGTTGCTTATTTTTTGTTTCAATGTGAGGCCTCCATGTTAGTCTTCTGTCTAGGGTTATACCTAAGTATTTAGCTTTTGTATCTTGGGGTATAGCTTGTTCGTTGAGGTAGATTGGTGGACAGGTTGATCTTTTCGTGGTAAAAGTTACATGTACAGATTTCTGTTCATTGATCCTGATCCTCCAAGTTTTGATCCATTTCTCGATTTCTTTAATATTTTCTTGAACAAGATTAGATGCAATTGCACGATCTCTGTGTGATGCAATCACCGTAGTGTCGTCAGCGAAAGTTGCTACCGCTGTTCCTTGTAGAACTGGGAGATCGGCAGTAAAGATCAGATACAAGATTGGCCCTAGTATGCTTCCTTGCGGGACTCCTGATTTGATTGATTTTAGGTTTGTTTGTTCGTCATCATGTCTAACATAGTACTGTCTATCTTCTAGGTATGATTTTAATAGAAGGTAAGTATTATGTGGTAGTTGTTTTTTGATTTTGTATAATAGTCCCGAGTGCCAAACCTTATCAAAGGCTTTTGACACATCGAGGAATACAGCTGAGCAGTATCTGCCTTCTTCAATGTCAGTATTTATGTGACGTACTACTCGGTGTACTTGTTCAGTGGTTCCATGCTGTTCTCTGAATCCGAACTGATGCTCAGGGATTAGTTGTTTTTGCTCAAGTAATGGTTTCAGTCTTTTAAGCAGGAGTTTTTCGAAGACCTTTGATATTGTTGGCAGGAGACTGATTGGCCTGTACGACTCTACGCTTTCAGGATATTTGCCAGGTTTTGCTATAAGTATGATTTGTGCAATTTTCCAGGAAACTGGAAAGTAATTTAATCTTAAGGCTGCGTTGAAGAGTGCCGTTATGTCTCGAATTATGTTTTCTGGGAGTTCCTTGAGTACCTTTCCTGTTATTTGATCCCACCCTGGAGCTTTTTTGCTATTGAGATCTGTGTCGATTATTTGTTGGATTTCGTGGATCTTGAATTTTTTTAGTGGGAGTTCCATTTGCAATGGCGAATCTAAGAACGTATGGACTTGTTCTTCCTCATTTTCAGTGATTACTCTCGGGAATGGGGTAAAAGTTTTTTCAAGATGTTTAGCAAATACTTCTGCCTTTTCTATATTTGATCTAGCTTATTTGCCGCTTTCTAGTTTGATTGGAAAGTTATGCTGTCGGGGACGTTTGATGTTTCTCGTCACCTTCCAAAGAGAATAATTGGTATCTTTGGTTGCGGAAAGTTCGTGCAGATAATTTTGAATGAGTGCATTTTTTTCTTCTTCTAGTAATATTTTTAATTCTTTTGTTGCCTTGTTGTACCTGGTTTTGTCTTGAGGAGATCTCGTTTTATGCCATTGTTTTCTTAATTTCCGTTTTTCTAGGATTTTTTCTTTAGCTATGTCAGAACATGATCTTTGTTGCAGTTTGTTGTCAATTTCTGATGTTGCTGACCATACTGCCTCCTGAATAGTCTGGGTTAACAAGTCAACAGCTAGGTCTAGTTCTTCCTGGCTTTTAAGTGAGAATTTTAGGTGATTATTGCTTAGTATATAGTTAAATAGAGTCCAGTTTGTTTTACTATTGTGTAGCGTACTTGATCTCGCTTTTTGCACCGTGTTAGCATTCAGTGTGGCAATTATGGGGGAATGGTCGGAAGAGAGGTCGAAGCATGATTGTATGCTTAGGTGTGTTTGTGGTAAGCCCTTTGTTATACAGAAGTCTAAGAGGTCTGGCTTGCGCCTTCTATCTGCAGGCCAGTACGTTGGTTCACCCGTAGATAATGGTGTTAAATTGTTTTGTAGCAGCGCTAGGTAGAGTTGCCTACCTCTTGGTGTAGGTGTATTTACTCTGGATCCCCACCACGGGTGTTTAGCGTTGAAATCGCCTCCACTGATAAATCTGTTGCCAAGAGTATCGAAATATTGCTTGTACTGTTCTTTTGTAATTTTATGTTTAGGCGGTGAGTATATGGCTGATAGTGTGATGGGTCCGAGATAATCATGTACAGTAACGGTGGTTGCTTGAATGAAGTCTTTTGCGAAGCTTTCATTTTCATGGTGTTTTATGGACGTTTTTATTATTATAGCGGACCCTCCATGGGCTGTATTGTCAGGGTGTGGTGTAACGTAGATGGAGTAGTCAGGAACACGTAGATAACTTTTGCTTGTAAAGTGCGTCTCAGAAATAAACATGACGTCTATATTTTGATGTATTAAAAAAGTTTTTAATTCTTGGCTTCGTTGGGCCAAACCGTTAGCATTCCAGACGCCTATGTTTAATGTACTAGGCATTGTTGGTTTTGTTAATTAACGCTGTGATAATATTTAAAAGTGTGTCCATTCTTTCTGCCAGCTTTTGCACTATTTCTTCGAGCTTAGTTATACGATCATTATTCTGGATGGCTGAAGGTTGTTGTTGAGCAGTTGCTATTAGGTTGCTTTGTAGCTTTTGTAGGTAAGGGTTTGCCACTTGGGATGTCGAAGGAACAGGGTGATTGTCAGTATCTTGTGAATTGGGGGGGTTTTGTTGCATATGTATTTGCCTTTCCTTTAAGACCTTTTCTCTCAAAGTGGGATACAACCTCTGTTGCAGTTGTTTCCGCACACTGCATCCTTTATAACTAGCAGGGTGATTTTCTCCACAGTTGCAACATAACACTTCCTTTCTCTTTTCTTTCCATGTGCAATCGTTTGTGAGATGGCTACCTGCGCATTTGACACATCTAGGTTGTTTGTAGCAGTAGTTTTTGGTGTGTCCGAAGGCTTGGCATTTTATGCATTGTGGAATATCACGTTTTTTGTAAGGTTGTTCAAAGTGCACAGATGTGTACAGTAGGAATTGTATTTTATAAATTTCCTTGTTATTGTCTTTTTGTTCTATTTCTACGAAAAACGATGACGTCGGGATTTTGGCATTTTTGTTGGTATCATGTTGTGTTCTTTGTATATTATTGACCCTAAGCACCTTGTGGCCTTTTTTTTCGATTTCGTTTTGGATATCTTTGATATCTGTGGATGAGTGTAACCCTTTTAGTATCACTTTAAAGCTTCTCTTGTTTTTCATTTGGCAAGTATGACATTGTGTGCCTTTTTTCAATAGTGCATCCATAATTATGGGATACTTTTCAGTCTTTGTTACTTGTATTTTGACTTGGTTATTGCTTAATATTTTTAAGGTGTAATTGTCGGCAGCTAAGGTATTCAATAAGTTCAATAATGGAGCTATATTTTCAAAAATTGGAGGCACCTTACTAGTTTTTTCTTGTTGGTTATTAGATTCAGATTCATTTTCCGTGCTTTCTTCTTCAGATAGTTTTTCGTATGTGTTTTTTGTGCTAATTGGTTTATTTAGCCAGAGTTTGGCGCGATTACTTGTTTTTTTGCGCTGATATTTGTGTCTGGGTTAACTCTGGGTCTTTTTCTATATTCGACTGTTTTCCAGTCCGTTTCAGTTTGCATTGGTTCTTGCAAAGGAGTATTTAAATTTTGTATATTGACGGGTTGCTGTGTTTGGGATATTATGGGGTAGTTCTTATAGTTCGAACTTTGAGGTGCTGAAAAACTTGATTGCGGGTAAAATGTTTGTAGTGGTAAGTGATGACCGGTTTGTTGAATTGATGTTAGGTTTTGAGGCTGTTGTTGATAAAGGCATTGTTGTGTGTTTATATCTATGCACTGACCTGCATTGTTGACATATGTTGGTTGCGGAAACATATTTGCACCTGGCCCGAGGGCCACCAGTAATTGTGTTTAAAAGTCTTATGCAGAAGAAGCGCGTTGTGATATGCGATTAAAAACGTACGGCGACCTCCGGGTCGCTTATCATTTACACTTGCACTTGAACTCCGGACACGAAATCGACGATGTTTATGCCTCGAAATTCAAACCAATACTTCAAATTCTTAAATTTTCCAAACCAGCGCATTTTGGTACCTGGTTCGAGTTCTTTCTTTCGCGCGATAAACTCTCGACCCGCGCTATCTCTTATCAGAGTGCAAGCTTTCTTTTGGGCACGAATTGTTCGTACCTGGCACTTGCTATTTTTGGCCCGCCGTCACCGGCGTGGTTAAACAATGTTTGTTCAAGTCAAATTACGTGCGCTCAATTAATCTAATGAGCAGTGTGTGTTTCCAAGGGCTGATTATTATCAGGTACGATGGCGCTTTTCTGTCTTATTTTCCCCATAGTAATTCCATTTTTTCTTAGCTCTTTATTACCAGTTCCAACCACGAGTTTTTCTCGGAGGCCAAGCCGCTAGCCTTATCGCATTTTCGACACCTGCTGGCCCTGCTTAGTTGCTGCTGTTCGAGGGTGCCTTTGCTATAATTTGCATCCACGGCGACTTCGTCCATTATGTGCCGTTCACTTCCAGCTTATGTTTCGAGGTTAGTTAGTGCTACTCCGGGATTAAATCTCAAATTATCTTCAATAAATGGATTTTGGTTTTATACATTTTAAACCAGTAATTATTTGGAATTTAAATTCATACGTTTTACCATTATTAACATGTAACGTTCAATTTCATACATGCTCTTGCTTTTACATTTGAATTTTTATGCTTATATTTAATTATGCTCAGTATTTAAAGTTGCTATTTTGATGTATTTCGACCCTCTGTAAAAGGTACAGTCACGCTTTTTTATTTTTTCAATAGCCTAACAGAAGGTTTTATTAAATGACTGTGATAAGCTTATCCCACGAATGTTTTTTGGTAAAGTTATTAAAATAACCCGAAAGGGGTTTTTTAATTTTATGCGTGTCGCAACCTTCAGTTTACGTAAACAATTTTGTTATAACATTATTTGCATTTTAATTATCCTGATTATTTATTACTGACACTACAAGACTATTTTATTACTTATTAATTAAACGCTAGTCACTTGCAGTTTATTTCCTCTTATTATTTGAAATCTTTTGATTTCTGGCGCCCATTTCCTTTTCCTTTTATGAAGACATTCCAGGGTACACAGTTGGTGATTTGAACCTACGATCCAAGGCCGCCGAAATTTGAGTTAACTAGGGCCATCGCGGTGAGTAAAGAGTTTTCAGAGCTGCCGTGGTGTATAAACTGTAGGGGGGTTGATCTGCGATTTTTACTACCATTGCTTAATTTTATTAATTAATCGCAGGTCGGCTTCTTTATTATTTCACTGGCGACCAACGCTCTGGGGCTCGATTTTGGTAGTAACATTAGCTGTGCTTACCTGGATAGCTTTATTTATCAATATTTAATTTTGTACTCATTTTTCTTTTCACTTTTGTCCAAATTTTTACTTCTTATGCAATTTTGTAATTTTTCATCTTGTTGTAGTGCACGTATTTATATTTGACTTTCTTTTCTTTTCCTTTCTTTACTTATCCTTTCGTTCGGTTGTTTATTGACTTTTCTTCCCTTATCTTTCTTGACGAATGATTAGTTTAGCGGTATGTTTATAGGTAGTATGATGGACTTTGTTGAAAGGGTATGCTTTGATGAGTGAGGTTTCTGAATGGTTTCTTTGATTGGTTGAGTGTGTGCTTTGGTAGTGTAGTATGTTTGATTTTTCCTTATCTTTTCTTTGGTTGCTGATCGGTGGGTCGAGGGCCTGCGTGAATTACTTGTGCGGTTTGGTATAGTTCACTCCATTTTTGGGATTTTTAGGTACTTGCCTCACCGTACTTGTATTTACTCAGAGTCTCGACGAGTTGTTTCCGGGTTGTTTTTTTCTGGCTCTTCATTTTTTTGAATGCGTTTATTATGCATTTCCTTTTGGATGCGAGGCTTTTGTTAGCTGCGGCCGATGTGAGGCAGTCCTTGTTTTAGGCCCCTGTTCGGTGTAAACAGGGTGTCTATATTTTTTTCTGTGTCCGATGTGGTGCAGGTTTGTCTTCTGTCAGACGTGACAGGAGATATTTTTTTGAGTCGGTTTTGATGCGCTATTGCATCGGGTTACTCATTTTCTATGCAATTTTTTGCGTCTTTTTACGCATCTGTTTGAGTGCGGATTTTTCCTTTGCGATTGAAGCCGGTTTGCTTTCCTTGTGTTTCCTCTTCTTTAAGCGTGTCCATGTCTCCGTAAACCCGGGTCACGGCATGGAATAGTAGACCTAGCCAGTCGAAGCTTGGATGAGTGAGTGTGGCAGCGTAAGTTTTTCCGAACTCTGGTTTTTTGGTTCATTTTCCTCTCTTTCCTTTTCTCTTTTCCTTGTGTCCTGTTTTTTCTTCTGTTTTTAAAAGTTGCTGTAGGGTATGTTCCCTATGGATCTTGCATTCTAGTGCTTTTCACTTTCATTTTTCTTGCCATTTCTTCCGTCTCATTTGAGGATTTTTTCAAAAGCGCTTGGCTTATTTGGATTAGGACTATGGTATTATAGGATATTGTGACCGTGGAAACACCTACAGTGTCCCTTTTAAAAACTTGTTTTCTTAGTGCTTTTTGTTTCTTGTTAGGGTAGTTGGTTGGGCATGCATGGAAGGTCACTGTTTGGGAACGTCATAATCTAGTTCTTCCCCTTTGTAACGTATGGGGTGGTTGGTTGGGCACGCAGGGAAGGTCACGATAGGAAGCATTGTCATCTTGCTTTCCCTTTTTTAGAGTATAGGGTGGTTGGTTGGGCATGCAGGGAAGGTCACCATTGAGGAGCAACGTCATCTTGTTCTCTCTCTAAGCAACGCTAGCAGTTGGGGTCGTTTCTCTCCATATTTTGGGATTTTTTTAAAGAGTGCTTTCCCCATCCATGCTTGTGTTCGCTTAGGACCTTAACGGATTTGATTTTCAGATCGTTGTTTATGGCTTGTTATCTATGTTGCTTTTTATTTGATTTTATACTTGTTTGGGGTTTTTTACTTTTTTAAATTTTATTGTTATTTGGGTTGGCTTTTTTTCGGCCTTGTGGAGATTTCTGGGGGTTGGGGCAAGCGATTGTGTTGCCATCCGTCTCAGTGAGGAAGCCACATTCAGTCCGTCACCGACGCGCCTTTTCCATCTAGCTGCGACGACTGGCTGAATGCCCGAGCAGGGTTTGGTGGTTGTGAGGTCGTTCCCTCCGGCTTCTGGGGTCTCTACCTAAATTCGGGGAGTTATGGTTTTTAGGATGTTTTCCTGGGTTTTCACCCGAATCTTTTTTTCGCAGTACTTACTGTGTTTCATTTTTCAAGATAATTTTTCCCTTTCATACTTTTTTTGATATTGGGTTAAATTGGTTTTGGAGTGAATGTTGATGATGCGGTTCGAGTTTTTCGGATGTTTGTAGTTTCGGATGTTTGTAGAAGGGTGGATTGTGTCCTATGTGATGCAGTCGGTTTTTGCTGTGTTTAGCAGTTTTTTTAGGCTTCTGTCCGGTTTAGACAGAACGTCTATTTCTATAGTGGTATTATGTGGTGCCAGAGTTATTTTTGAGCCGATTTATAAGGGTTGGTTCCCTTGGCTTATTTTCTCGAAAGAGGATTTTTCGACAGCGTTTCGCTTTTGGTGTTGGCGTCATCGATTTCATTCTGGAATTCTTTGGTTCCCTACATTTATGTAATGTTTTCATACTTTAAACCTTTTTTATTTCTCTTGGCCGCGGGGAGTGAAACAATTTTTTGGCTTCGCCTAATTGTTTCGCCAGTTATCCCCGTTACTTCAGGCCTAACCTGTATATTTTTATTTGAATTATATATCCTTTACATTTCAAATTCTTAAATTTTCCAAACCAGCGCATTTTGGAACCTGGTTCGAGTTCTTTCTTTCGCACGATGAACTCTCGACCCACGCTATCTCTTATCAGAGTGCAAGCTTTCTTTTGGGTACAAATTGTTCGTACCTGGCACTTGCTATTTTTGGCCCGCCGTCACCGGCGTGGTTAAACAATGTTTGTTCAAGTCAAATTACCTGCGCTCAATTAATCTAATGAGCAGTGCGTGTTTCCAAGGGCTGATTATTATCAGGTACGATGGCGCTTTTCTGTCTTATTTTCCCCATAGTAATTCCATTTTTTCTTAGCTCTTTATTACCAGTTCCAACCACGAGTTTTTCTCGGAGGCCAAGCCGCTAGCCTTATCGCATTTTCGACACCTGCTGGCCCTGCTTAGTTGCTGCTGTTCGAGGGTGCCTTTGCTATAATTTTCATCCACCGCGGCTTCGTCCATTATGTGCCGTTCACGTCCAGCTTATGTTTCGAGGTTAGTTAGTGCTACTCCGGGATTAAATCTCAAATTATCTTCAATAAATGGATTTTGGTTTTATACATTTTAAACCAGTAATTATTTGGAATTTAAATTCATACGTTTTACCATTATTAACATGTAACGTTCAATTTCATACATGCTCTTGCTTTTACATTTGAATTTTTATGCTTATATTTAATTATGCTCAGTATTTAAAGTTGCTATTTTGATGTATTTCGACCCTCTGTAAAAGGTACAGTCACGCTTTTTTATTTTTTCAATAGCCTAACAGAAGGTTTTATTAAATGACTGTGATAAGCTTATCCCACGAATGTTTTTTGGTAAAGTTATTAAAATAACCCGAAAGGGGTTTTTTAATTTTATGCGTGTCGCAACCTTCAGTTTACGTACACAATTTTGTTATAACATTATTTGCATTTTAATTATCCTGCTTATTTATTACTGACACTACAAGACTATTTTATTACTTATTAATTAAACGCTAGTCACTTGCAGTTTATTTCCTCTTATTATTTGAAATCTTTTGATTTCTGGCGCCCATTTCCTTTTCCTTTTTTGAAGACATTCCAGGGTACACAGCTGGTGATTTGAACCTACGATCCAAGGCCGCAGAAATTTAAGTTAGCTAGGGCCATCGCGGTGAGTAAAGAGTTTTCAGAGCTGCCGTGGTGTATAAACTGTAGGGGGGTTGATCTGCGATTTTTACTACCATTACTTAATTTTATTAATTAATGGCAGGTCGGCTTCTTTATTGTTTCAGGGTCAGCCCTAAGAAGCTAAGTGCACCTGCCAGCCCTACTCCGCAGGACAATACTCTCCCCAACTGACACTTTGGCAGCTACTAAATGCCGATTGTCACCTACCGCAAGTAATCACTAGATCTCGGTAACGAATCTCAAAAGACGAGCTTCCCAAGTTACTATATGTTTCTTCGCCTAATACTTGTTGTATAATATCGAATTACAAAATAGAATGAGGTAGACGCAAACCAAATATACATACCCTGTATTAACAGGCAATAATCGATGCAATACTTTCCGTGGTCATAATGACTCGGATCTCCGTCCGTCGGAAAGTGACACTCGTTCCCAAAATCCGCTTCAAGCACGGTCGGCCAGTATCTAAATACTATCACCGAAACCACGAGAAATTACGAGTTTATCACATTTTTTTTCTACGAAAACCTTTTGCACAATTAAACTGTTACTCGTTTTTGAAAACAAAATTTGTTATCTTCTCTTTACCTTCTTTTCTTTTTTAACAACTCTTGCAACTCTGATACTAATTTTTATAAGCTTTCACCGCGTTTTCCTACTTGATCGTTTATTCACGACTATATATACCGTAAACTACTAACATTAGTACAATATGCTTTTAGCCCGTAACAAAATTTAAACAATCTTTTAAAGAATCAAATACATTGTGTGCATTATAATAATCTCCAATAGTATAATTATATATCGTTGCTTCCAATCTTGTGATTCCATGTTCCTTAGCGGAAATTCACGAAAATGTTTTCATTAAACAGGTATCCGGGCCAATTGATAAAGTCCATAATAAACTTGTAATTTGGCAAATCAATTAAATTTGTTATATATATATCTTAATTCGAGTTCATCCATATGAGACAGTCAATCCCCGCTGTCTACAATCACATTACAATTTTCCTGGTACTCTCCTTGGAGGCAAAAAGGTTGTGATTAGTCATTAAGTAATCTCACATATCCATGCAAATACAAGCAAAATCTTGTATTATATTCAAATCCATTAGGTGGAAGTCATCTATTTGGAGCTGTTTTAAAATTTCTGGTATTTCTTCTAACAGGGTCTGCACATTAACGTCTAGTTTTACTTTGTACAGAATTACTACTGGATTTTTATATATTTTTTGTGGTTCGAAACTTGGCTACGAGGAGATAGTAACACCTCAGAGAGAGATGACAACAACAGCTCTAGCACTGATGCATAATATATTTGTAATAATTTTATACATGTACGTTTTAGACAAATAAATACAATTATATTTACAATTGTTTAAAACCGTTACAGGAACATGCCAGGTTGACCGGTAGTCTATTTATTCATCGCCGCAAATTTCCAGACACTGATAATGGAGGTTATTGACCCCCTCATTAACCACATCCTGTGTAAATTTTTCAGACAAAGACTCCATACATTTATTTTTAGCTGCATTCAGCAAATAACAATCACATCCGGTGTACATTTTTCCCAGACGCCCACATCCTTTTAAACAAGTCTCAACAAGTCTGACAACTAAATTCCCGGATAATGACTCACATCCGGTTGAGCCTGGAAAAATTTTGAGTGGGAATCTTGTTTTCCATATTTTTGGAAAAAATATTTATAAGGTGCATTACGAAATCTACTTAAAAGATTAAGCGATTTAAATTCTTTCTAAACTGGTTGTAAATGCAATTATTTTTTATTTATTTTCGGCAAATTTCTCAACTCTAAAATTTTTTGAAAAATTTCTCTTAGTATAACGCCCTTAGGACAGGCCGAACTGATAATGAAACGCAACGTTTAGAAATGCAGTTAGGTATTTACGTAATTTAGAATGTCATATTTGCAATTTATGAAGTTCCTTCTACAAGACACCAAAACAAAATATTACAGGGAATTGTAATTTAACTTCACTGATCTAAAAACAAAGTATAAAGGTAAAAATTGGTGTAGAGGTACTTTATGACCAACGAATTGGTGGTGTTGCAGTACTCGCTTGGTGGCATGTAGCCGCCATCTTGTTCACAATTATATAATGTTATTTTTGAGAAGAACATTTTATTTTGAAAATTAAGAATAAAATGTATATTCAAAAATTTATAGATATTAGCTTTTTAGCTCACCTCATGTGTGGACTTACTGCATTTTTAAATTGAGTTATAAGTAAATCAGTAAGGTACAGAACAAAATGTTTTTAATGTTGTTAATAAAGAAGGCAAGGTAACAACTTTTGTCAGATTGAATGACGATTGAAGAGTATTCAAAATTATGTACAAAATAAGTAACAATACCTTAATGTTTCCAAGAATATTGAAAAGTTAAAGGAAGCACTGAGCAAATTGAATTATATTAATCCGCAAAGAAAAAACTGATAACATTTGACTCTGCGCCATAGCCATAAGCAATCTGATTGCTAGTCAGACGCTTTACCCGCTCGTTAAAAGAAATTTGTTTTACGTACTTGCTTATCGTTGCATTATTAAGCACGCGGTAGCGACAGGGACTATCGAAGACTAAGTGCGTTCGATCGGTGCCGACAAATACGTGGTACACGCACCCAGCAAGCACAACACGCCTTGTTCTATAAGGATACCAATAGAAGAAGCATGTTAAAAATAAATGTTAAAAGAAGGCTGCTGAATGTTAATTGACGCCATTTTGAAAATCAGGTTGGTGATTTATTACACTCACATATAACAAAAAAAAACTTTTCTTCGATTGGTTTGTTGTACTTGCGTTGTGTCTGTTTTCTTGCTGTAATTTGAGATATTGTATTACGCCACGTACTATGTCTGCATTGCAATAATCAAGAGTGTCTTTTTATTTTTCGATGCCATCTACAGACCGCGAGGCGGCGTAAATACAATTCGGGTCTCGCAGCTGCTCGGCACTCGACCGGAAAATCTCACAGTAGCGGCGCGTGTACAAAATGCCTTGCTTTTAAAGGAGTTTTCGATATATTGAAGCATTTTACATGTGATTTGCTGGTCGGGTGTCGAGCAGCTGCCCGACCAGAATTTTACTTACGCTGCGCGGTCTGTACTTTTGAAGTCTTTTCCGGTATTCAATAGTTTTCATTTTCAGCTATTTTACGTTATTTTAGTGGGAATTACTTGTTGCTAGTTTCCTTTACTCTTGTACTATGTTCATATACATCTTTGCTCGTACCATACGATGATCGCTACGCTAGTGATGTATATTAATCAGGTATTTATTTTTAGGGATAAATACCAAGAATGGATATTTACACGAGCAGTGTTGGCCTGATTTACAAATAGCATAAAGCTAATCTAAGCACTATGGTGCTCTATTCAAATTATATAAAAATATAGAATCACTGGACTAAGAGCACCTACTGCCCAAAATATATACCTTTATTTATATAATTTTCTGATTTCGTTGCTTTATTAATATTAATTCTTAATATGTTTATAAGTATACATTATAACACGATTTATGGTTGATGGTTTTGTTATAGGTTGGATTAAAAGTTTCATTTATTTTTAAACAACATTTCGACAATGGCTGTAGTCTTTTTCAAGTGTGTATCAATGTTTTTTACTTCACTCATCTAACAGAGCAAGGAAGTATTGTAATCGCGAAAAAATCACCTTCCGGGATTTCTGCAGATCTACGTTTGAGGGTCCGTGGATGATGAAAAACAGGTTTTCTCAATTTCGTCTGTCTGTCTGTTGGTGGTATAGCTCAAAAACGATTTGTTGGAGGAATACGATATTTTACATGCGGATTATATGTACACATGGCATAAACCTTTAAAAAATCAAACTTTGTCTATTTTTGCTTTAACTGAGGAATAGATAAACGTATTAATTTGCACATAGTTCCAGCTTTACTCTTGACAAAAATGAAACCCAACAGATACAGGGTAATTGTTGTAAAAATCAAAGATGGGCAGTAATACGCTGTTGAATGTAATGCAGTCGCTGCACCGTGGCAGGATGCGATTGATGGCTGCGCTGCGAGCGGCCTGTTTGCTTTTCTTTGCACTGCCTTCAGTAGGCGCTGGCGAATCCCGCCTGCAATAGTTCTTTTAAGTAACAAACGACTCCCGGGATTGGACCGTGTCATGATTGAGATCGAAGAACTCAACGTTTCGCCCACTTTCGTAAGGGGCTTTATCAGGAGGAAAAAGCAAAGAGCACGGTAACTCAACGTGTTAACCACGCCAGAGGCGAAACTCTTTGCAAGGGAAGGGATAGAAGAGCACGGTAACTCAAAGTGTGAATCACGTCAGAGGCGAAACTCGACTCGACTCGACTTGCTTTTTCCTCCTGATGAAGCCCCTTACGAAAGTGGGCGAAACGTTGAGTTCTTCGATCTCAATCATGACACGCTCCAATCCCAAAAGTCGTTTGTTACTTAATGACAATGACCAATGACCGTGAAAGCCTCAAAAATCAATACTTTTTTTATTTGTAAATTGATTTAATTTGCATTACCAAATGTTTCCTTTTATTATTTCAAAGTTATTAGGAACGTTAAGATATTTTTATACCTAGTTGCATTTTATTTTTTAAAATGTTTAGTGTCACACTTCCACTTGCGAGGGGAGTTCCGAGTAAAGCCCTTTACAGATTTTACTTTTAATTTCAAACCAGCATTAGCTGAAATGGTTTACAATTACAGTATATAATCTTTTGTAGTTCACAATGCACTTTGACTTTGCGGAATATTTTAAATTTTTTAAATTGGAAACGACATGGCGACAATCATAAAGGTAGAATGTACTGCTGATATTTGTAGTTTGGGTTGCAGGGTTGACTCTATTTTGATTCGGAATGAAGCATAGTTTATTGTTTAAACTAACACCATTCTTCTTCTTCTTCTCAGCCTTCCTCAGTCCATTTGTGGACATAGGCCTCCTTAACATCATTAGGTGAGCAAAAGTTAGCTTCATAAATGTAACAAATTTGATAAATATTCAGTTTTTAGGAATTTGCCCAAAGACAGGGGTAATTACCCAGGTAAATACCCATGTATACATACCCTGCCCATTGGATATTTACCCGATTCACATGAATATCACTCTCTAGATTCGCTGCATTAATCACATTTGCAACTATATTTTTGTTATTAGACATAATATAAGTTATTTATGTATTAAGGGAATAATCAATAGATTATAGCACGAGGGAATATTTAAAGGGCGACGAGAAGCGGAGAGCTTTACATTTCTCTAGATCTATAATCGTGATGAGACACGTGATACATACAAGGTTTTATTTTATTTTGGTTCTTAAAATGAACAAAATTCAAGAATTCAGTATTTTGGCTACAGACTATTGCGTCAGAGTTGTGCTGGCGCGGCGGTGTGAATTTTTGGTGCGCTGTGAATTTTTAGTATGCTGTGAGTTCTAAAAACGTAAGCAAAACTAAATTCATGGCGAACGACAAAGTAGAACAAATCCATAATTCAAGTTTTGTGATGGAGAATCATCAACAAATAGCAGATCTGCAGTTTTACTTACAGCATTTTGACTACGAATTTGTAATCAGCTGCTTCGAAAACCCCTGTATACCAATTTTTATGAAAACATGATAATTTTTCATATGTGGCTGCCATATTAAATCTGCCATTTTGTTTACAGTACTTTTGATTTTATGTTTGTAATATTGTAATCAGCGACCTAAAATACCTCTATATACCTACCAATTTTGCTTAAATTTAAGTGCATCTGAGGTTTTGACATCACCAGTATTCAGAATAAGCGTACTCAAATTTATATGTCTATATGTCTAATACATCTATACTAGCAAGATGCCCGTTCTTCGTACGAACTACAAATGTGTGTTTCTTCTTCTAAATCTTAAATGAATTCTGGAGTCCCCCTTCTCCCCCTCACCCTAACTCAATACGGTAAACTAACAAAGGCGGCAAAACAACATTGTAGGTAAAAAGGAAACAACATTCTTCCGAAAAAAGCTCTCCTTAACACTTTTATTCTTTACGTACCCTCTGGAAATGTGTATGTAATTGTCGCTACCCTTGTATAGATTTGATAAGTTTAGGAGAATGTTAAGTCATAAAGTTATTAACTAAGCATGATTTTTGTATCTAAATAAAAATAAAAATCATGTCGTAAACATACTTTAATTTTAAATGAAAAAAATGTTAAGTAATTAAACGTTTCGCCAGTTATGTTGGCTTTATCAGTAATTTAATAAGACAAATATAATATGAAATTGGCAATATTTAACAAATCTGAAAGGGAAAAAAATAGAGTAGTGATTGTATAGATTGATAAAACTATAGTTTTGGTATAACAATGAGATATAATCAAAATTATATGTACTTATTAAATGTCGCTTTCATAAATTATAGCAGGATACCCGTTTCCACCACTTGGGGATGGAATTTCAGAAATTCTCCTATTTTATTCTAAGCGAGAAATTCGTGAAAACACGGTTTAGCCCCTATTCACTCCTCACGGGTAAAATTTCAAAAAATTCTTTCAGCCCGTTTTATCCTGAAATGAACCCAGAGGAAAAAAGTAATAATTTTAACTCCCTACCCCTTTTCAGTTTCCTCTTTTTACCGGTTTAAGGGTAAAATTTAAAAAAACCCTAAAACCCCTATCTAAAGATTTGAAAAACACGTCTATATGCCAAAAAAAGAATGCTCTAACTCAACAAACACAGGATATACAAGGGTTTCTATAATTCACCCCGAATACAGATGCGCACCTTTAAGGGTTGAATAGGGCAAAATCCTGAAATGCGTTTTTGGAAATTTTTCTCGGATACCTATGCAAGCATACACCAAGTCAATATCTTATCGGGTCTAAGAGTATTGAGGAATTGGTTAAAACACAGTTTACCTCTTTTCACCCCCTTAGGGGTATATTTTTTAAAATCCTTTAAACCACTTTTTAAGTATTTGAAATATACATTTACATGCCAAAATGTTGGGCAAAATCCTGAAATATGTTTCTAGCTATTTGCATTCAAAATCTTTGCAAGTACACACCAAGTCGATATCTCATCGGGTGTAAAAGATATTGAGGAATTCGTGAAAACACATTTTATCCCTTTTCACCTCTTCAGGAGTCAAATTTCAAAAAATCCCTTCTTAGCACCACCTTACGTAATAAATTGAATCTTCCACCCAAATTTCAAGTTCGTAGTGGTTACGGCTTTTCGTTGATTAGTCAGGGTTTAGGATACTCGTATGTATACTAAAAAGAAAAATGTCATTAATTTTTAATGTTTTACTCTATGTAGACAGACAATTATACAAAAAACTTTAATTTTATGAATTTTAATTTAAAACAAATTGCAAAAATAAGGGAATTTATCTTTTTAGTATACATACCAGTATCCCCTATGTATACTTTTAAAATGAACGCTGGTATGTATAGATTACCAATTTTTAGCTTTATACACGTACTTTATTTTAAGAAATTTTAATTGATATTGGGTTATTTACCCTGGATTAAAGTTACTTTCTGAAAATACAAGCCAAGAATCATATCATTTGGCTCACATAAGTAAAGCTTTGCTGGTGTAACATTTGAAGTTCATCTAAAATTTTGTTTTTCTGCTATTGATTTGTTTTATAGTTTCAATTATTTCGTACCTACACTATAACGCGATAGTTGCAATTGTTTGAATTTTTTTTATAGTTATTACCGAAGTTAAAGAAATTCAGAATAGCTTTACCACATGCCATTTTTGCAAAAAAAATACCGACAGCAGACTGTCAATATGTTATTAAACTACAAACAGCGATAAGCAATCGTTTCACTTCAACCAAAACATGCTACGGTGAACGAAATGGTATTTTGATCATATGGGGCAAATGAAATAAATTAATCGGTAGGTATATTAATTTTTATGTTAGTGTTTCTCGACTACTTTTTGTAATTCGTTATTGCTAAATCTGTTTAAAATATTGCTAAAATTTCTTGTAACTATGTAATAATATTTTAATAATATTGACCAAAAAGGTTTTCTTTTGTGCTTACAAAATAAAGGACTCGAAAGGGTACCTGAAAAATCTTAATTGGGCCAAATAATGTGATTCTGTGCCCGTATATAATAGAAAATACGTCGGAAATTGGAAAATGTATTTTTGTTATGGAGGATTCCACAAACCCTTATATTACAAAAGATATTTGGCCTTTTTTAAAAATTCAGTCAACCAAACAATATTTCTAGCATTGAATTTTTCAAGGTTCTTTTCAACAAGTGTGACTACTCACGAAGGATTAACATAATTTCTACTTAATATTTTCAAGGAATTGCTATTGAACAGGTACCTACTCTATATGTAAACAAATAATGCTCTACTTCCAACATAAACAGGGTGATACATAAGCACGTCGTTAAATTTCAGGGTAGATAGAGGATATCAAACAGAACAGCACTGCATAATAAACTATACGTCAAAAATTAATAATAATCTCACAAAAAAATTGCTTAAACTGATCGACGTCACTGAAATACATTTTTATGAATATAACTTGGCACAGTTCCGAATTTTAGTAAAATGCAGTAGCAAAAAATTGTTGTTTGGGTATTTCAATCACATTTGGAAAGCGGTTAATGTACTCTTATCGGATTTACCTAATAAACGTTTTGGTGTTAGTCAGTGATTCTCAATAGTTTGCCGAGGCCCTTGTGCTTTTTTTCATAGACAATTAATTTTTTGTGTAATGTACTGTCAGTATACACTTATTTAATTTAATGGCCATACTTATGAATAACCCTGTATAATTTATTAAGATAAAATCAAATGGGTATTTATCTCTTTTGAAAATTTAGAAAATTTTAGGAAAATTTCCAAACCTAATTTTTCAAGAATAATTTGCTAGAAAAGCAATGTTTTATGATCAATAGGAAAAAACATGCAAATGTACATTTGCCCAACTCTAGTTATCGTCTATACTTGCGGGTATTATAAAATTCCATCATCTGCTGCAGCAGACATTTTAAGTTACTAAAAACTTCTCTCAAAAACAATGAATTCAGTTTTCTAATGTTCTATTTAATTGTTAATTGCCAAGTTCCAGTCGAAAAACGTACAGTGTCGCTTAGTGCAACTAAATCTGAGCGTAATAAGCATCTGCAGGCTATAATTTAAAAAGAATAGAAGGAACAAAACTATACCGCCACTTAATTCATTTCCACCCATTTCATGCATACGATCGCCCAGGAAATTAGCTAAAGACGCGGGGTTATTTACAAAATATGAAAAATAAGGGCACAACGCTACTGCGCGCGCACGTTTGATAAGAGTAGGTAAAAACGGCGCGTATATAAATGTAGGACGCCGCCGACGTCGCCAGTTGCATTCGCGTCGGGACGCGAATTAAGATAACACGTTTCGTTTTGATTTCAGGTGCTTGAGAACGACGTGTCACACGTCCACGTAGATAAGAGGAATTGCTTTTTGCTGCAACTGCATTAGGTTGGTCCAATTTTACAGTTCCTTTTAAAAAATTAATTTGCCACTTTTTGAATGTGATTAACTTTTGCCACTTTGTTTGCTGATGATTACCTGATTAGATGATCGCAGCTAATTATCCGATAGCGGAAATTCATGTGCAACTGACGTTTAATGAAATGTCTGCTGTGGATGTAATTCATTAATCATTAAGGTTGGATTACAGAAGCACGGGCGTTTATATATTATTTGCGCGATTAATATGTGTGTAGTTGGTTCATTATTAGTCGAAGCAATAAAGCGTGAAATGGTGGCTGTAGTTAGAGGTTTAATGAGAGCGGGCGTCTTTGTTTATCCCTAAGATCCGTTGTACATCTAGAAGAAGAGTCACAACGCATAGAAGGGTAGTTTTCCCTCTGGCTAACAAATTCTGCTCTATTCGCGTGATCGATTCTTTAATTACGTGGGTAGACTACAGAAATCTTCCTTACTGACGTCATTTAATTTTAAGGAACGGTTTGAACCAAACGATTTTGCCTTTGTCGTGTCTGATATTACAAGTCCAATCACTATTTCAATACTGTCATTACTTTGCACACTGCTGAAAGAGCAAAGATATTATTTAAATTTAAATGGTCGCATATGAATAAAAGAAATTTCCATGATTTTTTTATTCTTCCCTTCCTAGCTTCATTGGCGCCACATCAAATCCCAACGGATAAGAAGTGGCTGGAAATGTAGTAAATAATTTTTATGATTATTTTTTCTAATGGATAGGTTGGTACTTGCCGACAATGTGCATTTTGAAACTAACTACGTAGGCATCGATAATCCCCTAGGAATTAGGTTACGATTTAATCCTTAATCACACCCCAATCGCGAGTTAGGGCTTTAATGCTTGATTTAAAATTCTAACTCGTGATTAAACCTTCTATAGAGATTAATTCTGGCATTAAATTGGACACTTTCAGTGAATCCGGGCCAAGTAATTAAAATGAAAAAGAAAAAATGCCATATATTGCTCAATAAATACAGAACGCGGATAAAAGAAAATTAGTTTGGACATAAATTAGCGCAGGACAAAATTTATCACGTTTAAGTACCTTTGTAGGGAAGCTAGGACACAGAAGTTTTAGATTTAATACGAAAGTTTTTAGAGACAACGAAGTTTAATGATTCTCGGTTTTTGGAGGCGATTTGCGTTAAAGACTTAAATGTTTATGGCAATTAATGTCAAACGAACACTACGGGTATGCTAGCAAGCTCTCTCTTTGGTAAAACGCGCAACTTTATTTACTAATAATTTTAAAAAAATAGGATGGTGAACATATTTTCCAGGATTATATCAGTTAATCTCATGTGAAAAGGAACATTTACTTAAGTACTTGAGAGATTGTGGAAATAAACTACATACAGTTCTAAATGCACTTTATCCTCGATGAGGCCGACATTTCGCACTCAAATGATAGGAGGCGAGGTAATCGAAGTGTCAAGAAAATGAATGAGGCCGAAGGAACAACATTATATTAGTTTCATTTTTCCTCAGAAACTTCTAAAATGCATACAAAGTTTATCGAGTGTGGACTTTATACATCAAGTTTAATCTGAAATTTCTACTCCGGTTTACAATATTTGAAAACTTATCCTTATAAAAACATTCTTGTGTCTAAAGTTTAGAACTTTTAAATAATGGTTTGATTCGACAGTTTTCAATATAAAGCTGCTGGTGGTTCTCTCACAAAAGAGGATTATTAATGTAAGTTTCCGAATGTTGGCAAAATTTATATTTTTACAACAAACTTTTCATATAGGTTGAAGGTATGCTGACAGTTTATCTGAGCTTTAATATTTAAAGTCTTTTACATACAAGATTTTAATATTTAAAAGGGAGACTCTGCGACGCAAAGCAAACATTCCTTCGTTTTTCAAACGCGCAGGGGGTGGAAGGTTGAAACGACACGCTTTTTAGACATGTAATTTAGTAAAATCCCTCTCGAGGTTAATGGATTCCTTAGCAGTATTCATTAAGGTAACGTGAGTTTGCAATTGTGTTTGCAGGGGCGATAGTAGATAGCTAACTTCGATTCCCATCCAACATTTCAAATCGAAGGGTTATCAGAGCAGGCAGTTAACGGCCCTTGGTTTGAGAAATTGAGTTGAGTGCGATTGCACAGGATGCGTACCGTAAGGTATCGAAGTTGTTAAGGAATCTTGCATCCATTAGCACAGAAACTTCAGCAATAAACAGTTTTTGGTGGAGACGGCGAGATTGTCGATTTTTGCACCACACTAAAAATAGGGTCGCTGTTCTTCGCAATTGTGTATTAAATTGGGAACAACTTGGAGTTGGACGACTGTAGAGACCTAAAAAACTTACGAAATGTCTAACGAACGAAACGAAGAACTAAAAGATGTGTATCGAAGTGTGAAAAAAGCAGGCCGCAGGATAATAAAGTAACTCTATAAATTGCTAAATCGCGTCGATGCAGAAGAGCATTCTTACGAGTGGTTACTCAAGTCTAAAATGAATTTCTTGAAAGGGGTCGAATTTCGATAAATACCTTATTAGTTCCGCAAGTTTAGCCTAGTAGCAGTAGTTCAATAATAATTAAATATTTAAGATTTAGATTTCTTAATTCAGTTACAGTATTTTTATATAGTTAATGTGAGAATATACGTTGAATTTTTTATGTTAAAATTAAAATGACTAAATTCTGCAATTGGATTGGTTAAGTTGATAAGAAAGTATTTGTAATAAACAACTAGCTAGATTTACAGTATGTATTAACGTATAACTGAAATCATATTCAATTATTATAATTATTACTTCCTAAGAGAATTTCATATACTTAAGAGAAATCGTGATGTAAAAATTCCAAATGTAACTACTTTAAGCTTCTGTAAATCTTAAATAGTGCAAATTTTAATTAAAAATAGGCGGTCAATAGAACAATGAAATAATAAAAGGTACTTTTATGTTTTCACCATATTTTAAATCTAAAATACATTATCTATATATAACTTCAAAATTTTTAAATAAAGTTGGTTATTTAATTATTAATGTTTCCTTGATTGAATTATTGTTTATTTTATTCCATTTATTATACGTGGATGTTTCTGTTATTTAATTGAATTCAATTTTATATTCTTAAGTAACAGATAAATGCTTGTGATTACTGCTTTCTTTTTTAGATTTGCTTTTATTATAATTGAAGGTTTTATACACTTACTTGGTAATGTCTACTTTTTCGAGCTCTATTTATCTTCTATGTATTCCAATCCAATTGATATCTGATATCTCGTTGTAGTCAGCAATCCTTTTTGATAGTTTTTATGCACTCACTTAGCCTTTTTCGATTTTACACTTAATTATTCTGTATGACACTACTTATTAGTATGTCATTACATAATTGTAGATACCAGTATTTTATCATGTAAAAATTAATATTTAATTCAGTTTAAAATTGAACTTGTGTCAATCGAATTAATAAATTGTACACCTCATTTGTTCTTGTTATTTTTAAAGTACCCGCCAAAAACCTTGGTTATATTTTCAATCTTTCTGACTTTTGTATTTGTCATAAACCATACTTTTTAGGTTAACAGTTTTCAATTGTTTCCGTCTCCAATTATATTATGATATTAACCGTTTTATACACCAAATATGTAAGAATTAAACACGTGTTTTATCTTTTATGACAATATTTACTTCTTTCAGATAAAGTCTGACTAACAGAATAACCTTCAATTAATTTGAATTACAATTGCAACCACAAATGGACTATTTATTAATGAAATCGTAATAACATTCTCGTAAATAGAAATTCTAATGATAAAACGAAGTTATTCCCATTAATATCCTTTTATGAACATTATCATTAAGCTGATGTATTATTATTTTATTTTAAACCGCTTTGTAATTTTAAGACCATATCAATATATACCGGGTGACAATGAGACTAGGGCCATGTTTATATCTTTTTTATTTATGAATCGATTTGGATAAAATTTTATACCAAGATACTAGACATAATTTATGACTGGCTGATAGATATAGTCAAGATGACTGACTTCCGGTTTTACTGGAAATGCTACTAACTTTGATTTTTTTAAATATAACACCCTGTATATTTTATGTTTTTCTGAATCTACGAGTCAAATTACATATGACAGTGTTGCAAAATTTAAATTTTTTTAAACAAAAAAATTATTATTTTAATTTTTATTTTTTACTATAGAAGGCATTGACTTTGAAAAATCTATTTTAATTGACTCTAGCAACTCTTAACAATAGCTATCTTATCAATAAGGTCAATAACAAATCTTTAATAAAAGAATATAATTTTCTAAACTTGTTTTTTAAGAAAAAGTCACTTTTTTTTAAATGGCACCTACTAAGGGCCATCTTGCCATTGGATAGAAAATGTAATTACCAATCTAACGATATGCATCATGCACTACTTTATCTTTATCTGAAACTAAAAATAAATTAATTAAATATTTGTTTAAATCTATTTAAAAAACCAATGTTAGTGTCACTTCCGGTGAAACCGGAGGTGACACTAACTTTGGTTCTTTAAATAGATCACTCTATATGTTTTATGTTTTCGGAATCTACTACTCAAATTACATACAACAGTGTTGCCAAATTTTGCTTTGGTATTATTAGTTATTACATAAAAATATTTAAAAAAATAATTAATTAATTAATTTTCAGTTTCAGATAAAGATAAAGTAGTGCATGATTCATATCGTTAGATTGGTAATTAAATTTTCTGTTTAATTGCAAGATGGCCCTTGGTAGGTGCCATTTAAAAAAAGTGACTTTTTCTTAAAAAACGAGTTTAGCAAATTATATTCTTTTATTAAAGGTTTGTTATTGACCTTATTAATAAAATATCTATTATTAAGAGTTGCTAGAGTCAATTAGAATAGATTTTTCTAAGTCAAGGCCTACTATAGTAAAAAATACAAATTGAAAAAATATTTTTTTTTGTTTTAAAAAAATGAAATTTGGTAAGACTATTATATGTAGTTTGACTAGTAGATTCAGAAAAACATAAAATATACAGGATGTTCCATTTGAAAAATCAAAGTTAGTATCATTTCCGGATGAACCGGAAGTCAGTCATTTTGACTATATCTATCAACCAATCAGAAATTATGTCTAGTATCTTGGTATAAAATTTTATCCAAATCGATTCATAAATAAAGAAGATATAAACATGGCCCTAGTCTCATTGTCACCCGGTATATATGTTAGACTCAGATGCCGAAGTCGCTCAATTGCTGAAATGGAATGCTCTGACCGGGAAATGCGTAAAACAAAAATGTACCCAGTTGTAGAATTAATTTACTCAATTGCAGTATTGGCCAAATTCGGCATCTGATTCTAGCATATACAATAAATTTCTGTTTATGTTTTTAAATAAAACTTAATTTCTGTTTGCCAATAATCAAACTACCTAGATATTTCTTTTTCATTGATTTAAATTTGATCAGTAATTGGTTTATATCGAGTTGCTTAAACATTTCTCAAAATTTATATTTGCCTATTTTGTGGCAGTTTTATGCTGTATTTCAAGTAGCATCTTCTTCTTCTACCTCTTATGATATAGTAGCCTGTTTCTAACGACAAAGTAGTATCTGAATTCGTTAATTAATGTGTCCACTGAGAGTGCGTTTTTTTGAATGTATTCTATTCTACTAGCATTTGAATTACTAGAAATCTCTTTTTATTGCTTGACTCAGAGTGATATATATATTTTGTTGTAGAGATTAACATATATTAATTAGTAGAGAAAAAAATCGGGTAAGATATTTTTTCTTAGTAATTTGCAGTGTAATAGAAAATTGCTTCGCAGTTGTACAGGAAAGGTAATTGGCAGTTTTAATTCATTTACAGGAATCCCTCAGTCGTTCTAAGGGAACATAATAACATTATGAAGAAGAGAAGCTAGTTACATCAACAAAAATTAATTGGCTATAATTATTAAAAGTTCCGCTGTGGCAACATTATAATAGATATTAACAATTTTGCAAACGTGTATTGTTCAATATTTTGTCTTCGTCAGTAAACTCCGGTTTAATGTAATCTTTGTTTTATAAAAAAGAGTGCGGTAATAAAGCTCTTAACTCTTAACTCAACTTACTTTGGCAAACAGTCTATAACAACACTGATACAAATAAAATTAATTATTTGCTACTCAGCTAATTTCGAGTATTTTATAGATTACAACATTTTGAGATTGATAATTATAAACAAATTTGTTATAAAAAATATTTTAAGCAAACATTTTCTAGATCTAGTGTCTGAATTTCTCTTAATTTCTTGCGCTTCTTAGCAAGCACTTCAGAAAACGTAACTTGTGGATTGTTACAACCAGGTTATTATGCTGAAGGGATAGGAACTTGTTGAAGGGATGAAGGGTTGGAGGATACGGTGTGACCGGAGCAGCCAGGCCAACTATCTCTTAAGACATTTGTAGCCTATGCGAGTTCACAGATGAACACACCTCCGTATTTGAGATTGTATTAAAAAATAAATAAAGTACACAGCTATAAATACAAAATATTGGTGTCGTGTTTTGCTGATTCTAGTCAACTCTGCGACCTAGTGAATTACTTGGCTTAATTGCTAGACCTACGTCTGCAAACCTCCTTATTATTGGCCTAGTATTGATCTAATCAAACTTCGTTGTCCTACCATATTATTTTATTTAACCCATTTGATTAATTTCTGTCTAGCTAAGAATGCTCTACCGAAATTTTGAACAAAAAGCATTAGTCACACAATTATAAAAAAAACAGACATTTTTGAACTATTAGTATTTTACCTGTTTTCTAAAATTCTAGAAAAAAATGTTTTCAAAAATTCAGTCATACCTTGATGTTAATAAAATATTACCAGGTGTACTATAGAACATAAAAAAATTGGGACAACTCTTGATAGAGATTTTAACATTATTTGATGAGCTTAAACGAGGCTTTCAACAATCAAATTTACTATATCAATTTTGGTTTCTACCAACGTCTAAACAAGTTGACAATTAAGAAATACCTAACAACTATTCATACTAAAGCAGTCACATTCACAACAGAATATATTAACTGTCCCAGTTCTTTTTTGTCTTGGATAGTACGATCAGGCTTCTGTTCAGGGTACAACTGTACAACTGCACTTACGCATTTACACCCCATTCACTTTATTTGTGATTCTGAGAAGGCTTCGAATATCAATATTTTTACTAGTTTACCAACTATTTCGTTACGTAAAGTTACTAATGTTAAAATGACATTGACGAAGTATTTAACTTGTATATTATCTTCGTGTTATGTTGCGGTGCCGAAAACTGGATGATATGACATAGAAACATACACAAACACCTTAGTTAATGCCTAATAATTTTCCAATATTAATTTGGCTATGTTTGATAGTTGGTGAGACACACTGTATACAAAACTGAACTGTAACGCTATATAAGTAGAAGAAGAAAACTATATTATTGATCAAGATACCGAGTTGTGCACGTTTGTTTTATTCTCCAGCTTGATGGCTATTTGTGTCTGCTTGGAATGGTTTTCTCTAAACAAATTGATGACTTCGCAATACTTTGTCCAACCCTACATCATTTCTGAGTAATTTTTTAAAATAATATTTTTCAGTAGTGGCAGCAAGTTAATGGGTCGCTATGATGTTGATAGATTTGGCGACGTTTCAGGCTTAGGAATATTATTACTTAATATTATTGAAATAGTAAAAGGAAACACATAGCAATGCGAATTACATCAATTTTAAAAGAAAAATAATGCATCCGGTGGGATTCAAACCCGCGTTCTCTTTGCGAAATTTGATTGTTAGTTAGACGCTTTAACCGTTGGCCCAAGACTGCTCATTACCCCAGTGGTATGGGGGTTAGAATACAACCACGGTATGTTCTGCCTGTCGTAAAAGGCGACTAAAAGGACTAGAGGAGTAAACCTCGATAAACAATCCTTGCTGGGGCAGAGTGGTCTATCCAGCAAGTACATAGACCACCCGGTTGTGAAAGTCCCTGTTCATAAAGGTGTCGTGGTTCTTCGTTGTCCTTCTCCATTTTGAAGCGTACCCATGTCACCGTAGACCCGGATTCCGGCATGGGGTGGTAGATCTGGCCAGCCGAAGCTTAAATGGGTTGGAGCTAGAGGTCCGCGGCTCTGTTGTTTCGGGACCATGGACAATCTGCTCCGTACCAGCGCGGACCTTGCTACGGAGGATTCTGAGGCCGTTCTGTGCGAACGCACTTGCGTTTTTTCTTGACTGGCTTAAATTTTTGTATAATCCTTGGCGTTTCCTGTGCATTATATCTGTTTTTGGCCCAAAATATTTACATATTCTTCGGCGATGGAGACTCGCCAGAGTCCGGGTTCTCCTATCTTAAATGTTACAGAGATGGGAGGTAGCTCGAGACCCCCCTCTAAAGATGGTGTGGGTGATGGTATTGACCCTCATCTTAATATTATTGAGGTTGAGTCCTCCTCACCACCAAAGAACTCATTTCCTCTTCTGGAGAAAAAATCTGTGAGCAGCGAGACGATGGGTAACTATCCTCGGTTCCTGGTCATTGAGAGAGTGGATGGTGATTTTCAAAAGATTAGTCCATTTTTAATAGCAAAGTCATTATACGGTCTGGTTGGAGAAACAAAAAATATTCGAAAAACTAAAGATGGGTTATTAGTGGAAACTGTGTCAAATAAACAAAGTAAAAGACTTTTGGATATAAAGAGATTGGCTGACTATTCTGTAAAGATTACTCCACATAGAATATTGAATTCCTGTAGAGGTGTGGTATATTGTCCGGACTTCCTAAATTCTTCCATTGAAGAAATCCTAGAAGGACTACGAGGGCAACATGTAGTAGGAGTTAAACGAATTACAACTAGAAGGAACGGGCAAACGGTTGATACAGCTAATCACATACTTACGTTTAATCTTAGTGATTTACCTTCAACAATTCGCGGGGCTTGGTACTCGCTACGCGTGCGTCCATATATACCGTCTCCAATGCGCTGTTTTCGATGCCAGAGATTTGGACATATGTCTGACAAATGTCAAAATGTACAAATTTGTGTCTGTGGTAGGGGATTGCACGTAGGCGAACCATGCATTGAACCCCTACAATGTATAAATTGCGACGGAAACCATTCCGCTCGATCACCAACATGTCCAGTTTATCAACAAGAACTGGCAATTCAAAAAATAAAGGTAATCGATAAAGTATCGTACATAGAAGCAAAACGAAGAGTTGGTCCTTCAACCGTTTTGCCGAATAAATCATTTGCAAGAACAACAGAAAATGCGACGCAATTGCTAGCATCTAAAGAATTTGCTAATCAACTTCTTCAGGTTTTAGCTCCAGGTATTATTAAAATAATCAAAGATCAACAGTCGTTGCTTATTCCGAATTCTCAATACTCATGTGCTAACACATCAACAAGTAATCGGACTATTGAAGTAATCGGTTCTCCATCACGGAATGAGGTTACTGACACAGTAGAAAGAGACATAGACTCCACACGAGAAAGTTCACAAAAATTATCATCTCCACAGATATCAGAATATTCAAATAGTTTGTCAAATCAAATGGAAACAAGCGAACAAATTGAAAAGAGAAAACGAGAAGCATCTCCACAAACTAATTCAGCAAATTCTGCAAAAACGCTAGCATCCGTAGAATCTAGTTTGGAATCGATTGACCAAATGGTACTCTCTGAAATTAATAAGAAGAAGAAAAAAGGTTGGCCTAAGGGGAAACCCCGAAAGCCAAGATTATAAGAGAGGGTGTATAAATTTCTTAGTCTGTGATAACTGCTGTGATAAAGTTAGTCGATATTACATGTGTATAAATGTTTTCGTCAGTTGTTTTTATATTATTTATTTCTATATTTATTTTTATGGATTATCTATCCTCAATCATTAATACTAATAATAATGCGTTGAACATTGCTACATCGACTAGCGATGAAATACCGCTATTATGCACTGAAACACATCCGTATCTCAATGTTTTGCAATGGAACTGCAACGGTTTCTTTAGCAAATTACCAGAAATAGATATGCTTATTAACCAATACTCACCGATATGTCTATGTATCCAAGAATCAAAATTCCTCGAATCCAAAAAAGTTACATTTAAAAACTACAAAATATTTAGGAAAGATGCTCAGGATGGTGTAAGAGCTCATGGTGGCGTAGCAATTTTTATTAAAAATGAGTGTTCCGCTTCAAAATTACACATAAATTCAAACCTACAAATTGTAGCCGTTAAGGTTACATATCCTATTGAAGTAACCATATGTTCCATATACTTACCCACTTTAAATTGGACCTTCCAAGACCTTACAAACATAATAAAACAACTCCCAACTCCATTTCTTATTTTAGGTGACTTTAATGCCCATAGTAATTTATGGGGTTCCTTAATAACAGACCAGGCGGGTCATATTATTGAAAAATTTCTGGAAAACGATGATATAGGAATACTAAATACTGGAACGCCGACTCATTTTTCCTCCAGATTTGGCACTTTTTCTGCGATTGATCTTTCAATCTGTTCAGCTTCTCTTTTATCATCTATAACTTGGTCTGTTGATGCTGATCTCCATCACAGTGACCACTTTCCTATCACGCTACAATTCAAAAAATTTCAATATAATAACCAGATATACTTACCTGAAAAATGGTTGCTCAAGAAGGCCGATTGGAGTTATTTCCAGGAAACATTAACAACGGCTTTTGAAAATACTCACCATCTCTCTATTAACGAATTTACTGTTATGATTCACGATGTTGGTAGCACTTGTATTTCAAAACGTTCAAGAGGAATTTTAAACAAACTTCCAGTTCCATGGTGGTCTGACGAAATTAAACTTTCAATAAAAAAAAAGAAAAGGGCATTGCAGAAATTCAAACGTTATCCAACTCAGGAAAACCTAATGAAATTTAAAAAGATGAGAGCAATAAGTCGCAGAGCAATATTAACTGCCAAAAGAAAATCGTGGCAAAACTATGTATCGTCCTTAAATACGAATGCGACCCTTAAAGAAGTCTGGGATAAGGTTAGACGAATAAGAGGAAATGCGCCAATAAATTCTATTACATCCCTCTCTGTAGATGATACAATAGTAACGAATTTGAAAGATATGGCAAACGCATTAGCAAAAAAATTTGCACAATCGTGTAATGAGGAAAATGATGAAAACCGTACTGAACATAACAAAAATTTTACTACCGGAGATAATTATCCTTACAACTCGCCGTTTACGCTAGAAGAATTAGAATACGCAATAGCGAAATCCAAAAGTAATGCTCCAGGTCCTGATGATATTCCAATTGATTTCATAAAAAACCTTACTCAAAAAGTGAAACATCGTTTATTAGAATCACTTAACGCTGTATGGAATGGCGACAATTTTCCTGAGTCCTGGAAAAAAGCTATAATAATTCCCATCCCCAAAGTACAAAATCCGTCTGAACCATCACACTATAGACCGGTCTCGCTCACAAGTTGCATTGCCAAATTATTAGAAAGAATGGTAAATTTCAGACTGAACTGGGTTTTAGAACAACAAGAGTTACTGGCGCGCTACCAATTCGGTTTTAGAAAAGGTCGCTCAACTACCGATGCAATAGTGTTTTTGGAAAATGCGATTAATAACTGTTTCCTTTACAACTTACATGCCTCTGCCATTTTTGTTGACATAACAAATGCATTTAATACTGTACGACACGATGACATACTTTTCCAGCTCTATGACTGGGGTATAAGAGGAAATTTGCCGCTATTTATAAAACGCTTTTTGGATGGCCGTATAATAAACGTCAAAGTAAATGATACTTTATCAGATCCATTTATCCTTAAACATGGAACACCACAAGGATCGCCGCTAAGTGCCACATTGTTCTTAGTAGCAATCAACTCCTCATTATTGACGGTTAGCAAATCAGTAGTTTACTGCGCATACGCAGATGATATTGTGTTATTCAAAGCAAGCAACAGGAACGATGGTATTCAAGAAGCACTACAAAACGGTTTGACAGAACTCTCACAAGCTTTAACAGAACGAAATCTTTCGATATCGATAGCTAAAACCAAAGCTATACATTTTTGTAGAAAAAGGTCCACTTGTGCTAATCATCCTATATTTATCTTAAACGGAAATGAAATAGAAAATGTAAATTCTTTCAAATATCTTGGAGTATTGTTTGATAGAAAGCTTACATGGAAAGCTCATATAGATTACCTGGTTTCTTCTTGCAAGAGAACACTCAATGTCATTAAAAATTTGGCTCACACTAGCTGGGGAGCTGAACGAAACATCCTCCTACTCCTTCATAAAACATTAGTACTCTCGAAAATAGATTACGGTTGTGTAGCATATGGTTCTGCTAAACCCAGTAGACTAGCACCACTAAACACTATCCACAACTCTGGTATTCGATATGCTACAGGAGCATTCTACACCTGCCCAAGGGCAAGCCTATATGCAGATTCAGCACTAACTCCCTTGAACTTACGACGTGAGAAAATAATCGCTTGCTATAGAATTAAGCTGCATGCTCATGTTGGACACCCGATCTTATCCCTTTTCCAGAGTGATATATTCTCTGCCCGCTATCAAGAAGAAGATACACGGAATAAATCATCGTCTACCAGATCAACTACTGTAATGGCTACCTTATCTCTGCCAAAACAATTTATGCACTTAACCGAAAAGAAAACAGAACCACCATGGCTCGAGAAAATACCCGAGATCAGATTAGACTTGTTAAAGGTAAGCAAAAAAGATATAAACGCAGGTGCAATTAAGCAGTGTTATCTACAATTAATACAACAATATCAAACTTTCCAATTCCTTTTTACGGATGGTTCTAAATCTGATAAGGGAGCGGGATATGCAGTAATATATAATGATGAAACTACCAAATACTCATTGCCATCCAACACCAGTGTATTTTCTTGCGAATCATTTGCCATACGAACTGCCCTGCAAATATGTTTAGCATCAGATCATGTCTCCTTCATAATTTGTACAGATTCATTATCTGTACTGGAAGCAATTGGAAATAGATTCACATTAGATCCAGTGGTACTAAATATAAAATCTTTATATGGGCTTCTTCTTCGCTCCAACAAAACATTAAGTTTCATATGGGTACCCAGCCATGCTGGAATAGTAGGCAATGAAAAGGCAGATTGTGCTGCCAAAGAAGCCGCAGAGGGAATATGCGAGGCATCAGAAAAACTGTACAGCATTAAGGATATAAAACATCAAGTCACCACTACAGTGCAGGAGAAGTTTCAAAATACCTGGAGAAATTATAACACTTACTTAAAAAAATTCTTGCCTGTAATAGGAAACTTTTCATATCCCACTAATTTAACTAGAAAGCAGCAAGTTGTGTTGACAAGAATTCGTACAGGTCACACACGGTTGACTAAAAAACATTTATTATCAGGAGAGGACCAGCCAACTTGTAATGAATGCAACTTACCTTTAACAGTCAACCATATATTGCTAGAATGTAAGAGAGCAAAAATCCGTGGAAATCCGGATCTTAAAAACCTAGATAGCAACTATTTACTTAGTTTTGTGAAGCAAGTCGGCCTTTATCAACTAATTTAATCAAATTTACATATTACACCGTATGGGCTAATAGCCAACGTAGCTGATGCCCAAAACCAATTAAAAAAAAAAAAAAAAAAAAGACTGCTCATCTATTGTACTTGCGTATGAGTGCCTTATAAAGGACACGATTACGACACGCCTGATCACAGAAACCACATACGTTTTTAGGGATATGAGATTCTTGTATTTGTATAAATAACGTATGTCCCATAAGTTTTGAGAAAAACATTAACAGCTATATTTTATGTTGCATTAATTTTATATTACATTCAACTACAACTAATTATTTCTACAACTATATTTAATAGAATTATACGTTTAAACTACGGATAATGGTCCATGTCCTTCAACACCAGCCAGATTGAAAGAGTTTTTACTAGAAATAATCTGCAACAGAATTTTTTCCCAAAACTTATGAGACATAAGTTATATTTTTTATAATTGCAGCATAGAAGTTTCTAGCCACTTTTTGCTGAATTTAGTCCAAGGCTGTGTACTTTTAGTAAAAACATATAATAAAGATAAATTGAATATTTGTGTTGAATGACCTTACTGTATTGATAATATTCGTTATAAATGAAATATTTCTACTTCTATATTTAAAAGACCAACTGAGAATATCAGATATTTCAATACCTTAAACTGTTGATCTTTTGTGGCGCTTCAATATTCATGCTGTTTTTTTTTTGTTTTGACACTATTTTGCCTTATAAAGTATAGATAAACTATGTGGCTACGACTCGTAACTAGACATGCTTCTTAATAAAAAAATATTAAATTAACTGAAAATGTTTCTTAGTGTTTGTTGCTGTTTTAAATTCGTATTTAATAATGTCTTAATAAGTGTATAATTTAATAATTCTTAATCAACGTGAGTAATTTATGAACACTCAAAGTAACAGTTCTGAAAAGTTAATAAATCGCTAGCGAAATACCTACAGCGTTTTAAAAACTCATTTTAGGGGAGAATTTTAGAGCTCTTATCAAAAATAAGTCCAAACTTTATGAATTTTATGGCGCAATAAAAATTTTAAATGTCGTAAAAACTCGCATACATATTAATGATACAAATATAGTTACACTTTTATTTGCATGAATTAATAACACCTTTTAGGGTTGATTAAGATATTCGATTTAACTATGCATTTTAATATAGTAATTTACGGCTTTAACACTGTACTATAGTACTACTAGGATTTTTCTGTAGCAAGAATGTAATTACCGGTTTAATCTACCGTAACTTATTTTATCTTTAGCCTGGAATGCTAAACTGCCTAAATTAACGTTATCGATATTTAAATGTATGTTAATTATGTGTATACCTTAAGTTTACGCTGTTATCTGCACTATTATGGTTTATCAACATCAAAGGGGAACTTTATTTAACTTGCATTTCTATAGAATGATATTTAAGTAGCAACACTTTAAATAATTGTAAACGATAGGCAACAAAGCTCTAAATTTCCTGCCTTGATATTGCCCCTTCCACTTCGAGAACTTTTCATAAAAATGTCAGTTGCAAATTTAGAGGGCTGTACATTGCCCAAAATTAAATTCCATCGGCGTATATTGATTTAGGGAAGAATGGGCAGCTTTTATAAGCAGTAAAGTATCATATGTTTCACCAGCTACACGAATTTAATTGTATAGGGTCGCGCAGAACGCTAAATAAATTTATTATGTCGATATTTTACACACCGACCCTTATTTGAAGCTCGCAGAATTCCGGATTTCATTCATTCATAGAAAGGTTCCAGAGGTCACGTACTTACGCCTTTATAAACCTCCTGTTGTGTTCTGATAAAAAAATGTAAAAGCAAGCCAAGGCTGTAATTCACAATGATTTAAGGCTAAGCCACGAAACCAGAAATTTACGATTGTTTGAAAAGCAATTTTACATTGCTGTGTGTTGGCACTAGTTATTTATCCAGTAGGAGAATTTGCAGTTTTACGTAGTTCACATCTGTATTATAACACAATTCTGGTGAATACTATGGAACTTGTTGCAGAAATGTATATCTTTAAGATTGATTGGGAACCAATTTGATTATATCACAATTGCGATAGACTTTTAAGAGTAAAACTGTTCCTATTTTGGGTTCTAGGGCATATGCTGTTTGAATATTCAGTTGCAACAAAAATATTATAAGTCGGTTTCTATAGCATCAAAATTGTGACAGAAGTAAAACATTTACTCCCTAGAGACAAAATAAGACAAAAATTTCCCTAGGGAGTTTTCATTATGACTGACACAACAATTATGTCAAATTCGAGGTTTTGCGTCAGTTTTGGCACAAACTGACGCAAAACCTAACCTGCTAACCTCGAATTGCGCTTGTCATAATACAGGGTCCCGGGTGGTGTAGCTTGAACAAGCGTCCACGTTCGATCAGTAGAGTTAAGCAACGCTCTTTGTGGTCAGAACTTGGATGGGAGTTCCACGGCTGCTTCTCTCGGAGCCTCGTGGTACGGCTGCCACGGAAATAGTTGGTCCCGGATGTCATAATAACATCATGACGGTCGTTAGTGGGGTTGGAAGTTCTCATAAAATGTACAGCGACGCCTATAATTGGCCTAACGGCTGTTGGCTAAGTACCAAAAAAAAATGACTTACAGTGCCACCAAATTTAAAATTTACCATAGGCTACTAATTTTAAAATAATTGTAACTAAAATGTCAAGATGACGTTTAAAAAAGATGGGTTTTTCTTTTTAAATCTTCCTGCAACATGAAATTGTATATGCAACTCAGAGAGAATGCTATTTTGCTTCAGTGCAATTTCTCTCCCTCATTGCATAATCTCTTATTATTTATTTGCATCAGCATAAAGCTCAATATAATGGCATTGTAGTTTTATAAATAATAGATAAATAAGTTACGCCAAAGTCACATAAAATCTTATTTGTATCCTATTACTCTATTTTGATGGACATTATTATGTTTACACTATCTAATGAAATCTGATTTTCATTGGTAGACTTCAATCCTAGCTTCATAATCCTTACTTATTGCAAACCCACAGTTTTCACTATTACAAATTTTTATGCTGTAACCAGTTACATTTGTCAATATTTTGCTATTCCTCTCTAATATATGTTATCTTATTCTTTCTTTTTATACTTTATGTATTAATTAAGTGTTAGTGCCTGCTGGGATCTTGCTCTTGCTCTCCTTATTTCTCGCGTTATTTGCCTCATAGCATTCTGGATTGGGCTCCATCAATACAACCCAAAGAACAAGGACACCGCTCTCCAGTGTCACGTAATTACAAATAGGTAGAACGCCGGTTAAATCGCATAGGCTAGGAGTATTTATAACTTTAAAAATAAGGGCTTTACCAGTCATGAACCGATTCCTTAGTCGTACTACCTTCACTCTTCCTTTGTGATAGAAAACGAAGTTTCAAAGCAAAAACCATAATTTTGAGTAATCTTGAGTAAGCATAAGTAGCTTAATAAATATCTTCTTCTTCTCTTATTGTAGGCTCATTGCCTTCACACTTCTCCTTATCGTGTCCACCGATGTGGAGTGCCAGATTTCGTAATAAATATAAAACTTGAAATGTGGTTTACTTATTTGCTAACATAGTTGTCGACTCTTATTTCCTTTGCTTAATCGATTATTATTAATTTTACCAGAATAATGTTTAAGCAAAGTATTGGTTGTAGAATTAATTATAATTTTCGTTCGTCTTTCCTCGCTATGGTATTGGCACCCAATAAACTGAACCAAATAGCCTTCTTCTGCAAGGAATTTGAAAACCAGCTGTGACACAAAATTTTGTTTGTTATGAATATTTGTTTTTATTTCCTTAGCTAGAGTGACAGGAGTGATATTTTCTGTTCTTAAATTAACAAAAGTAGTCAGAGTATTATCAGCTTGTGTTTCGTTAGTTGTGAAGATGTCTATTTCGCAGACATCTCGGCGAACAAGTCCGCTTTTTGTTTGTTGTTTTTGGCCCACGGGCCATTTTCTTTTTGGTATTAACGATATAAGCCTTTTGATTTTCTTGGTAGCTCTCCAAAGGGAATAGTCAGTTTCTTCATTCGCCGTTAGTTTTCCCAGGTACGAATTGATGGTGTCTTCTTTTAGCTTTTGTATCTCTCCTTTTAGTTGTTGTGTTTTATTATTAAGAATGGTTTTGTCTGAAGGATCTCGTGATTGTTGCCATCTTCTTCTAGCTCTTCTTTCTCTTCTTCTATTTCTCTGATTGGGTAATTTACACCTTTAGCTTTGTGCGTAATTTCCATTGTGTTGCTATAAGCTGCTGCCTGTATGAGCTTGGTTAAGTTTTCAGTTTCAGCTTCTAGTTCTTCGCTTGTGTTTGGGCTGACACGTAGATTGATATTTTTCTGTAGGTCCATTTTAAAACTTTCCCAGTCTGTAGTTTTATTCACTAGAGCTGGTCGAGTTTCCTTTTTTATTATCTTTACGCTCAGCGTCGTGATGACTGCTGAATGATCAGATTCCAGGTCAAAGTTTTCATCGAGCTACAAGAAGTTGGGTGAAACTTTGCGTGATATGAAGAAATCCAGCATATCTGGAATTTTATTGGTGTTAGTTGGTCAGTACGTGGGCTTACCTGTGGAATGAAAATTGCACCCTGCTTCCCGAACAGTCTTTCTCAACTAGCTACCCTTGGTCGTGGTTAATCGTGACCCCCAGTCAACATGTTTGGCATTTAAGTTACCACCTATGATGTATATTTCTTCTGGCTGCTGAAGAAGTGTTTTATAGTCTTGTTCTTCTTCTTCCTCTTACTATAGGCTGAGAGCCTGTTATTTCCACACATTGAGTACGGTTTTATAAGCCATCTTAAGCCGCGGCCGGGGTTGGTGGCTAGCCTTGAATCAGAGAAGAATGCCCTCACAGGGGCCACGAGTACCAAAGATGTTCGTATGATGGCCGGACAGCGTTGGATATTTCCAATGTCCGGGTGTGGGGCTCGAACCCACTACCTGCCGACTGCTGGAGCAAGCACTCTACCAGCCGGCCACACGCTCTCTTATAGTCTTGTTGTTTAAGATTATGCCTAGGCCAGCTCAGTCATCTGTAAAACTAATTCAGTTAGCTTTAACTCTAACCTTTTCCTAGCTGTTTTTTCGGTTGCCCATGCTTTGTAGTAATTTGTTTCCTCTTCGACCTGGTTTTGTTGGGCTTCTCCAGGTGTCGACGGTCTCGACGGTCTCGACGGCTGTTGGTAAATTTTTTTGCTGTCTAGGCCAACCTTCGTTGGAATTTTATCGCATTTTCATCATATCGTATTTCGTACACTGACCTACATCAAACCACACACGCGGCATAAACTGCTACACTGCAATTTCCGAGGTCAGAGCACTGCACAATACGTTTAACCGTTCCACTGCCACTACGCAACAAACAAACCTAAATCCAAAGAAAGCGCAAAAATCTTGAAGCAGCTGACTAGAAAAGGCATAGTCATGCTCACTTACCTCTTCAACGCAGCTCTAAGGCTCCAATATGTTCCTGCCAGCTGGAAGGTTGCAGAAGTGATTATGCTACCTAAACCAGGTAAGCCGCCCAACGATGTTAAGCCCTACAGGCCTATCTACCTGCCAATTGTGTTGAAATTATTCGAAAAACTACTTTTCAAAAGACTCAAACCACTCATAGATAATGATAACTTGATACCAAACTATCAATTTGGCTTCAGACCAAAAAACTCAACTATAGATCAGGTTACAGATGTAATAGAATGCGCACTGGAAGAAAGGCGAATCTGTTCTGCAGTATTCCTAGATGTGGCCCAGGCCTTCAATAAGGTCTGGCACGAAGGTTTGAGACATAAACTTAACAAAATACTCCCAAAGCAATATGTAAAAATACTAACATCCTACATCTCAAACAGACTCTTCAGGATCAAACAACAAAATGAATACCCGGAACTAAAAGAAATAAAGGCGGGAGTGCCTCAGGGCAGCGTGCTGGGGCCTATCCTTTATATACTATATACTTGCGATATGCCAAATTTGGAAGGAACCACAGTGGCTACGTTTGTACATGACACTGCACTTCTAGCAGTGGACACAGACCAAGACTTAGCAGTTGAGAGACTACAAGCAGCCAGCAATGCAATACTTGACTGGACTAAACTATGGAGAATTAAGCTGAGCTCAAATCTACTCACATTAACTTTACAAATAGAAGATTAAACGATCAACCATCTTTAGATATAAATAGTGCCAGCGTGACCTAAGCGAACAATGGTAAGTACCTAGGCATGACACTAGATGCGAAACTTAGGTGGAAGGAACATGTGAAGAAGAAAGTAAGCTAACTAAGACTGAAATACGGACAACTCTATTGGCTAATTGGGAGAAAATCCATGCTGTCAATAAGATCATAATCTACAATTATATTGTTTAACCAGTATGGTTATACGGTACACAACTATGGGGTTACACCAAAGACAGCAATAGAAAAAGCATACAGACTTTCCAGAACAAGGTACTACGTAACATAGTAGATGCGCCTTGGTATATACGCAACGCTGATTTACACCTAGATCTAAATATCCCTATAGTCAAGGAAGAGATCAACAGGTATGCTGGCAAACACGAGGCCAGACTACACCTCCATGAAAACATTGAAGCTCTTCAGCTGCTGGACATACAACATATCGTCCGTAGACTGTAGAGGACCAAGCCCTTCGAGCTTCTGTAAAGTGACTGTGTAAGAGCAGAGCATAGTGCGCGAGTGTGAGAGTGCAAATAATAGTCAGGAAAATCTATAGCACATCCTTGGATGGACTCTAGTTGATAACTATTTAGTTTTAAGATTTATCCTCCGTAAATTAATGGTTGGTCTTGCAGACAACTTTTAATAGTGTAAGCACCATCTCTCTGCAGTCGTTAACCTCTTAACAGAAGTGTCGTGATCATATGGTATCGTTTCGTAGGCTTATTGCTGTATTAACTATTTGTCTCCATTCATTCCTATCAGTGACATCATGGGTGAGCTGGTGAAGAGGTTTTCCAGTAAGGATTTTTACTTGATCGATCCATCTTTTTGGCGACCTTCCGCGGGGTCTCTTTCCCTCGATGCGACCTTGTACTATCAATTTTTCTAAACTGCTGCTATCTCTTCTTGCAATATGTCCGAAATATTGCAGTATTTTTTTGTATATTGTAGAGGAAAGACGTTGTTCTATATTTAGATCCTCTAAGATAGAAGCGTTTGTTTTTCTTTCGGTCCAGGAAATTCTCAACATGCGGCGCCAACA
This sequence comes from Agriotes lineatus, assembly GCA_940337035.1. NCBI lineage: Eukaryota > Metazoa > Arthropoda > Insecta > Coleoptera > Elateridae > Agriotes > Agriotes lineatus. Next base: position 93,236,742 of record OW679198.1, read on the forward strand.
CCACATCTCGAATGCGTCGATTCTTCTACGGTCGCGTTCTTTTATCGTCCATGTTTCTGAAGCGTATAATAGGATTGAGAATACTAGTGATTTTACTATTTTTATTTTAGTTGCTTTGGTTATATGTCGATCCTTCCATATTCGATTGAGTTTAGCCATGACATCTTTGCTCATTTGTATACATCTCCTTATTTCGGTTGACGAGTCTCCCTTATTACTTATATATGATCCAAGATAGATGTAGTGATCTACTACTTCATATTCTCCAATTTGGTTCACATTGGGTCTATTCTGACCAAATCTGTCTATGATCAGAATTTTGGTTTTCTTTCTATTAAGTTGGAGACCATATTCTTCGCTTATTAACGATATTCGTTGCATAAGTTGGAGTAGTTGTTCTTCTGAAGTTGCCAAGACAGCTGTATCATCAGCATAACGTAGATTATTAATTAGTTCACCGTTGATTCTGATACCTTCTGTACCGTTTTCCATAACTCGTCTCATAATATACTCTCCGTAGATGTTAAAAAGAAGGGGTGACAATATACAACCCTGTCGAGCACCTTTTCGTATTCTAAAATTCTCGGATAATTTTTGGTCAATCTTTACCATTCCCGTGGCGTTGTGGTATAGATTTTGAATAATGTAAATTAAGTGATCTGGTACTCCCATTTCCGCTAAGACTCTCCAAAGTTTTTCCCATTGAATGCTGTCAAAGGCTTTCTGGTAGTCGATAAAGCAAATGTATAAACATTGGTCATATTCTCTGGCTTTTTCGATTATCTGCTGAAGATTCAAAATTTGTTCGCGGGTACCTTTACCTTTTACGAACCCCGCTTGTTCTTTGGGAATTTGCCGTGATAAGTATGTTTTCAGCCTGTTATTAATAATATGGAGTAGTATTTTACTAGCGTGCGGGATAAGTGCTATTAATCTATAGTTATCGCACTTTAGTGTCGATCCCTTTTTGTGAATTGGGTTGTACACAGAATTACACCAGTCACTTGGCCAAATTCCTGTGTCCCATATCCTTTGACAGAGAGCATGAATGACGTCCGCTCCTATGTCTTCCATGGTTTTAATTGTTTCTGCGTCTATACCATCGTTAGCGATAGCTTTTCTTATTTTGAGATGTTTTATGGCTTGTTCAACCTCTTCTTTTAGGATACTAGGTTCTTTTATGTTGGGTGGGTCTCTCTTTTCCAGGGCGTGTTGTGTTACGTCGTCGAACAGTTTTTCACAGTAGTCCCGCCAAACTTCAAGGACTTTTATAATTTCTGTCGTTTTTTCACCTTTCTCGTTTAATATTGCCCATGTTTGTGGTTTAAACTGTTTGGCTGTATGTCTGATTATCTTGTATAGATCTTTGGGGTTATTCTGATCCTCATGAGTTTGTATTTCTCTACATAAGTTGCTGTAAGCAACATAGGTGTTAATAAAAAAAATAATATTTAAAAAAAATCTTCAAAATGCTCAAATAATGCATTGAATATAACATAATTAAATTCTTTAAGAAAATTTAATTTGCATACCTTGCAATGTTTGGATGGAATAACGTTTGCCGTTGGAGCAGCAGTAATCTATTTTTACAGAACGCTTCGGGAAACTAAATAGGTGCACCTTATTCTCGCTTGTGTCGTAGCACCCAGGCACTATACGCGGCATAATAGTTTAAAAACCTCTCTAAAAAAACACTTGCACAAATAAGGTATATAATTGCAATAAACGTGTATTACCCTTAACCACCGTAGATTGCTTTGAAACGTTAGGAAATCGCGTCATGTGGTAATAATGCGTTTATTTCATTATCTGCAACCCTCATTTAAAAAATGTTTAGTTATAAAGAAGTGATAGTAAATAACTTAAACACGCCGGTCTAGGACATCTCGGTTCCGCCATCTCGGCGCCGCCACTTTGGCACATCTCAGTGCGGGGCGAGCTCGGCGCCGGAACAACTCGGTGCCGAATTCAAAATCGCAAACTACAGTGTGCACTACGTAAGAAAATCATTAGAAACAAATAATAAAGAAATTTACATAACTATTGCAATTTGTGAAGTAATATTGTTCGTACCTATGAAGTGATTATAGTATATTCTTAATTATCTAAATCTACTAAAGTACTAGTGACTTTATAATAAAAGTAATCTATTCTTAATAAAATGTTAAAGGTTTATTGAATTCCAATGTAAGACTTTGGGTGACAGGTAAGTTACAAAGTAGCAATGTAATAATTTATTAGTAAGACCTTATAATTTTGTAACTTTTACAGCATCAGCAAAAACTGTACATTACACTTCAATAACCCTTTAAAATTTCATTACTGAATATGATCTGCAGCAGTAAAGTAAAATAAGGAATGTGTATATTATAAAACTTTCTTTTAGGTACATGCAATTAATTTACAAATAGCAATTACACATTTATTTATTGTTTCCAAACCAATTCGGAGCTGAGATGGCCCTGCGCCGAGATGACTGCTCGCTGAGTTGTTCCAGCGCCGAGCTGGCCGAGTGCTGACTAGCGATGCCGAAGTGGCGGCTCCGAAATGCCCGGGTTTGCTTACACGCACAGTACCAAACACTAACGAAAGCACTAACTGACTTGTCTATTACAAGCAGTTTAATTATAATCAATAATTCCAATCAACGTCTACGAGCGCGTGACGTCAGAGAGCGTTGGCATAGTTTTTCAAGTGGCATTGGTTCCATACAGTCACATTTTGTTGGGAGTCATGTGGTTTTACATTATTCGGAGGAATTCCTTGAAATTTTTTTTGTATTTCTTTACTACCAAATTGAAACTTTGCATTCGTACTTATGTTCCTATTTCAGTATTTCTCTTCTTATCTAAGCATGTGTAACCTGCCATTCTTCTTAAGAACCGTATGCTCGATGTTTGTAGTCTTGGTTTTGTTCATTTTACAATATTCACTGCCACATATACAGCAGGGTACTGACATTGTATTGTAGAATTTGATGAATTTTCCTTATTGGAGAGGGCCCCAAAAATAGAAAGACTATTTTTATCCACCTTTTTACGTTACCGTATTGTAGATTCATTCTACATGATCAAATCAGCGTACTAAGACTAATCAATGTTAAAAGGACTGAATTGCCCTGATGTTTATTGCTACAACTTATACATGCTGATTTCCCATTTTCTACTATAACAGTCCTATATTTCAAGTACATTTTATGTTAAAAGTGAAGTTTCTTTATTTGAAATACAGTAAATTTCGGCTAATTGGGGAAACTTATTTGAGTTACTCACCGCTTAAATAAGGAAGTAATAAACGTAATTAAAGAACAGACTAAAGTTGCTATATCGAAAATGATTATTCAATAAATTGCAGTATAATATTTATAGAAGAGAAGGTAAAAAAAAAACGACGATGATGCATTTTGCAGTATTAATTTTTCTGAATCCAATAATATGTAGCTTCGAGCTTTTGCGATTTTTAAACCAATATTTGTAGCAAAGTAACTTAAACATATGGTAGCCTTTTTGAGGATAATATGTTGTCTGGGTGATTAGCTCCACTTGGTGTGCCCAACTTATGTTACTGTGACTCTACCACTTTGTAACGCCTAAGTTATGTTATAATTGAGTTACACCTTTGCTTTAGTTTATTCTCACTCAATTCTTTTTAAAATTGAATTTTAATTAATTTATTTCCCCTATTTTTATTATGGATAATCAAAATTATTTACTGCCAACCTCAGTAGAACACCTGACTGAAAATCAGGTCGGATTCTTTATAATCTAGCTTGCTTATATTCTGAAATTTTATGTTTTTATTTTATATGACAACTCAATATATCTGTCAACTGACACTTCAACCTAGTTTTGAAAAATCAATCACCAATACTTTCCCGTTACATTTGTCATTCCACAATCTCAAATGATAAGTACTCCCTTAATTAAAATTAACTCACTTCACTCTTTATTTTCTTTCAGTTCTTATTTTAAATACCTGTATTCTGTTACCTGTTATTGGACTTAGCACTCTCCTCTACCAAACCCAATGCATCCAGCTCTGCGACTCACCACGTTACAAAAACTGCTCCACTCAAAGCCACGGCTTCAACTGACAACCAACTGCCAAGATGTCCAGAATCCGAATCCAAATCAACACAGGAACCCAGAAAAACAGTTCACCTTTTTTATACAGCATTTACACTTCCACCTCAGTATGCATCCAATTCGATCTCAGCTGTAGATGTGTCCACTTTGATGCTCAACCAAATCACAAGTATGAAGCCTGCTACAACCTGGCACTACGAACCTTGACCAGATGCAAACCACAATATGTCACTTGACAAGCCCCACAAAGACTCTCACTCTGCTAATGATGTCAATGTAAACCACTTCCTTTATAAACCATTCCCTGTTATCCAATTCAGTCGATGCAATGTAATTCCACAATAAACTCAATTAAGCATTTCCTTACTCTTATTTGCCTTTGTAGATTATAACTGTATTAGAGTGGTCTTCTCACCAAATTCTAATCTTCATCCATCTAGTCTGCTAATCTTCTTTTTTTAACATTTTATTTTTTATTCTTTTTCACCACGCCAATTTTATTTTCAATTTTAACCCTTTTATTTACCAAATATATTTAAAAAAACTTTTATAAAGATATTTATTTCTTAATTTCAAACGCTACAAATTGTATTAGATCATTTTCGTTATCAATTTTTTTTGTTATAATCAATAAACTATCTCCTTAGCGATCTAGCTTATTTTTTTCAGTCCAACACACTATTGAAGCTTTATTATATGTCTAATACCTACTATATTAAATAGTATATTTCGAAAAAGTATTTGTCATTAACTTCCATTTTTATTTCAGATATTAAATTAAGTTAAAATTCTACTGTTTCCCAATTAGCTGCATTTAATTAAATTATTTTATTTATTTTCTTTTCTAAATACATCTTAATAATTTTGATATAAATTTCAGATCTAAATTCATCTTTGTAATTTAATACTGTATTCTTGTAATCTTATTGATCTGATTTTTAAACCCTTGTACCAATACCATAACAATATATAATTAGTTCATTATATTTAAACGATACGTTGTTTTTATGTACATGAATTTGTTTGCAATGAATTTGGTTTATTAATATTTCAGGGTAATTTAAAGTTTATTGATTTTTGAATTCTTGCCGACGTGATTTATTCTATTCCATTTGAATTATTAGAAATCTCTTTTTATTTATTGGCTAAGGTTACTGTTTATTTTTTAGGCGTAAAGATAATAATATATTAGTCATGGAAGAAAGAAATGTAACATCCGTTTAAGATACCTTTCCTTAGTAATTTGTAGTATAATGGAAAATTGCTTTACAGTTGCCCAAGAAAGGTAATTAGCAGTTTCGATTCATTTATAGGAATCTCTAGATCGTTCTAAGGCAAACGTAATAAAATTATGGAGAAGAGAAGCTAGTCTGCAGATTTTAAGAGTTAAATCAACAAAAACTGTAACTGGCTAAAATAATTAAACGTTCCGCTGTGGCAAGATTATAAAACCATTCCGATATTAAAATTGGACAGACGGCGGCGAAAACCACTTTAATTTGCACCGAAAGCGCATCTTTCGAGCCGTAAAACGTGACGGCTGGTGCATTTTGAGCTTTCCAAGCGCAGTTACTCAAGCAGCACATATTAAAGCAGACGAAAGCAGCGTTCGAAACAAACAAACAAACAACCTGCGATTAATAAAATATTAAAACCTTTGTCTTCGGGGCTAATCAGTATAAGAGCGAGAGGGATGGATTTGAAACTTCAATGAGGAAAATATGATCCCACAAAAGGATAAAAGCACCTCACTTGTTTGAACGTTTGAAACGCTTCCTAAGAACTTCGTGAGTTTGGCATTATAGAACTTTTTACAAGTTTGTTTTTACAATGCAATGTATTGTTCTGTAGATTCCAGCCTGTTATTTGTGTCTGCTACCATTTTAACTGGAACAAAGATGCCAATTACTACTATTTCTGAGGAATCTTAATTTACAATTTCTAAATAAAAGACGGGGTATATGTTATTACCTTCGGGTAAACACTAGAATACAAAATGAAAGCACCTACCACTATTCGTTAATATTACAAGTAAAAACAGATATGTTTAAATTAAAATATTCTTTACACTAAACAGTACTAAAACACGTTTGACTTCTGTTGTTAAAACGTATTGCCATTATCTGTATTCATGTTCACATTTTCAGTAGCTGTTACGATGTAAATTCACCTTTAGCACTAATATGCATATTTCGCACTTTGCGTTATCTACTCGGATGACAGTTTTTGTTTTCGGAAGTGACGTTTGGCATTTGCGGTTAGCGTGACTGGGTCTTTCCGTTTCATGCTGTATTACAGTACAGATGCTGCGGTTCGTCGCTTCACAGAGATTTGGGTAGTTTGGCTCATCGCCTCATGTTTGAGTTGAAGATGGCAAATTAGTCCGCCCATGTAGGTGGATTTTGGTAGGTGGAGCAATGTTTTAAAAGATTTTTCTTCTACGCTAGTTCTGCTGATCATTGCAGCGAGTTTAGCTGTAATTCAGCACTTCTTGGCCCACATGGGATGAGTTTTTGCATCTTCTGTTTACGTCACGGTTTATGTGGACTCGCTCTAATTAGCGTTATTGGTTTGCAGCTGTTAGTATCGGTTCAACAGAACATGGTCAGTTTTCTCCCGTTGAATGCCTCCTGTATTGCTTGAGCGCTGTTTATGTCGTCGACTCCATTATCTCAACGTGATCTTGACCCGGTATCCATGTTGTGCAGCCGGTTGTGCCTAGAGCAATGTTTCTTTCCTGGGAAAAATAAGAATCCTTTGATGAAGCTGCGTGGGAAGGTTTTACCTTGGCAAGTTGACCATTACTCCATTATGTTTGTGACTTATAGTCAGCAATACTGACTTCTGCTCGAGAGTTCCTCTTCAGGGCATGTTACTTTGAATTTTAACTTGGAGAAATTTTTGAGCTATGCGAATTGCTAGTGGATTCGATAGGATTCCCTAGAAGGTTACCGTTACTTTTATGTGTTTAATTCTTGAACGTTAACCTCTTACTCTTGCATTTCTCGTGTCGTATTTTAACGCACGTCTCCGTGAGTTATTTGGTTACTGCGACCCTCTTATCTCAAATTATCTGTCTATTGACTGTTGGTTTGGAGTTTATGAGTTCTCGTTTTTATCTAAGCACATTGGTTGTAAAAAAACTCATTGGCGCCTTCAGTATTTATTTGTATTTTAATAATTTCGTGAAAAAACTGCACGCCGTGCCGTCTCCACTGTTTAGCTATGCGGCCCCTCAAGTAGGCCCATGTAGTCTCGTGGTACAGTAAAAGTACAGTATGCGAGTGGAAAATTTTATATCCTAGCCCTTGCTTACATTTTTTTGTAATAATTTGTAATAATTATTGCTAAAGGAATATTAACATGAAATATTTCTACTGCGTTTGTTCGTAAATCACCAACTGCTATTTGATGTCAAAGTTATTACTTTTACAGCGAATATTTGCACAACTCAGTTTGATACCACAATACTGATAAATTATAATTATTAATATTGCTACCCAATTATGCATTGAACAATAACCAAATTAAAATTATTGTATTTGAAGTGCTAATTAGCAGAAATATAGCGGCCTCAATTTAAGTTGTCACTGTTATATATTTATTTAATACATTTAGTCCAATTACAATTGCAGCGAACGTTGTTAGAAACTATAATGCCTAAACCAGCAACCGATTTGGAGGTGTTATGTTTACAGAAATGAAAATAGTCCTCTGAACCGGACTGATGCAATGACGACGACTAAAGCGAGAGTCGGGTTGAATGACGTGGAAGCTTTAATCGTGGAACACCAAAGAGCAAGAAATCATAATAGAAATAGAATAGCCTACAATGACATTAATAAAGCAACTATATCCCCAGTGGGTATCATATTACAAAAATTAAATATATCAAAGAAACAATTACGATGCTAGTTCTAATCATCGATAAGAACCCATAAAACGTGTTAGCTGTATACAGAGAGGGTTTTTCAAATCGAACATAGGGAAAAACTAACAATTGGGTTGCTAAGTGACAATAGTGTTTATCTAAAAACCCATGGTGCATAGAATACAAGGTGTAACGTTCCGCAGAATGTATGCATTCATTGTGGGCGGAGCCTCAAATTCAACCAATAAGGAATGGGCCCACAAAGGGAACGAATGGTAGTACTGAAGTGTATTGTTGAAGACGCTGTTTATGTCAAATTCGAGGTTAAGTTTTGCGTCAGTTGGTGTCAGACTGACAAAAAACTTAACCTGCTAACCTCGAATTTGACATCGACTGACCGTGCCAGCAACAATATACTATCGCAGCCATGGTTACACCATGATAGCGGCCATGATGGATTTCCTGACTAGGCCCATTGGGGATTGGTTGACATCTCCCCTCTACTTTCTACACGACTGCGCATCTCTGGAAACGTTTCACCTTGTATTCTTTACACCATGTAAAAGCCCTTGAGGGTTTTGATGCTTATATATGTTCGATTTGAAAAAACTCAATATCTTTACATTGTGTGTGGGTTTGATATGTAAAAACTCTCACTGTTGCTACAGATGCGTTCAAATATAACAAAGTAAGAGACATGTTATGTGACACTCCTCAACACCTGCTAGATACTAACTAAAGAAACCATTATATTATAGATATAGATATGAATGCTCGAGTGTCTGCTAATGTAATAAGAAGAAATAACTAAAGGCTTAATGAACCAGCACGGATGAAAGTGGCGATAATTTTTAGAATTCTGCGTACTAAATGAAGTGCGCCTAAATTTTTTTTTAACACTATCTTCTTCTTAGCTTGCCTTATCGTTTCGAATGTTGCCTATCATCATACGGATCTTAATTCTGTCTACCGTTTTCAGAAATAATTGTACAGATACCCTACCAACTAAGTTTTCCGTCTTCCAAAACCTCGTTTACCCGTTAGCTTTCTCTGTATTATCAGTAAGCTCTCTATACAGTAGAAAATTACATGGTGTAACACTAGAGGACAATCATAAACTGGAACACACACCCGCAATAAATCCAAAATGTACTTTAACATCAGCGAATATCGGATCACATCACGGACGAAAATGAAATTTCGTATCAAGTTAACTAAAATAAACCCTACATACATAGAACAGCCATACAACAGTGATATCAAACAAGGTGGGAAGAATAGATCAAATAGACACCTGAACAAATCCTGGTGCATCTACAATGTGGATAAAACTAGAACTGCTAGTAGCAGCAGGAAAAATACTGGGCAAAAGAAAGATGAAAGATCACACGGGCAAAACTTAAACATCGTGGTTTGATGAGAAGGTTTAAGAACTAAAGAAAAAAGGAAGCATTTCTACAGTATAAAGCAATTAAAATACTGTTGCTGGCAAAAAGCATGTCAATATCAGAAATCCGGCTAAGGGGAAAATCGGAAGAACGAAAGAAGAACATTAGGGAAGATACACAAAGATAATACAACACGAATTATACAATACACAAAGGTATTATATGGAAAATACTAAGAAACGGAAAGGAAGATGTTTCTGAACACGTAGAGTTCATAAAATCTAGTGGCTAGAACACTTTACAAAATCAGAAGAAGAATTCTCAAAAATCATAAAGCTGCAGGTCCCGATAGAATATTTAATGAATTCTTGAAGTACGGAGGAGATTCCTTAATAATAAAAATACATCAAATGTATACTAAAGTTTTAACACAAGGAAAAATACCGACAGGCTGGAGTTAGCCACACTACCCTTAAATACAAAAAAAGACAAAGAAAATCGAGAGATAACTATCGAGGAATATCCATTCTGAATACTATATCAAAAAAGTAGTCCAATCCGGCTTTCGCTGAAGCTTAATCAACGGTAGTACGTTTAAACGAAACGAAAACTTTTCGAAAAAAACTAATTGCGGAATGGTGGCACTCAATGGAATTTCCGTTCCCTGGGGAGACACTTCAAAAATCATATCTTAACACAAGCTCTGCGCATGCATTTCTTTGTTCAGAACTGGATGACACAATACTTTAGTATTCAAGAATGGAAGTCTTTCTGGCAAAAAGAGCGGTATTCGGCATAATACATTAGGAAGTCTCAAAATGGCCACCGTAGCGACATCAAATGGGATCGGCACTAAGGGATGAAAAGACACTGAACAGGAGGTGCGCATTACATAAAGCTTCAATGTAACTCTTCAAAGCTTTAGAAGGTGAACCAACCGGCTCAAATGCATATTTTTAAAATTTCCTAACAGTTTTCCCAATAACTAGTTTTAAAGCTGTAGTGCCAACAGACATTGTGAGAGATGGAATTGACAAAACATGTTTTTGTCAGCCAAGGACCCTGAAACGTGAAGATCTGAGGAAGTCTGAAACGGTGATTTTTTCACGATTACAAAGAAAAACTAAACAAAACACTAACGGCACAGAAATTAAAATACTGAGAAGAACTGTCGCTGTATCATTGAAAGACCATATAACAATCGAACATATCTACGAAAGATGCAATGTGCCAGATGCAATTAAATGAACAAAATTATGTAAAAGAGAGTAGTGCAACCACGTTAATCAAATTCGAGGTGATAGATTAGCAAAACTTTGCAAAACATAAAACCAAATCAGCAAAAGATGACCAGGACAACCACCAATGCGATGAGCGAACAGCTAGTTTTCATCGTCCGTGGAATAAAAACACACACACAACAGGACTGGTATAGGGAAAAACGTAGGAAGGAGAATAAGATAACTAAACTACCTGTTTACATACGGAATGGGTCAATTGAAATAATTTACTTCTTAACCTTTATTTTAACGTTTCTAATAGGCAACTATAATAATATTGTTCTATTTTTCTACATTATGGATTTTAAATTGTAATTTACACTGATGAATTATTAAGTAAATACACGCAAGCAATAATTTGATAATAAGTATAAATGAAAAGTTATCTACACTGTAAGTAAGATGTACTATTGGATACTTCTCCCGCATTTGCTTGCAATATCTATTAGTGCTTTGTGTGCATAGATTAGGGCTCTGAATCTATTTATTTTATAAACTAGGATATATGATACACTATATAATTTTTTTTAATTAAAAACCAGTGAAAATCTATAGATCTATAATCTTATATTATAAGAGCTGATGCCGGCCGCCGGCCGCCGGCCGACCGACCGTAAGCACTGGCGAGCGCACATGCCGATCGTAAGCACAAGTGGCGAGACCGTCAACAGCAAGCATTTGTATTGTTAACGCTGGCAGGGCTGGACGTAGGCTGGCTACCAGCTTAAGCAAGCATTTTTATTGATAACCGTTTCTTTACGCTGGCAGGGCCAGACGGAGGCTGGCCACGCGCGTTCTAGTATTGCATATAGACAATGTACATTGTTCTAAATGTGTAATTTTATAGTTATACCAAAGGTAATGTTCGGGGGGCGTCATTGCACACAAAGGAATATGATCTGAGAGGCGGCGGGCCAGGGCCGCCGAATATCTTTTTCTGAAACCCAGTCATCTGGCAGACTATTAATGCCGTAGTGGGTGATGTGGTTAGCATCATGCCTTCCACGATTCCCTTACTTTCCTTACATCCACAACAGTGGTTGCAAAACTTAATTTTTAGAGCGACTGGGTCAGCCGTCCGTCAGTTGCCAGGTGTGGGGAACGAACCCCGTACCGTTGCACCGCAGCCAAGCTCGCTAACCGCTCAACCGCGCTGGTGCTCTTGTAGATAGATATACATAGTTAATAAGAAAATTTATGTCTAAACAAAAATGTAAATCAGATAAAAAATATATAAATGTTTCATGTACTTGATTGTAAATAGCTTTCAATATACAGGGTAGTGCATCAATCAATTACAGAAATTAAAAAAAATTATTTACTGGCTAACATAAGAAAAGAAATTGGTAAATACGATTGGCGATACGCTTGTTTAGAAAAACACAATCCAAAAAAAAAGCTTAGCTGTAGTAGTAGTAGTCATATTTTCGGGAATAGTAAGGGCGAGGGTAACATTTATTTTTTTTTCAAAAAGTGCAATTTTTAGCTGTGACTTACAATTATTAGTTTGGGTATAGCTGAAAGACTTCAAACAATTTTTACGCATTAAGACTAAAACATAACCTGTAAAGTTGTCAAAGGTTAAGGTCTTTAAATCGTCTTACGGTTATGAGATTTGCGAGGAACCTGAGCGGTGAGTTGAATTTATTGACACGAAACAGCTGCTTGACAACGAAAGAGTAATTTTATATTCTTAGACATTTTACCTGGCGTTTGATAGTTTGTTAAAAATTATGTTATAAAGAACATAAGTTTTATCAAGGTACGTATTTGCGCAAAAGAAATATTTATTTAACTGTTTCTTACCTCGATATATAGTTCGCATGTGACAAATGAAAATAAGGACAGTTAAAATTTAGCTGGAACAAAGAATTTCAACGCGAATAAAGCTTATGACATTTACATTATATCATACCAACCATTCCGTACATCTCGGTTAAAGTCCCATTTAGAAGCTTTATTCCCCATGATGGAATGGATTTTTGAGAAAGACATTTGAAAGATTCAAGCGGTTTAAGGCCGCATTAATGATTATTATTTCTTAACCGGGATTCATCTTGTCGTTTACGTCCAATACATAGGCAGCGAAATCCAGTGGTAATATTTTTACAGGACATCCATTGTAATTCGACAAAGTTTTGATTGGAAATAGGGTGTGAAAAGAATAATTGGCTAGTTTATTTAAGTATTTAAGGATCCGAATTCCTGTGGCAGCTCCGCATGAATTATTACTATAGGGAAAATACGTAATAATTTTGAAAAATGCATCAATTGCAGATACATTTATGATGCGATATTCCCAGGATAGTTGAAAACGGGTTTCTATTGATTCACGCTCAAGGAACAATATGAGAAACCGTGCGTAAATTCTTTAGACATTTTTCATAATTCACAATTTTATCTACTATAATGAAATAAAAATCAAATTTCCAAAGAGTATGGGCAACTCCAATGTCCATATCGATATTCATCAACACCACATACTTAAGCTCTTGTAATATCAGTTGCACTATTCCAGAACTTTCTTCCAACGAATATGCTGCCAGAATGTACACTTCTTCTTTATTTATAGATGCAACTAAGTGTGATATGTGCTCAGTTTCGTTTTGACTAAAACATTTATCGTTGCTTAAACTTGTAACAGCATGACTTACGATTAACGTGCTCAAAACTACACTGAGAATCATGTTGAAGCGCATTGCTGATGATTAGCTTAAACTAGTTCTTATATAAGGACTTTAATATAAATGATTTATTTGGTTGTGGAACTTGCACAGGTGTTTTTTAAGCAGACTGGCAATAAATTACTGGTAAATCGTTCGAAATGTTTTGTAATTATATAGTAGTTTAAAAATTATTTGATCGTATAGTAGTCTAAATGCCATAACTTGCGTGCTCGTAATTGGCATGGTAATGTTCAGAAAAGAGAGGAATTTTTCATATAAAAAGCATATTTGTTGTTGGAGTTCAAAGTAAACTCAAGCTGCACATTTTACATTTAATATAGTAAATCTTAAACGACCCGCTAGGATTTGTATCTACTCAAAACCAAAGTGCAAACATTTTCTAAGTTACCCCTTGTTGTTTGCTCGAACGGTTATACTACTTTGTTCGTGCCCTTGAGAGTACGCCTGCTATAATGTAATATAAGAACAGCAAAGAACATAAATTCATTACGGAACACGACTAGTTCCTTCAACGTAAACCTGAAAACTAAATAAGCACAGCGGGGATAAATCGATAATGTTCCCCTTTCTATACTTGGAACTTCGATTTGCAAAAATAAATGGAAACAAAAAGGAAGCAGTTCTAACTTTCACAGATTTTTCGTTCGCCACTCCAGCTTTTATTCAAAATTTGCAAGTTTAATGCGCAGTTGAAGGATACAAGAGACAGACAAGAGCTTGCAAAAAAGGAACACCGGAACACGCATATGTAATACCTACTTTAGCATTAACAAGTTAAATAAGCCGTTGATAGGTTTTTGTAGTACTCCTATAACATTTAAAATGATTTAATATTAAATTATACTTCATATCTCAATTTTTCTATGTCATCTGAAGTACCTACTAACATTTTCGGTTACACAATTTTGGTGTCATATTAGTTCCAGATTTCTTCGACAGCGAAGTGCCGAATAAATTCAATCTAATAAAAGACTATTAATATTTACAAAATCCTGTAACACCGAAATTCACTTATTTGAAAACACACTTTTTTACACATACTGGAAAAATGAGTGAGGTGATTGATAATAATAATGTTCAATTATCAATTATAAACCAAATGAGAAATGAGGATTCAAGATTTTAAATCTTAGCACCCAGCTTGCAAGTTGCATGCCCTAAGCAAATGATAATAAATGTTGAAGTTATCAAAAATACAAATTAAGTATTTAGTGCTGTCTTTTTTACTTCACAATATCCTAACTTGTCAATAAACTGGGTGTAACGAGGCGTATTTCAGTTCGCATCCTGTTTTTTAGATCTTTAGTGCCTGGAAGTTGACCTGCATACGTTTTGCCTTATAAATATGCATGCAAAAGAAATTAAGTGGGGAGAGAAAGTATGCTATTTCATCCTAACTGAAGATCCGCAAAGCAGGGCAATCACAAAATTCAAGTACTCTATCGAAGTAGCATCGAAAAGCTCTTGAAGTATTTGCATTTTGTAAGGGAATATTTCCTTTTAAGCGAAATCCTCACTACCATTGCTTATTTTTAACAAATAAGCTAATTGTTGGGTTGTAATATAGACATCTTTCTGAAGGGGTTAAAATAGTTATTTACGCGTGCGATATTGTTCGACGAGTCGTAATGTTTGCAAAAACGACGAGTTTTGTAAATTATGCAAACAATCATATTAAATTAATTTAACACAGAGACATCCTTATGGTATATTTCTTGTTCGATATTATGTACCGATTTCGTTTTTGTTTTTAGTAGGAACTCATCTAAGTTAACCTTCTTAATATTGTTTTGAATATAAATATTATATTCAAAGATGTGTTACGGTCTAAAACGACTTTTACGACACCGCGTCCGTACATCCGAGAATTACATAAAAGCTAGACGGCCGGCGCGGACGATATTACACTAAATCGGGACAAAGACTCCCCTAGGGCCACTACCCAACCCGCAACAAGATATGCCGGCTAGACATCAGTGAAGCAAGGGGTGGTCCTACACGAGATAACTTAAGGGCAAAGGCCAAAGGGGCTGTAAACACGGATAAAATTGCCACCCGGTTTCGTCAGCCAGAACGAAATACAAAGGTAAGCCCACAGAGAAACCAGGAAGCAAATGAACCCACCTTTCAACTTTACACTTGGCAGTAATCTGGAAAGCAAGCCGGTTCAGCAACAATGGACCTACCTTTTTGAAAATCCACTTGGCAACTGGCCAAAATCCTCTTACAACTGTAACATAAAACCACACAAAGCGCATGCACAGAAGCAACTGGATGACACAATATTTTAGTATTCAATGGATGAAAGCCTTTCTGGCAAAGAAGCGGTATTCGGCTTAATATATTAGAAAGTCTCGAAATGGTCACCGTAGCGACATGAAATGGGATCGGTACTAAGGGATGAAAACGCACTGAACAGGAGGTGCGCATTACAGAAAGCTTCAATATAACTCTTAAAAGCTTTAGAAGGTAAATCAACCGCCTCAAATGCAGATTTTTAAAAGTTTTTCCAATTAATAGTTTTTAATCTGTAGTGCCAACAGACATTCTGAGAGCTGGAATTGAAAAAACATGTTTTTCGTTAACCAGGGACCCTTAAACGTGAAGATCTGAATAAGTCTCAGAAGGTGATTTTTCACGATCACAAAGAAAAACTAAACAAAACACTAACGGTACAGAAATTAAAATACTGAGAAGAACTGTCGGTGTATCATTGAAAGACCATATAGGAATCGAACATATCTACGAAAGATGCAATGTGCAAGATGCAATTAAATGAACAAAAGTATCTAAAAGAGAATAGTGCAACCACGTTAATCAAATTGGAGGTGATAGATTAGTAAAACTTTGCAAAATAAAAAATCAAATCAGCAAAAGATGACCAGGACGACCATCAATCAGATGAGCGAACAGCTAGTTTGCATCGTCCGTGGAATACAAACACACACACAACAGGACTGGTATAGGGAAAAACGTAGGAAGGAGAATAAGATGACTAAACTACATGTTTACATACGGTATGGGTCAATTTAAATAATTTACTTTCTAACCTTTATTTTAACGTTTCTAATAGGCAGCTATAATAATATTGTTCTATTTTTCTACATTATGGATTTCAAATTGTAATTTACACTGATGAATTATAAAGCAATTACAAGCAAGCAATAATTTGACAATAAGTATATATTAAAAATGATCTACACTGTAAATAAGATTGGATACTTTTCTTGCATTTGCTTGCAATCTCTGTTAGTGCTTTGTGTGCATATATTAAGGCTCTGAATGTATTCATTTTATAAACTAGGATATATGATATATTATAGAAATAATATATATTAAAAACCAGTGAAAATCTATAGATCTATAATATTGCATATAAATAATGTACATTGTTCTAAATATGTAATTTTAAAGTTATACACAAAATAATGTTCAGGATACGTCATTGCACACAAAGAAATATGACCTGAGACGTGGCGGGCCAGGGCCGCCGAATATCTTTTTCTGAAAGCTAGCCATCTGGCAGACGATTAATTCTGTAGTGGGTGATGTGGTCAGCATCACGCCTTCCACGATTCCCTTACTTTCCCTACACCCACAACAGTGGTTGCGAAACTCAATTTGTTAAAGCGACTGTATCAGCCGCCCGTCAGTTGCCAGGTGTGGGGATTGAACCCCGTACCGTTGCATCGCAGCCAAGCTCACTAACCGCTCAACCGTGCTGGTGCTCTTGTGAATAATATACATAGTTAAGAAGAAAATTTAATGTATGTCTAAATAAAAATGTAAATCAGTTAAAAAATATATAAAAGTTTCATGTACTTGATTGTAAATAGCTTTCAATATACAGGGTAGTACATAATTACGTCAACTAATTTCAGAAATTGGTTTTACTGGCTAACATAAGAAAAGAAATTAATAAATACGATTAGCGATACGCTTTTTTAGAAGAGCATAATCCCAAAAAAATCTTTAGTAGCTTAGCTGTAGTAGCAGTAGCAGTAGTAGTCATATTTTTCGGAATAGTAAGGACGAGGATAACATTTAGTTTTGTTTTCAAAAAGTGCAATTTTTAGCTGTGTAAGTGACTTTTACAATTATTAGTTTGGATATTATAGCTGAAAGACTTCAAACAATTTTTACAAATTAAGACTAAAACATTGCCTGTAAAGTTGTCAAAAGTTAAGGTTTTTAAATAGTCTTACAATGATGAGATTTGCGAGAAACGTGAGCTGTAAGTTGAATTTATTGACACAAAACATCTGCTTGACAAGGAAAGAGTAATTTTATATTCTTAGACATTTTACTTGGCGTTTGATGGTTTGTTAAAAAATATGTTATAAAGCAAATAAGTTTTATTAAGGTAATTGTGCAAACAAAATATTTATTTAACTGTTTCTTACCTCGATATATAGTTCGCCTGTGACAAATGCAAATAAGGACAGTTTAAATTTAGCTGGAACAAAGAATTTCAACGCGAATAAAGCTTATGACATTTACATTACATCGTACTATGTGTATCTCCTGATGCTACTAATTTCAGCTTGAAGTATATCTACTTGTTCTTATTTACTTCGGCACTTTTTATTTTATGGTACACTATTAGTTCCACCACAAAAGCTACGAACGCTGCCCCATTCCCAACCATTAACACAAAAAATGCCATCTTGAGATGATTTACTGTCAGAACCACGGCATTGTCTCCGCCAGAAACTTTCGAGGGGGGCAACATTTGTTGCTTTTCCCACTTGTCAATCAAACCGATATCGCGGAATTTCAGAATCAAGCGTCTCAGTGCTGGAAATGGTGGAAAGCCTTTGTAGAACGCCATTCGAGCAATATACCAATTGACTTTTTTCTTAAGTCTGTAGAGCATGCTTTTTCCATTGGGTAGGGTATAATATTTGGGAATTAAATAATTTACCAGTCTTATACTTCTAACTATGCCAAAATCGCGCTTATATGCAGTCCTATTAATACATTCGATGCTGGTTGGGCAATAAATCCAATGATTCATGAGTTTCTTGTGAACGGGATCGTCTGAATATTTAAATGCCCAACTGGCCAGTGGTGTCCCGCCTACAGACAAACTTGAGCTGGCTAATTCTTCCCATGTTGCCATTTGATTGTCATATGTAGGCTTTGTGAGACAACCTGTTAAAGCTCCTTGGTAAGTTGAATAGATCAAAAGACAGTAAATGCTCCATAGAAGAAATAACATATTATGGAAAGAAGATTTTGGGCGTGCGTTAAAAGAAGCCAAAAGAATGCACATCATCTTAAGGATCCAATCAACCAACGTCTTGTAGTCCAATTTTCTGGTTCTTGTTTTACCTGCCAACCAGCAGACTATGGAAGTTATCACTATGGATATCAAGATTAAACTCCACGTAAAATTACCAAAGACTACAGTAAAGTTTTTCCAAGGTTCTACAGGTAATGCGGCTGGAACAAAGAAGGCTAAATATTCATCCAAATAGCCATCTACTGCATCAACATCGTTGTTGTAAGACAGATTGGCTGTCGCTATGCCACACATAACGTCGGCTTTTCTAGAACCAACCATTCCGTACATCTCGGTTAAAGTCCCATTTAGAAATTTTATTCCCCATGATGGATATGGATTTTTGAGAAAGACATTTGAAAGATTCAAGCGGGTTAAGGCCGCATTAATGATTAATATTTCTAAACCGGGATTCATCTTGTCGTTTACGTCCAATACATAGGGAGCGAAATCCAGTGGTAATATTTTTACCGGACATCCATTGTAATTCGACAAAGTTTTGATTGGAAATAGGGTTTGAAGAGAATAATTGGCTAGTTTATTTAAGTATTCAAGTACCCGAATTCCTGTGGCAGCTCCGCATGAATTATTACTATAGGGAAAATACGTACTAATTCTGAAAAATGCATCAATTGCAGATACATTTATGATGCGATATTCCCAGGATAGTTGAAAAAGGGTTTCTATTGATTCACGCCCAAGGAACAAAATGAGAAACCGTGCGTATGGGTTCCAAGCTGATGTTTTAAAGAAATTCTTTAGAAATGTTTCATAACTCACAATTTTATCTACTATAATAAAATAAAAATCACATTTCCAAAGAGTATGGGCAACTCCAATGTCCATATCGATATTCACCAACACCACATACTTAAGCTCTTGTAATATCAGTTGCACTATTTCAGAACTTTCTTCCAACGAATATGCTGCCAGTATGTGCACTTCTTCTTTATTTATAGATGCAACTAAGTGTGATATGTGTTCAGTTTCGTTTTGACTAAAACCTTTATCATTGCTTAAACTTGTAACAGCATGACTTACGATTAACGTGCTCAAAACTACACTGAGAATCATGTTGAAGCGCATTGCTGATGATTAGCTTAAACTAGTTCTTATATAGGGGCTTTAATATAAATGATTTATTTGATTGTGGAACTTGCACAGGTGTTTCTTAAGCAGACTGGCATTAAATTACTGGTAAATCGTTCGAAATGTTTTGTAATTATATACGAGTTTAAAAATTATTTGATCGTATAGTAGTCTAAATGCCATAACTTGCGTGCTCGTAATTGGCATGATAATGTTCAGAAAAGAGAGGAATTTTTCATATAAAAACTTTATTGTTGGAGTTCATAGTAAACTCAAGCTGCACATTTTACACTTTAATATAGTAAATCTTAAACTACCCGCTAGGATTTGTATCTACTCAAAACCAAAGTGCAAACATTTCCTAAGTTACCCCTTGTTATTTGCTCGAACGGTTATACTACTTTGTTCGTGCCCTTGAGAGTACGCCTGCTATAATGTAATATAA
Source organism: Agriotes lineatus (assembly GCA_940337035.1). NCBI lineage: Eukaryota > Metazoa > Arthropoda > Insecta > Coleoptera > Elateridae > Agriotes > Agriotes lineatus. The sequence continues at coordinate 93,256,871 of OW679198.1, forward strand.
GAACAGCAAAGAACATAAATTCATTATGGAACACGACTAGTTCCTTCAACGTAAACCTGTAAACTAAATAAGCACAGCGGGGATAAATCGATAACGTTCCCCTTTCTAAACTTGGAACTTGGATTTGCAAAAATAAATGGAAACAAAAAGGAAGGAGTTCTAACTTTTAAAGATTTTTCGTTCGCCACTCCAGCTTTTATTCAAAATTTGCAAGTTTAATGCGGAGTTGAAAGATACGAAAAACAAACAAGAGCTCTGCAAAAAAGGAACACCGAAACGCGCATATGTAATACCTACTTTAGCATTAACAAGTTAAATAAGCCGTCGATAGGTTTTTTGTAGTACTCCTTTAACACTTAAAATGAGTTAATATTAAATTATACTTCATATCTCAATTTTTTTTATATCATCTGAAGTATTAACATTGTCGGTTACACAAATTCGATGTTATATTAGTTCCATATTTCCAGAGCCGTAACTAGGAAAACTTTTATTGTAGGCAAGCCATCTTTTTGCGCCCTTCAGTACACTAACGACATATGTGACAAAAATACTAATGTTACTGGTGCTGTTCTACAGTGTATTATCTACGGATATATAACGTAATGTATTCAAAACAGACAACTGGGTATTCAAAATAAATCCAACATTTTTAATTCCAAAGTTCTAAAAAGAAACAGCTACATGTTAAATAACATAATAAAATAATAATAGAAAACAAGATTATAAAACACAATTCTAATTTAAAAAATACATATTATTATGTAGTCTGTAGCAGTTTTATAAATCCTTACATATAAACGTGTGGTGTACTTGCGTCTCTACGTCATCTTTTCATTGGCACCGATCGGGCGCATTTCGCCCATAATCGGAACGTATCTGCGTCATTTATAACGCAACGATAAGCATACGTATTTATCAGTAAACGCGAGTTCGAATCCCACTGGCTACAAAGTTTTTTACATTTTCAAATGGGTGTTTCAGTATTATTAGCAGCATTAAGGCATTTTTACCTATTTTGTAGATAATTTTGAAGACTTAACCATAATTCGATTTAGCAAAAGTTGGTTTTCTTGCAGCGCGTTTTCTGTATTAAAGACGTTTTGCAATTCTGTTATGTACAACTCAATTTTAAAAATGCAAAGATTATTTTAATTAGAAAAGCTAGGCATGTCAATATGTTAAAATAATACAATATGAACAAATAATTGCATTATGCGTGGTAACATCTAAACATAGAATAAGGTTCTATACTCTCAGCCACACTGTCACCCCGGCTTGAAGTAATCAATATACAATGTGAAAATAAAGTAACGAATCAATTCGTTAAATTCGTTGATATTCGTTTTTATGAAAAAATCTCGAAGGGTGTAACGATTTTCACCATAGAGAATATTTTCAGCTGATTTTCAGTTTCTTATGTAATTTGTTTTTCATGATATAACGTCATCGACTTTTTTTTAATACGAACCTATATTTTTATTATTGATTTTGGTAGTACATACTTTTCAGATTGTTTTCAACGATATAAAATTTTCAATATGTTACATCTAAAAAAAATCGAGAAAAATGGTTTTAAAATTTAAATATTAAAAATCAATGAAGTGAGCAAAATAAATCTAGTTACCGATGGATTAACTTTGAATGGAGTTCTAGTTGTATTTTTTAATTGTTTTTTTTTATTTCAATAAAAACGAATGTGCCGTCAACGACTTTCTGTGAAACGTATGTAACTAAATTTATTTTGCTCATTTCTTTGTTTTTTAATATTTAAACTTTAAGACAATTTTTCTCAATTTTTTTCGGATGTAACATATTGAAAACTTTATATCATTGAAAGCAACGTAGACAGTACTACCAAATTCAATAATAAAAAATACAGGTTGTCATTTAAAAAAATCGATGACGTCATAACTTTTAAAACAAATGACGTCGCAACATAAAAGTGGTTGTAGTGTATGTCCTATAATTAAAATCGCTATCCCCTTCAATATTTTTTCATAAAAATTAATATTAACAAAGTTAATGAATTTATCCGTTACATTTCCGCACTGTATTTAAAACGCGAAGTTTTTTCTATCGGTATCTAGTATAAGCCTTGCATCAAGACGATTTCTATAATTCTTTTTTTAATAAAAATCTGCTACCGTATAGGGTCGCAGAAGTGTCTTAAATTGGACACATTCTAGCGGGCAAGTGATTGTAGCGAAAAATGCTATAGTAGCTCTCGAAATCCGTCTGTGGTGTTCCGCTGATTGTTGCAATGGGCCACTGTTCCAGCGATGAGCCCAAAGCAGTGAATGTATGTGTAATATGTGCAACCAGTGCGCCAACTCTTACAGTTTTTAAAAATTTAAGATTGTTTTTCGCATTTTGTATAATAATGTGCTATTATACTAAATTCAAAATCGTTTAATAAAGTGGCATTTTGAGACATAGAAATGACACTTTACTATATGGTAATGTCACTGTCAAATTCGAAGTTAGCAGGTTAGGTTTTGCGTCAGTCTGTGTCAAAACTGACGGAAAACCTAACCTGATAACCTCGAATTTGACATAGACTTACAGTGCCACCAACATATTATGCATACGTTTGAATTTCCACAGCCGCCCCATATGGGCTTTTTTAATGAACATGTGGTATAATGCTTTTATATATGTTTGTTTATAAATACTAATACAAAATGCGAAAAATAAGTACCTGTACACAATTCGTAAGAAAAGCAGTTTACTAAACTTATATAGCTTTTTAAGTTACTCGTTCGCTTCGATCGCTCGTTCTCAATCAAGCTATATTCGTTTAGTAAAACTTTACTTTTCTAAACTTGTTGTGTAATATACTATTCTCGTCACTGCTGTATTACAGTCAATTTTAAAAATGAAAAAAAATTAGTATAAGGTCACTTATGCGGCGGACTAAAAGCTATTACTTTTAATTGTTATGAATGATATAGGTGAGAGTTATAAAACAATCGCCGTTACAAACTGATAAATATCTAACATTCCCTTTGGAAAATGTACAAGGAAATGTATCGAACAGATGGGGTGCAAGTCAGATTATTATAATTAGCATTATTTAGGCTAAAATTAATTACAAATTAATTTGTTTGTAAAATTGCCTACTTGTTTATTTGTTTTTCGTCATTGGTACGAAAGAATTATTTTTTTAGTGCTATTTTGGCGCCCCTTGACGGTTGCGCCTGTAGGCGGAAGCCTACTCGGCCTATACCTAGTTACGGCCCTGCATATTTCTTGTAGAGCAAATTCTAAAAGTGCCGATTAAATTCAATTCAATAAAAGATTTTAACATTTAAAAAATCCTGTAATACCGAAATTTATTCATTTAAAAACACACTTTTTCACACATACTGCAAAAATGTGTGACGTCATTGATAATAAGAATGTTCCATTATCAATTATAAATCAAATGAGAAATGAGGATTCGTTAAAGTTAGCATCCAGCTTGCAAGTTGCATGCCCTAAGCAAATGATAATAAATGTTGAACTTATTAAAAATATAAATTAAGTATTTGGTGCTGTCTTTTTTACTTCACAATACCCTAACTTGTCAACAAACCCTTGCCGAGCCTTAGAAATAATATTGGGTGTAACGAGGTGTATTTCAGTTTGCATCCTGTTTTTTAGATCTTTAATGTCTGGAAGTTGACCTGTATACATTTTGCCTTTTAAATATGCATACAAAAGAAATCCAGTGGGGAAAGAAAATAAGATATTTCATTCTAACTGAAGATCCGCAAAGCAGGGCAATCGCAAAATTCAAGTACCTATCTAAGTAGCATCGAAAAGCTCTTGAAATATTTGCATTTTGTAAGGGAGATATTTCCTTTTAAGCAAAATCCTCACTACCATTGCGTATTTTATCACATAAACTAATTCTTGAGTTGCAATCTGGAAATATTTCTGAAAGGGCTAAATAGTTATGCTTGCAATATTGTTCGATGAGTCGTAATGTTTGTAAAAACGACGAGTTTTGCATATTACGCTAAATTAATTTACCACAGAGACATCTTTACGGTGTATTTCTTGTTTGATATTATTTAATCGATTTCGTTTTTTGTTTCGAGTCGGAGCCCCTCCATGTCCTCCTTCTTAATATTGTTTTGCATATAAATATAATTTTTAACAATGTTTCATTATTTATTATTTTATTAACAACTAACTGTTTTCTTTTTATTTTATATACCTTTACGTAAACTATTATACATTTAGTCTGCTGTTCTCCCTGTTTCGTCATTATAAGCAGATATAATGTAATCTGCCTTCCATTAATTGCTATTTACATATATAAACTGTAAAATTTATTTAAACACTATTTCTGAAACTATAAAACGTCTCAAATAGTTCGACATTAAAAGCTATTAACACGAAACAGAAGTTTTCGTATTTGGAAACATCTGTAAAGGGCTTTACTTGGAATATCCCTCCCAAGTGGACGTTGTGACACTAAAACAATTTCAAAAATCAAAAGAAAATAGAGGTAGAATATCTTCACATTCGTAATAATACTGAAACACTAAAAGGAAACATTTGGTAATGTCAATTACATCAATTCTCAAATAAAAGCATTACCGGAGGTGGAATTCGAACTTCAGCGCTTGCGAACGAGCCTGCGAAAGCGATTTCAATGATTGACAGTAGCCTACAAGTACACCACCCGTTCGCTGCACTCGGTCACCGAAGACTTTTCGCATCGGTGAGATGCGGCTGCCTGAAAATACAACGCATTTATTGTTGACTATTTTTTTTACAACATATGTCCTGTATCTGTTGGGTCTCGTTTTCGTGAAGAATACAGCCTGAGCTATGTGAAATTATGGCGGTAGTACACCCAAAATTAGACGCAGATGTGAGATGCCAAGAAAATCAGTCAAGGACCTACACAAAACATGGGCGGACAGTGATATAACTTTAAACACCAAAAAGGAAGTCATTAAAACGTTAGTGTTTCTAGTTTTATTATATGGTGCAAAGTCTAGGACACTGAAAACACAAGGCAAAACAAAGATTGACGCACTGAAAATGTAATGTTGGCGGTGAATACTGCGAATCCCCTGATAACGAATGAGTCAATCTTAAGGTAATAAAGACCCCTACAGACGATGTGTCAAACGTTGGCCAACGTTAGCGTTTGTGATTGTGTATTGATTCGGGCCAACGTTGTCAAACGTAAGCATTTGCCACATGTTACTCCACACGATGTGCCCAACGTTGGATTTCTTAGTATAGGCAAACCTGCCGTACCAATGTGACAACGAACGTAACGTGCTCGTGTATGGATTATTTGTAATGATTTTCTGTTTTTTCAAAAATTGTATATTCTAAAAGATGAGTAATAATGAAGCAGAAATTATAGCTAATATACTATTTTACTTACTTAATTTTTGTGTTCGTGTACTAAGACGAGTATTTGGAAAAAGGAAAAGATGATGGTGGATGTTATTTCTTCACAAAAGTCGAAAGAGGTAAATTCAGATTTTGAAACGATAACTTTAGTATAAAACTAAAACCCAACAGTCCAAAATAATTATTTGACAGTTGCAAAAGCTTGAACAAGTATAGACACATCGTGTGTACAGAGAGACTTATGCATATGCACACTAAGGCCAACATTCGTCTATCCTTTGGTGTGTGGAATATTTACCGCCTACTAAGCGAACGTCTACGAGCGCCAACATTTGCGTCCGTTTGTCATGTGCTGATCGTACACACGGTGTGGCAAAAGTGCATTTGCCCAACGTTGTCCGACGTTTGACACATCATCTGTAGGGGCCTTAATGAAAGAGCCTTAGCGATTATCCCAAATAGTATATTCCCGCATTCTTAAATATTTTGGCCATATAGCAAGATGAGACGAAGATAACCTTGAAAAACTTATAGTCGAGAGTAAAATGGCAGGTAGTAGAGCCCGCGGAGGCTTACCGAAGCGATGGATTGACCAAATAAAGCAAAAAGCTAACACCTCAGCACATCAGGCTTCTCATATCTCTAGAAATAGGGAACGATGGAGACAAATCCTGAGAAGAGTAAGTGAACCTCGCCGATCACGACTCCTCTGTCAAGAGGATACAAAGAAGAATGTGAAAATTATCACTTTTATTGATTTCTCAGTTAATGCAAAAATAAACAAAGTTTTATTTTTAGGGTGCTCGCCCTGTATGTATTTTACCGAAATTTTCTTAGTTTTATATCAGGAAGGCATATAATCCCCAGGCAAAATATCGCTTTCCTCCAATATATAGCTTTTGAGTTATCCCTGCAACAGGTAGGCAAACAGACAGACGGAATTGAGAAAATTTGTTTTTCTACGAAGCTTACTAAAGGTAGATTTTTTACCAATCGCTTGTCGAACTAAAAATGATATATTATAAATCAGCGCGCTAAAAGTAGAATCAGCACATGTGCTAAAAGTAAACAGCTGATTTTGAATTTACGTAATTTAAACTGAAAGTTTTTTTTTTTATTAATAACTCCATGTATTATACAATCTGCCCTATATAATTAGGCAATAAGTATTTTATACGGATTATGTGCAAAATGCAGTTACCCTGCTGTTTACATTTAGGCGTGTGAGGTAGAGTTCCAGCAAACCCTCCTCTTACATTAGCTTAATATTGTATGTGTAATTTTTATGAAATTTATGATAATGATATAGGTACTGTTTATATTGTTTGACAAAGTAATTTAATTATTGTTGAAACCGTGTTGGTAGCTCCGATAGTTTAAACCTTTTTAGTCTTTTTGGTTCATTGTTATCGTCCATTAATCGATGCACAGTATCATTAGGATGAGCACTTAGCCTGTCTTTATATCGTTTGCTGTAATTTTGGATTTCACTTTTCACTGTGGATACACTCAGGTCACTTGAAATTACTTTATTGGGGACATACCACGGTGCGTCGACGATCGTTCGAAGTACTTTGTTTTGGAACCTTTCTAAGATTTCCAGGTTTGATGTAGAAGCAGTTCCCTACAAGGAGATCCCGTAAGTCCATATTGGTTTGAGAACTATTTTATAGATTAGAAGTTTATTTTCCAATGATAGTTTTGATTTTCTTCCAATTAACCAATATAGTTTACGAAGTTGTAGTCCAAGCTGTTTACGTTTAGTGAATATGTGTGTTTTCCAAGTTAGTATTCTATCGAGATGCAGTCCAAGGTATTTGACCCACTCTGTATGGGTGATTTGATGTCCATTTAAAGTTACTGGTGAACAATTATCCCTTTTCATAGTGAATGTAACATGATGTGACTTTGATTCGTTCACTCTAATTCGCCATGTCCTAGTCTAGTGTTGAATTTTTTTGAGATGAGCTTGGAGGTATCTCGATGCAGCTTGTGGATTTACATGGGAGGCTAGTATAGCCATACCGTCTGCATAAGTAGCTGAAGTTGTTAGACGAGATGTAGGTAGGTCGGCTGTGTATAATAAATATAGTATGGGACCTAGTGCGCTACCCTGTGGAACGCCTGAGGAGATGGGTTAAATATCCGTGGTTTCATCTTTGTATTTTATTAGGAAATGCCGATTTGATATGTAGGACCTCAGTAGTTCATATACCTGATATGGTAAGTACGTTTTTAGTTTGTAGCATAAACCTTGATGCCATACCCTGTCAAATGCTTGCTGCACGTCCAAAAATACCGCAGAACAGTATCGTTTTCCCTCCAAGTCTCTGTATACCGATGGGGCCACAATTATATATAACAGCAATGAGATAACATGAACAACAAAATAAAATGCTTGAGTAAGAAAGAGATGACCATACAACAAAATTATTTTAGTAGGCACAATTAGTTGACATATGTCATAATTAAAGTAAGCTTCAAGCCTACTCGTATATTTGCTACTATGTAAGAATGATAAGACAGATATATGACTGTTCGTAATATGGAACACCAGTGGGTGTTCTGCCTTTCTCACAGACACTATCTATCCTACAACATCTAGAGAATAAAATCAGCTAATATAGATTTGTTTTTCTTTTAAACGTCAAATAAAATTTTGTCGTTTAAGTCAATTACATATACTTGTCACAATTTTGTTGGCGAAATCATGTAATAAAGAAGGTTACCATCTAAATACTCATACTGTTTAAAACAGGTAATTATTTAAATAGAGGATAATTATTCATTCACAAATCCAAAACACTAATTTGTACCAATATTTACAGATCGAAATTTTAATTGTCCTTATGTCCTACATTATTTTAACAAAATTATTTTATCTCTGATGAAGCTAACCAAGTCTTAGCGAAACGTTAGACATTATGAATGAATAAAGAATTTTTTAAGTATATGTAATTGACTTAAACGACAAAAATTTATTTGACGTTTAAAAGAAAAACAAATCTATATTAGCTGATTTTATTCTCTAGATGTTGTAGGATAGATAGTGTCTGTGAGAAAGGCAGAACACCCACTGGTGTTCCATATTACGAACAGTCATATATCTGTCTTATCATTCTTACATTCACAAGAACAGCTGTAATTCAAAATTTAAAATATACGGTACCCCCATCCAAGAAAAGCGCCCTTACGTGCTTTCCAAGAATACTTCGATACTCAGCATCACTCCGTTTCGGTAATACAATGAAATGCTATGAATCAGTTATTTATAAAAAAAAAAACAAAAAAAAATTTTGTTTGCCGACGACCATAGCTCAAAAGTTGATGTTGCCTTCATTTTCGGAGGACCTATCGTATGAAAACGATCCAAGACTTCAGGAAGGTTCCTGGCAACCGGAATCGTGTACACATACGAACATACATCCCCCGCACAGCACGTTTATGCACCCCCCAATACGGGGGATTGATCTAGTGGGCTGGGATCTTTACCAAAAGATCCGCACCGCCGAGACGGAGATTTGATATAGTGGGTTCATTAGTCGGTTGGCTCGAATTTTAGAGATATTTGACTCAGAGTGGTTTTCCATATGAGGGAATTTCAATACTTCGTACACTTCGTGTCGAAGTAATAATTTGCTACTATGTTTATCTCTTTCTTACTCAAGCAATATGTGTTATCTTCTTATTCATGTTATCTCATTGCTGTTATATATAATTGTGGCCCCATCGGTATTTTGTCCACTATTCTGTGCACCTGTTCGATAGTCCCGTTCTGACTTCGGAAGCCAAATTGATGTTTAGGGATTAATTCTTGATTATCCAGGATTGGCATTATTCTACGCAATATTAGTTTTTCAAAAACCTTTGACAGGATAGGGAGTAGGCTATAGGCCTGTACGATGTTATTTCAGCTGGTGGTTTACCTGGCTTCGGAAGCATAACGATTTGTGCCGTTTTCCATTGACTTGGAAAGTGCCGAGTTGTGAGGATTGCATTGTACAGGTGTGTAAGAGCTTGTATAATTTTTGTTGGTAATTGCTTAATGATCGTGCCAGTAATTAGATCGTAACCTGCAGATTTTTTTGTGTTGATCTTACTTATTTCTTCTTCTACCTCTTTGATAGTTAAAGGTTTGAAGGGTAGACTCATTTGAAATGGTGAATCCAGGAATTCGAGGATTTCTGTTTCTTCGTCTGGGAGTTGACAAGGAAAAGGTGTAAAGACTTTGGTGAGATGTTCGGCAAAGGCATTTGCCTTTTCTCTGTTACTACGGATCCAGTTGCCATCTTCCTTTTTGATAGGAGGTATGTGCATTGTTGGTCTTTTCAGTTTCCGTACTGCTTTCCATAGTGAGTAGTCTCTTCGTTCATTTGCTGTAAGGTTTTCAAGGTAGTTCTGAATTCCTTGATTTGTATGTTGGCTAAGAAGTTTTTTTAGTTGTTTGTTAGCTCTGTTTAGGGCTCGCTTATCTAATTCCGACCTAGTAAGTTGCCAGCGTTTTCTGAGACGGCGTTTTTCAGCTATTTGATCTTTTATGGCGATAGGAATCTCTTTAGTTGGCGTGGTGGTTATCAGTTCGGGAGTATCTTCCCATGCTACCTGCTGAATGAGTTCTGTGAGTGAGACTACTGCTCGTTCAATGTCATGCTCATTTTTTAGTGAAACATGTATATCTACTAAGTGCTCGAGTCTGTTTTGAAAGTATTTCCAGTCTGTACGTTTGTTATGGAGTGAGGGCTGTGGTTGAATTTGTGTTATATATGAATATATAGTTATTGTAATGGCTGAATGATCTGCTGCTAGTTCGAAGCAGGATGCTATGGTACACTGACGCACATTTAAGCCTTTAGTGATACCGAAGTCTAGAAGATCTGGGATTCTTCGACGGTCAGTGGGCCAGTAGGTGGGTTCACCCGTAGACAGACAAGTGAGATTGTTACCTTGAATAGCGGCCAATAATCTTCGGCCGTCAGTTCTTGTTAAACGGGAGCCCCAGTGAACATGCTTTGCATTATAGTCTCCTGCTGCTATAAATCTGTTGCCCAGAGTCTTGAAGAAATGAGTAAAACCTGCTGGAGTGATTATATGTTTAGGTGGGCAGTAAACTGCTGATATTGTAAATGGAACGTTTGAATTTTCTATTGAAACATTTGTGGCTTGTATATGATCTGTTTGATATTTTTCGAGTTCGTGATGTTTGATATTATCTCGAATAATTACAGCTGTTCCGCCGTGAGCCGTGCCATCAGGGTGATTTGTTGTATAAATTGTGTAATTTGGAAATTTTATATAGCTCTTGGTTGTGAAATGAGTCTCAGAAATGAGAAGGACATCTACTTTGTGGGTTTCAAGAAATATTTTGATTTCTTGCGCGTGTTGGCTTAGCCCATTGGCGTTCCAAGCTACAATTTTGATTAGTTGCGCCATTATGTTAGTTTAGTAATTAACGTTGTGAGGAGATTCATCATGGTTCCCATTTGTGTAATTAGATTTTTCATCATAGACTTCATCTCTTCCATGTCGTTGATTTGTTGAGTTTGTTGCATTGGTTGGTATTGTATTGTGTTTCCTGGAGTGTTGAGTGGAGCCGGTAGGGTCTGCTGTTTTGCTTTGTCTGCATATGATGTCCCTGGTGTTGTTTCAGATTGAAAATATGGCCTTTTATATAATTTTGTATCATCTCTTCTTAGTCGTGGGTATAGTTTTTCTTGAATTGTTTGTGGACTAGGCAACCACGGTAATTGGCCGGATGGTTGCCATTGCAGTTTACACATTGCACCTTATCATCCTTAGTTGTTCTTGGACACTCTCTTGTGGAATGAAGTTGTGTACATTTGAGACACCTGGGATAATGCTGGCAGAAATTCTTCGTGTGTCCGAAACGTTGACATTTTAGGCATTGTGGAATTGTTCGTTTGGCATGTGGAGGTTCTACTACAACACTAGTGTTCAGTAATATTTTTGTTTGGTAGATTTCTTTATTGTTATCTTTTTGCTTTAGCTCCACTATAAACATTGGGAGCGGTTTTTTTGACATTCCCTGTTTAATATTCCAAATATTATCTACAATATGTTCTAGTTCTTCTAATCCTTGTTTGATTTCTGTCGTATTAGTTGAGTGGTGTATATTTTTAATAACTACTCTAAAGTTCCTGTCTTGTTTGGGTTTATATGTGTGGAATGGTGTATTTCTTTCGGCAAGCTGTTTGATAATAATAGAATATATTTCACTCGTTTTGCATTGTATCTTGACTTGTTCATTACCGAGGGCTTTCAGAATATAATTGTCTTTAGCGATCTCGTTTAAAAGTATGACTAATGGTTGTTTTTTATGACCTCTGCTATGAAAATTGGAGGTGGTTGTGGGACCTTGGTGGTGGATTTATTATGTTCTTGCGCTATACCGGCATCTTCTAATTCTTCGCCTAGCGAATCGAATCTATTGTTTGTTTCTAACGTTTCTCCTAGCCAGTATTCCTTCTTTGTGGTTACTTGTTGTAATTTTTCGGGACTTCGATTGCGTTTCTTGTTGGGAACAGTTTGCCAGTCATTGTTTTGCAAATTAGGGTGTGATTGCTCCATGTAAAGGGAGAGCTGATTTGTCGGTTGAAAGTTTGTTGTAGGTTGAGAATATGAGTAGGTTGGAAATTGCACTGCTTGATTTTGTGTAGAATATAATTGTTGGGTCATGTTGTACGTTGATTGGTATGGTAATTGCTGTGGTTGTGTTTGTCCCATAAAATAATTATTTGGTTGATTAAAAGCCATAATTTTTTATTGAAATTTTGGCCAGAAATGTGTTAAGTTATATTCAATAAAGCAAATGTAAAACTAAAATAATATCACTGACCTGGAGGTCAGAGATAATGATAGCGCTCGTATCACTGTCAGCACTGGATGTATACAACTTTGCACTGTGAAAGTCAAACGCCTACTAGCCAAACTGAAAGTGAGGTTATAAAGTTATTCTAGTTACTTCTTTCGTTAGAGGTAAAGAGTTTTTTAAATAATTAAAGCATTATGTAATGAATATTATAATTATCTTTGATAAACGACGCTTCGCGCGCAAATTGCGCTCTCTCCAACGGCACCTCGAAGTGAAACTCCGGCAACATCTCATTTCCATCTCCCTCTCTCTGGGGTTAGTGAATTAGTTACGATTAGTTAGGTTAGTGGGGTTAGTGGATTAATTACATCTTGGCTGGAAAACGTCCATTAGGTAGTACATCAGCAAGATTAGGTTAGTAGGATTAGTCAATCGTCACTTTTTGGTTGGTCATGGGGTTGGTGTTGTAAAAAATCTGTTTAATGTAGTGATAAATCACGCTATTATCCAGAAAACCTCTCTCTCCTACCGCAGACGGGGCTGCTCTCTCAAAACTCTCTCTCTCCAACGGCACCTCGAAGTGAAACTCCGGCAACATCTCATTTCCATCTCCCTCTCTCTGCACTACGTTCTCAATTGTTATGTCGTCGTCCATCTTTGTTTGAATTGCGTCGAAACGGACCGAGAAGACCCGACCGTTCTCTGCTGCGAATGATCGCTCGAATCAGCGGGCGCGTCTGCTCGAGCTGTCTAGAACGGTGGAAGGTTCGAGAACAATCGGCTGCAACGTGTCAACTGTCTAGACTGGTCTGTCTAGAATGGATTCTGCAGAATGGCGCAGTGGTGGAGTATTTTGTCTGGAAATCTGGACGTCATGGGATCGATTCCGGGCCAAAGACACAATTTACGGTCGAATTCGGGTGTTGAGCTCGAAGACGCGGTCTGTGCAGGGTTGTGAAAGTTGTTACTTTTGTAACAAAATTGATACTTTTCCATTTAGTTGGTTACTTTGTTACTATAAGTATCATTTTTGTTACTTTTTCTTTTAAACTAAAAACTTGAAAATTTAGTACCTACTATTTATCGACTGGAGAAGCTGCAACGTGTCAACTGTCTAGACTGGTCTGTCTAGAATGGATTCTGCAGAATGGCGCAGTGGTGGAGTGTTTTGTCTGGAAATTTGGACGTCATGGGATCGATTCCGGGCCAAAGACACAATTTACGGTCGAATTCGGGTGTTGAGCTCGAAGACGCGGTCTGTGCAGGGTTGTGAAAGTTGTTACTTTTGTAACAAAATTGATACTTTTCCATTTAGTTGGTTACTTTGTTACTATAAGTATCATTTTTGTTACTTTTTCTTTTAAACTAAAAACTTGAAAATTTAGTACCTACTATTTATCGACTGGAGAAGCTGCAACGTGTCAACTGTCTAGACTGGTCTGTCTAGAATGGATTCTGCAGAATGGCGCAGTGGTGGAGTGTTTTGTCTGGAAATTTGGACGTCATGGGATCGATTCCGGGCCAAAGACACAATTTACGGTCGAATTCGGGTGTTGAGCTCGAAGACGCGGTCTGTGCAGGGTTGTGAAAGTTGTTACTTTTGTAACAAAATTGATACTTTTCCATTTAGTTGGTTACTTTGTTACTATAAGTATCATTTTTGTTACTTTTTCTTTTAAACTAAAAACTTGAAAATTTAGTACCTACTATTTATCGACTGGAGTGGCGCTTTCTATACTCGCTGTAATAACAACACGATTGAATCATTGATCTGACGTTTACAGATTTACAGTTACAGTTTAGTTATTTAACCGCAGAGGGCGTTTACGACAGTTGACAGTTTTGACAGGAGAGCTAAATGTAGAAAAGCAATGTGAAAACGAGTAATGTTCCTAGAGATAGGAAGTTTTGAAAGTTTTATAACGTTTTTTCAAACGGGGCTGCGCGCGCTATTGCGCGGTCTCCAAAGGGGCCCCCGGGACTGCGCCCCTCTCCATGTGGGCTTTCGGGGCTGCGCTCCTCTCCAAAGGGGCCCTCAGAGCTTCGCCCCACTCCAGGAAGGCCCCCGGGGCTGTGCCCCTTCCCAAGGGGGCCCCCGGGGCTGTGCCCCTCTCCAACGGGGCCCCCGGGCCTGCGCCCCTCTCCAAGTGGGCTCTCGGGGCTCCGCCTCTCTTCAAGGGGGCCCTCGGGGCTGCGCCCCTCTCCAAAGGGGCCCCCGGGACTGCGCCCCTCTCCATGTGGGCTTTCGGGGCTGCGCTCCTCTCCAAAGGGGCCCTCAGAGCTTCGCCCCACTCCAGGAAGGCCCCCGGGGCTGTGCCCCTTCCCAAGGGGGCCCCCGGGGCTGTGCCCCTCTCCAACGGGGCCCCCGGGCCTGCGCCCCTCTCCAAGTGGGCTCTCGGGGCTCCGCCTCTCTCCAAGGGGGCCCTCGGGGCTGCGCCCCTCTCCAAAGGGGCCCCCGGGGCTGCGCCCCTCTCCAAAGGGGCCCCCGGGACTGCGCCCCTCTCCATGTGGGCTTTCGGGGCTCTTCCCTGGACGTCCAGTCAAAATGAAAAAACGGCGGACATCCGAACTTACACACAGACCAACATAGGATTTTATTATAGAGTGGATAACTAACTTTGACAACTACCGGCTGCAGAAATAGTCTCCTGCGCCGGCTACTTATCCACGGCCATCCTTTTACTGTGACATAAATGTAAAGAATGTAAACCTTTGTTTAATCAATATTTCCGAATTAATAACAGTAAATTTAAAGTTGTAGAAAGAATATTGCATGCTAACTTATGTTATTGCACTCGATATGATATTTTCATGTCTCGTGCACTAAACATTCACTTTTCGCACTTGTATCATAAATAGCTATTTTCATCATCTAGGGAAGCTGAAATGTAAAGATCTGCTGAAATCTAGACAATAAATACGAAAAATTTAGCAGCAATCCTTCTTAAAAATTATTTTATGCAATCCTTGTTCAACATCTAACTGTGATTCTGCAGTGTTTACTTGTAATGTAAAGTAATGAAATAATAATATAATATGATTTTACATATGGGATGTTAAATGCTATAATTTTCACAGGCCTTCGAACATTCGATTTCAAATATATTACAACGGCATTAATATGTTTTAATTTATCTCATTCGCCAACTTTGTTGTTACATTTCCACCACAGGATATCAGCCTTTTTGACTATGTTGTTACGTTCATGTTGATCTATTTATTAACGTTGTTCTAATGATTTACCTCGCCTCAGTGTTCCTTAGCTTAATCTACTTAATTGCTACGTAAATATAAAAGCTATAAGTAATTTTAACTTCTATAGGTTATCGTTTAGGTTCGACATAGGTATACGTTTGGTTTTGGGGTTTTCTAGCATTATTTCTTTACGAGTGATGTCTCCTAATTTTGTTTAGCTCCTTCTGAAAGACCTATGTAGGTTAATTAACTCGGGGAACTCAATATTTACATGAAAAATGGAGTACTTAGGTTGACAAGGTTGACAGCTGGCACTTGAGTGTGCTAGGTCGTGTCTTTTGTCCAGTAAGAGTGATACTGCATAATAGTTCATTTCCAGTAGGACGTATCCAGTCGAGTTTGCGTGTGATATATTGTATTGTTTTAGCTTATAAAACGCGTTCTGTTGGGTTTTGACGTATTGTCCGTTCTATTTCGTGAAACTATGCTTCCAATTGTCGTGAGATTTAGCACGGCCATTTAGTAGCTTTCGTTAACGTTAAGATATTCTAGTGTCATATCGTCACACTGTGGTGGTAAAATTGCTTATTAGTCTATTTTGTTTGGGTTTTTAAGTGAACAAGTTACCGGCTTTAGATAAAAAAAAATCTTCGATTTAGACGTCTTCTGATAAGTATATCCCTTTTGATTGTGCGTAGTCTTGGGGACAGAACGTTGAACCGATTTACGCCAGAAGTGAATAGTTTTTAGACACTCCTCGTCTTTTTGGTTTCAGAGTTTTTTATAATTAAACAAATTTTTCTAGAATTCTCTGCATTTTCGGATTTTCGTATATAATGCTTTTCTTTTTTGACGTATTGTGGACCTGATTATGAACTTGGATAGCTGTAATTTTCAGTTTATGTAATTGGTGGCGATTACGGTTCAGCTTTGAGATCACTTTCGTGGTATGCACGATTTGTCTACGCCGGTACCGTTCTATCCAGCAGCTAGGCGAGGTTGAAGCCACATTAGTTTGCTTAATTGACGTTAAAATTAACAGATAAGCTACGACGATATACTACTACTATATGTTTTCGCCGCAAATCAAAAAAGTATATCAGGTTATAGCTTATCAAAGAGCGTGCATCTACAAAGTGTATTCTTAATAACACATTAATTGTAAGTTGCGATTGCCATATCACCGAGGAATCTTCCAACTTCGATTCGAGAGCTGTTAAATAAAATAAATTTGGGGGCGCCTGCATTTGGTTTTGATGTTTGATGTTTTAGTGTTAACTTACCCACTTCTTCAAATTAGCTTAGCCGTTTTAGGTATTCACAACTCGCTATTCGGCTTCTATTGCAGTGTTGCACGATTATTGTTAGTTTATTTTAGTGCTACTGCATTTAGGAGCGTTCAGCGGCTAAGAACGTTCAGGTGTTAAAACCCCAATGTTACCAAACCCGAAACCATGGTTCTATCACTATCACTCTCCACTATATGTCTTAAGAAGTTTAAATATGTTATATACACCGCCCCAGTACCAGTATCCATTCTAAACAACTCCCTAAGTAATTTCTGTGACATTTTGAGAAATATTTAGACATGAACATATTAAATTATATAACAATGACTCAATTATTTTTCTCCTCACAAGCTCAACCCAAAAATTTCCAAATAAGAAGAATGGCCAATCGACAGCGTATTTGAAGTGGTTTTCAGTGTTCTATACAGCTATGTAGTTTTTATATTTTGTTGACTTGTTGTGGCAATATCTCACAACATTATTTCTTTAGGATACTTGATAAAACAAAACCTTCCTCTTATAATAGGCCAGTGGCCTGTTTTAACCACAAAGCGGTTCTATGAGCCCTTTTTTCCCTTAGGCCGGGTAGGTGGCTAGCCTTGTCCGTCGAAAGTGAGGAAGAGTTCCCTTGTTTAGAGGTTAACGACTACTACAGGTGTTAGTGTAGTAGCCGGGGAACGTACGATTTTTAAAATCCTTCTAGAGTCTGCCTGGATTCGAACCCGAGCCGGCAGTCTGAGATGCAAGCATTTGCTCGCGTGGCCATCCGCTCACCTTAAAAAAACAACACGTCACTCATTAAAACATATACACCAAGGAACCGAACTGTTTGTCGTGTAACGCCATATATTTTATTTCTAGATTTTATTGTGTCTTTCCCGTTAGGCAACCTTTTTATATGACAAGTTCAAAACAACCTTTCTGTACGACAAGTTCAAATTAATTCTTAGCTAGGAATTTGTTGTCACTAGAAATTGTTAGGGGATGAATTCCTGATATTTTGTTGTTGGAAAACAAATACAAGTTCGAGTTATATTAATTTTTTTAGAGCTGTTGATAAAATAAGTGCGACTGGCAGTACAGAAGTTTTTTTGGCAAGATGTTAGGCCAATAATTTGCTCATAATGATTTTTGCACTGCGTGTAAACGATGCTTTCGTGATTTCTACATTAAAAACATCGCACTTAGACTAAAATAGGTATTTAAAATGTTGCACTTATAACTTTTAAGCCTTAGCACCAGCTAAGGGGCAAGCCTTGTTTTATTGTCTAGCGTTAAAGCCCTTCACAAATATTTCTGTATAGATTTTCCCAGGCGGGCTACGCCTCAAGCAAGTTTCTTCTTGGGGAAATAAACTACTACGCCCACTGTATCCGCGGGTGGATTTTGCTATACTTGCCGGTTATTGTACGTAATTGTTGACTTGGTTTTGAAATGTTGAACAAAGGATTTTTTATTAACATTTAAAAAAAAGAATCTTAAGAATAAATGGAAATTTATTTTTTGCATGGTTGCATAGAGAATTGGAGGTAGAGTAATAGGCATTTCTGTAGCACAATTAAGTGCTGTGATTTACGAAAAAAAAACGATAATTTGTCTTGGTTTCAAGAGTAACATTTGTAATAGCGTTATATTTTTTATACTCTTTATAAATCAATTCCGTTACTTCAAAGTTTTAATAGTAATTTACATTACAAGACCGTTATTTGGAACTTTATGGGCGAACACGGAAGTTGATGAGCAAGAGAAGCGAGCATATTATCCTTGGGAGCCAGTAAAGTATTTTGAATCGTAAACACCTTTTTTTACAAAACATTGTTTTTATAGATAAAACATCTGTTTACGGGCAAGATCGGTAAACATTTACGGGTAAGATTGGTAAAACTTTATAACCGGCTCTGACAAGCCAGTAAAAATTTTACGCTGGTTATAAATTTTTACCCGTAAAGAGGCTCTTTACCCATAGAAACAGAGCTCTGTAAATGGGAGTTTACGATTCAGAATACCGTAAAAATTATTTATTAAATTCATTTTGTATTGTTGAGAAGGAAATAAAGATTGAAATTTGACATAGATGTTACTTGCCCTTATAACATGCAATTTATAAAAACATATTCTATGCATTTTCTGGTGTTACTATGAAATACTTGAATTAAATTCGTAGTTATTGCCCCTGGTATGAATATGCAGAATATCGATGCAAATTCAAATTTTACTCTAATAACGAGTTCCATGTTGCATTATAAACAGGCGTAATTTCCTCGCCTAGACCCGAACGTCGAGTGCATCTGCTTCGGTAAATTACTTTGATTTGGAATATTTATGGTGTGATGAACTTCATTGCATGTTTAGTGCACATTTGTGCAGTATGATACCCCTGGGCGCAGACGATGCACTTTAAGTTAGTTCGCCGCCAGTTGAGATGTTAGCATCGATTAGGAGTTCGAAGCAAATTAGAAATTGCTGCCAACTAGCTCGCCGCTGCAACCAAAACTGCGACATCCAGGCCTGCAAAAATTAAAAGTTCTGCGACGCGACTATTTTTAAGAATTAGGACCAATAATGAAGATACCAGGAAATTCTGTCCGCGTTGTTTACTCCTGGGAGCAGCATTCATTACTCTCACGTTTATTTATTTTCTTTTGTGCGAATGCAGGAGCAGATTCTGCCGTGACACCGAAATTCCAAAGATATTCTAATTAAAGTTCGCTATTAAAGTTTGCGTCAAGTCGAAACAGAACAAAAAGACATCCTCGGCTTCGAATTGTGCAGTAATTTGGAAGTCTACGAAGCAATTAGTCTTAGTTGTTGCAGTTGTTATGGTGGTCTGACATGTTAAGGTTTCCCAGAGAAGATTAAGCGCAAGGGTAAAGCCGTGTTTAATTTTTTTGTTGGCTCCCTCCTTCGCTTTCTGAACATGCATATGGCTGTTTGTCTTAAAATACATCTTTAAAGCACAATATATAATTACTCATTCTTGAGTGTCAATTCTCAATCATTTTGATGTGCTCTGATTTTCTTTCAAGGTGGTTGTGTGGTGGCATTATTTTTATTTTAAATTATAATTTAAAATTAAGAAATATGTAAAGGGGTTTACACGGAACTTTCTTCGTGCGAATTGGATAAATTTGCAAATAAAAAAATTGTAGTCCGTTGGGATTCTAGTTGAGTTTCTAGTTGAGTTTCTAGTTCTCCACTAGAATAACTGAGCCAGGGGCGTGCTCAAATTGAACGAATTTCTGCTGCGTCATAAAGATACCATTGTGTTCTGTCCTATTTGTGATGTTTACCCTGTATCTGGTAAGCCTGAGCTATGTACAAATTATTACTTTTATCTTTGTCAAATAAAAAAGTATTCCAGACGGGATTCAATCTCAGCACCTACGGAAGGCATTTCAAAGGTAAATGAGCATGCTACACGCATCGCATTCGTCGATCGCACTCTGCCAAGAAACTGTACCTAATATCGGCTCGTACCGACTGTATTATATTGAACAAATTATTCTTGCCCACCTTTGTTTTTTACAACCATTACCGTACATCTGTTGGGTCTCATTTTTGTTAAGTGTAAAGATATGTACAAATTAATACTTTTATCTATTCCTCAGTTAAAGCAAAAATAAACAAAGTTTTATTTTTGAAGGTGTTCACCCTGTATATATTTGATCGACATTTTCTAGGTTTCATGCTAGGTAGATATATAATCCGCATGCGAAATATGGCCCTTCTCCAACAAATAGTTTTTGAGCTATACGGCCAACACTCACACAGACAGACAGACAGACACGCAGACAGACGGAACTGAGAAAACCTGTTTTTCGTCATCCAGGGGCCCTGAAACGTAAAGATTTGAAGAAATCTCGGAAGGTGATTTTGTCGCATTACAATACTTCCGTCGTCTTTTAGACGAGGAAAGTAAAAATTAGAAACAGAAATTTCAGTTGACAATGATGATTTTAAAAATATGTAACTCCAAAATAGATGTTATTCTTTCTCTCCACAGATATAATTTTTTAATAAATTTCATTTTGTGATTTTTTCAAAAATTATACTTTTTTCAAAAACACTTTTTCAACAAAAGTTATATATACGGGGTGTAACCGTTGCCTAAGGCGAGTGTTGTAATATTTTTTCTACAACTACATAGTTTTTGATAATGACTAAGCACCTAACTGCTTTCTTTATTAATAAGTTTAATTATAATCTCAAGTTTATCAAACGATATTTACCTTCATAAGTTTATAATAGTATCAATGATACAACTTGCATCAACAGAATAATTTTTTTACTTAAAAAAATAATTATTGCAGTTTGTAAAATTTATAGGAGTATTATAATGATTATAAGCACTCAAATGTTATTAACAGAATTTGGATTGATTTGTTTCAAAATCTTTTTGTAAGTGTCCATTTTATTTATTTTTGAATCAGCAGTACGTATAATCTTCGGCCATTTCCATCCTATGTATCATTTAAATGCTGTCATTGTCGGTCTTCTATTAGTACATAGTGTGGCAGATGATCTTCGCAAACAATATTCGGTGTATCTTTCTGGATTAGGTATTTTTAAAAATGTTGCTACTTCTTTCCCTATTGTTCATACTTGAATAAACTTACACGTTTCAGTAAAACAAATCGCACTTGTATTAACTTGACGTTAATGTCATTATTAACAATGTAGTCTACTAATTTAAAAAACAATTCTATGGAATATAAAATTTCATATTACACTAGTGTAATATGAACCGCTTTATGTATTTAGAGCAGAATATACAATGCACTTATTATTTGATAATTGTAGATAAAATGTTTAACCATTCAATATTACGACCGGTTGCTAGGGTGACGTTTTTTTAACAAGGTAAGGTTATTATTTAATGTATTAATTCTAATTTACGTTTAAAGTAATTGTTTCATTTACCATATTTTCTAGATTTTATCGTAGATAAAATATTGTACGATACAAAATAAATGCATAAAGCACCTTTAGTCACTCGTAGAGCTTAAAACGCTAGTGTAGCGAGCATTTTAACTCGATTCCCTTCGTGAATAGTTTTGAGCAAATATATCGAAAATCACTATTATATCACTGTGAATGAAAGGGCCGTGCTGGTAATATTTAATTGATAATAATGTGTTGGCTATAATTTGATTGGTTGGAGTGTTGCATCCTGCACATTTATAACCTAGAAAACAAATCACAGTTGGCTTAATTTAAAACAATTACGTCTGCTATTACGTATCCATGCGTTGCCTAGGTGATATACCGTAAATAAACAACATCACTTTAAAACAAAACACTCAAACGACGCCACCGAAAATTCACTGGCTTAATTTTAGGAACAACAAATTTCTGACCTTAATTATGCTCCTGAAACTGATTTTGAGGATTTTATCGGGCTACCAGCAAGTCCCTTGACGAATGGGCTGTCTTATTATCGGCTGGCTTGCCTTGCAAGCCTCCTGATGCCTCGCCCAAGTGATGCTCGTCGTCTGCTTGCTGCTCTTGGCTCTAGTGTGAGCTTCCGGCTCCGCAGAGGCGCAAGGAATGAAAGCAAACCGTCTGCAGCCTATCAAACAACATTCTATTAATGTGAAAACACTTTTTGAATTGGAATAAACTGCTCAAGTACAGGTCTAAAGAGTAGCTTCAGCACTGCGAAGGTCACAGAGGCGTCGCAGAGCATGGCGACAATATGCAAATATGTAGCCCTTGACCATAGCTTTCGATTGATACCCCATATGACCCATGTTGCCATTGAAAAATAAAGTGACCTTTTGACATAGGTCGCCAACGGTTGACCTTTCGCCAAAACCAAATAGCGCATGAAGGTGCTCGGGACCTTAGCAACAACTTTGCCCCCTTTCAAAATTTCGATATCTGTAGCCGTTCGAAAGTTACAGGCGATCCAGACAGACAGACGGACGGACGGACGGACGGACAAAACGTTCGCATAAGTACGCTGAAGCTACTAATAATTTTTTTAAACTATTTTATTGAAATGTCAACTTGACAGTTGTCAATTCCTTTTCGACTAAATTTCAACCAAGAGATCACTATGCAAAATAACTACGTGTACAACACGTTTTGAAAGGCCTTTTCTTCATTCATTTGCTTGATTAACTCGGGCTTCGCCCTCGTTATCAAACTGCAAATTCATGAAAAAAAGTATGACTTTGAAAACTAGTTTTAGTAATAGAAAGGCAACATACACTTTTAAAACATTTAAAACATTTTTCAATTCAACAAGTCCAGTTTTTATTGTAGCTTCTTCTAAGGGTACGTATACTGTGAAAAAATTACCTTCCGAGATACCTTCATATCTTCACATTTCAGGGTTTCTGGATGACTAAAAACATGTTTTCTCAATTCCATCTACATTTCTGTCTGTCTGTTGGAGCTATAATTTTGCATGCAGATCAGTCTGCCTTGCTCGAAATCAAATATACTTTCGGTAATATGCAGAGAAAGCACTTTAACAAATAAAATGTTGTATATTTTTGCTTTAACTCCAAAAACGATGAGTTAGCTATGAGTATTTTTTACATAGCTAAGGTTTTTACAGCTAACATAAATAGGTATTTTGTGGACCCTACAAATACATTGTAAACATTTTAAAATGCCAGAAAAGTGCAGCGGTTGATGCGACAACTCCAGAACTATTAGTTCAAGAAAAATAATATTTTGCATATAGCTTAGTCTTTTACCAAAAATTGGTATATTTTGGAGCCAAAAGATATAGGGTGAATTTTTTTTTCAATAATATTTTCAAAGCTCTTACTTGCCAGGAAAGTTCCGTGTAAAGCACTTTACAGATTTTTGAGTTTACCCCGCGTTGTAGCAACTTTATTATTGAATTGCCTCAAGCTATATTTTTGAAATTAAAATTAAAATAGGTTGGTTATGTTTTTGTTATTTAATAATTTTTATTTCTTTACTATGCAGCTTCGTTTTCTATTTTTTTTGTTACAAACAATTTGGTGTAAACAAATTGGTTGAAAAGTAACGTAAGCTATGTTACCTTGTTTTACTTAAAACATTTTTCAAAAAAGAGCTGTGCGATGTTTTCGACATTTACATACAAACAAATAAAAATTTTGGCTTTAGAAATGTAAAGTGAGAGATATCCCAATAGAAATATACTATACCAACATATTTTTCGAATTTTTGAACCGAAGTTGAAAGAAACTGAATCCGACCGAAAATTAAAAATATTCAAACACAATTAAGAAATATAAATGTGGAACCTGTAATTTCAGAGCATGTAAGAGAAAATCCTCATCTGTCGGTTCATGAATCTGTTCATTTCAATGTATAGGAGTAATAATACTCATCCAGGCCATTCTGACTGCTACCAGAAAATCATGAGATCAGATGAATGCCCATCGTCACTACTGCTGGGTTGACGAAAACCCTTTTTAGTAAGGCGTAATAATTCTCAAAGAAGATTTTCTGTCAATGTGTGCTGTGGAATTATTAATAATTCAGTGATAGGTCGTCATTGCTTCAATGAAAAGTTTAATGCTGAAAATTATAATGCGTTTTTATGGTCGATTTTTCTAAATGGTGTAAAATAAATGTCCTTGATTTTATGAAATAACATGCATTTTCGACAGAACCGTGCTTCACCTCATAATGCAAGGATACATATAGCATTATTAAATTATTTTTTTCTTGGACGCTGACTAGGAACAAATGGGCTAGTACGATGGTCCCGAGATCTTATAATCTCACCCCATTGGATTTCTTCCTTTGAGAATATTTGACGGACCAAGTTTTTAATGCTCTTCGCGGGGGAGGCGGGGAAAAATAAAATCGGCCGTATATATCACCTGCTTGATCTTCTTGTATCTGATTACACCAAAACTTTCGCTTTTGCAATACTTATTTTTCTATGGGCTATCTGCATGGTTCTGTTGGGTAAGCGCTCAGCTTAACAACCAAGTGGACATGGGTTTAAATATGGTCATTCACGAGATTCTTCTCGGAGTTGAGATGCCTTTAAACTCATTAAGTTACATTAAGGTTTGCCGCTGTGTGTTTGGAAGCAGGGGAGGGTAATGTATGCCAAATGCGACCCATTGCCTCCACAACACTTCCTACGCTGTATTAATGGTCCCTGATGTCAAAAGCTAAGAGAGGGTCTTTCAATTTCTCGTTTCTTTACTTTTTTCTGTAAATTATATTAATTTTTACTTTTGCGTTGATTTTATTTGTCGGTAGAAACTTTTCGGCGTCCTGTTTATCTTTTAGTGGTGGTGTAGAGGGTCAATAAATATATTTTTCTAAACCTTTGTTTATAACGTTCTAATTCTACCTTGTGCGTCAATTTCAATCTTTTATAAATACATTGGGAAATATTCTAATATCTAATCCATTGTTGTATGCGTATAATGATTGAAATATTAATGGTTTGTGCTTTTGTGTTATCATTGAAGTGTAGAAATACCAAAAATGTGGCTTTAATAATTATTTAGATTTTACATTTAACTGACTAGGCAGGAAAGCTTTTCAATGACTATTTTTGTGAAGATCTAGTTTCCATACTAAAATGAGCATCACAAAGCATACATTAAATAACGGTTTCAGGAAAGATATTTATTGGCAGTATTTTGAAATCGTAATATAACTATAGCATTCTTACTTAACACTTCAAAAAGAATAATTGTTGATCAAATACAGGTTACATTTTGAGATTATCTATTGAAAATAGAACACTAATACATATATTTGTCATATATCCTGTTCTTCTAAAATGCTGTAGTCCGACCTTAACTTTGCCTATTACCCGTTTGTTTAATCTATCATTAATTAGTGGAGTTTTTCCTGATCTTTGGAAAAACAGTTTTGTAACGCCAATATATAAACCGGGAGATAGAAACAACGTTGAGAATTATAGGCCTATATCAGGACTTAATGTTATAGCTAAGACTTTTGAGAAACTACTTTTAACAAAACTTTCTCCGCTAACCCAAAATATAATTATTCCACAACAACATGGATTCTCAAAGGGCAAATCAACCTGCACGAACCTTGCTTTATTTAGTGAGTATTTACATGAGTCCTTAGAAGCTGGTTTTCAGGTCGATGCCATATATACAGACTTCAGAAAGGCATTCGATAGAGTCAATCATGCAATTCTAGTTAGTAAGTTACAGTCCTTAGGATTTGGATATCCCCTCATAAGTTGGTTTCGTAGTTATTTATCGGGTAGGCACTCTCAAGTAAGGATTAAAGGATACTTGTCCAGACCCTTCCACTGTACTTCTGGTGTAACTCAGGGGTCTCACCTGGGTCCTTATTTGTTTCTGTTATTTATAAATGACATCGCAACCGAATTTGAATATTGCAAATGCCTCTTGTTTGCAGATGACGTAAAACTGTACGCTAGAGTACAAAATATCAAAGAGCATTTAAGAGTGCAAAATGATATTGATGAACTTGAAAAGTGGAGTGAATTAAATGATATGGAACTTAATATTTCAAAATGTCACATAATCTCATTTAATAGGAAAAAATCCGTTGCTCATTACAATTATATTTTGCATAACACTATTCTTGACAGAATTTACGAAGTGTCGGATTTAGGGATTTTATTTGCCGTCAACTTAAGTTTTAATAGACATATAGATACCATTATAGCTAGATCAATAAGAATGTGTGGTTTTATAATTAGGAGTTGCCATGATTTTAGAGATATGCATGCGCTGTTGCTGCTTTACTATTCGTTAGTAAGATCCACACTGGAGTATTGTTGTATTGTGTGGTCACCATATTACCAATGTCACAAAACAAGAATAGAAAATGTGCTAAAGAAAATGATCAATTTTATTTTATTTAAAATGAATATTTGCAAATCTGCATTTAGTTATCCTGAAAGATTAAATCTTGTCGGTGCTCCATCCCTCGAATGTCGTAGAAAGCAGCAAGAAGTGGTTTTTGTTCATAAAATTTTTAATTCTGAAATACATTGTCCTGAATTGTTGGGATTATTTAATATACGAGTTCCACAACACTTAACTAGAGATCAATCAATTCTACAAATATCGTGTCATCGTACAAATTATGGACAGAATTCACTTCTTGGAAGACTATGCCGCTCAGTAGATGATGTGTCTTCTGATATCATCATCATCATCAATTTCAGCGTGTTTTACTCCATCTCTGGATATACGCCTCTCCAATATTTTTCCACTCATTTCTATTACTCGTTTTTGCCATCCACTGCACTCCCGCCACTTTCTGGACATCATCTCTCCATCGTGTTTTTGGTCTTCCCGGGTTCCTCTTGGTTGTCCGTGGTCTCCACTCTGTCACCTTCCTGGTCCATCTTCCGTCTCCTGTTCTCATCAAATGTCCAGCCCATCTCCACTTCTGTTTTGCCACATATTCTGCCACGTCTATCACCCTTGTTTTTCTTCTAATCCATTCGTTCCTCTTTCTGTCTTGCAGCCTTACATTCAGCATCGATCTTTCCATTTTCCTCTGTGCAATCCTTAATTTCTCCAATATTCCTTCATTTAAGCTCCACGTTTCTGCTGCATAAGTCATAGTTGGTAAGACACACTGGTTAAAAACTTGAGTTTTGAGGTGTTGTGGGAAGTTGGATTTAAAAACACTACTAAGTTTTCCAAATGCTGCCCATCCCAATTGTATTCTTCTTTTTACTTCTATTTCCTGATTGTTTTTCTCAAAGGATATTTTTTGGCCTAAGTAGGTATACTCGTTGACCACTGTCACTTCCCTTTCGTTATTAAGCATAATTGGCATAGCATCGTTCATATTTGACATAATATTCGTTTTGGACGCATTGATATTTAGGCCGTAACTTCTAGCCGAGTTGTTCAGATCTAGTATCATTTTTTTCAGGCCTTCCATATTTTCTGCGAGCAGCACAATATCGTCTGCGAAACGAAGATTGTTCAAATATTCACCATTTATATTAATACCGATGTTTTCCCATTCTAATGTCTTAAAAATGTCTTCTAATGCGTTTGTGAATATTTTGGGCGAGATTGTGTCTCCTTGTCGGACTCCCCTTTTAATGTTGATTGGCTCTGTTCCGCATAAGATTTGAACTGTCATTGTTGCTTCGTCATATAGGTTTTTAATCAGTTGTATGTATCTGCTATCAATGCGGCATCTTTTGAGGGAGTTTAAAAAGGCCCACTTTTCTATCGTATCGAATGCCTTTTCAAAATCGATAAAAGCCAGGTACATTGGTTTGTTGTACTCTTGAAATTTTTCTATTGCCTGTCTTAATGTGTGTATGTGGTCTATAGTGCTGTATCCTTTTCGAAAGCCAGCCTGCTCCACGGGTTGAAACTCGTCGAGTTTGTTGGAGATCCTGTTTGTTATTATCTTTGTTAGCAGTTTGCAGACATGTGAGAGTAACGATACAGGTCTATAGTTTCTGATGTCTTCCCTGTCCCCTTTTTTATAGAGAATAACAACGTTTGCATTTTTCCAGGATTTTGGTGTTTCTCCTTTCTCTAGACATTCGTTCATTAATTTTTCTAAATAGTCTAATATTTTCTGGCCTCCCATTTTTATGTATTCTATGACAATCTCGTCTGGTCCTGGTGATTTATTGTTTTTCATGCCTTTTATTGCAGCTTTTATTTCGTATTTACTGATCGGCGGTAAATCTTCTGTATAATGTTTGCTGAGTTTTGATCTTTTGTCTCTTGAGTTTCTTGGTTGTTGGCAAACTTTCTCTGAGTATAGGTCTCCGTAAAAACTTTCTATGTATCGAAGTATTTCTGCTCGAGTTTTAAGTTTGTTGCCATTTTCGTCTTTTGATATAGATATCTTTAATATTTCATTATTATCTTTAAAGAGCGTACTAAGACTGCTTTGCAAATAAACAAAAATGTTGTTTGTATATTAATTATTTTTTCTATATCATTTATTGCATTTGTTATTTTTTTGCGTTCTCTGTTTTTGTTTTGCGACGTAAATTGATGGCTTACTTTTAACCTTAATTTAGTTTTAATCATTATATTATTTAATAATCTACATTAATGTTTTTTGACTTCTCATATAAAATCATTTCTTTTTTTGTATGAATAACTGTAATTGGGACTGTATCCTGTTGTTATTCTTATTCTAAATAAATAAATAAATAAATATATAAGAGTCAATCACTACAGTAAATGAAGTTGTAATTATAATTGTTCTTTATCCAAACTCATGCCAATTTTTAACATAGAATGTAATAACAATACCTAATTTTGGCTAACCAATATGGATAATGCAAGCTCTTCTTGCTCAATAATTGTGTGTAAACCAATCATCTGTCATTATCCTAGTTTCATACGAAAATTTAAAAGATGAAGAATGTTTTTTTAATCTCTTACAATGCTGATCTATATTTTGCAATACACTGCAAAAAATCCATGCCCGTGACGATTTTAATCGAACCTATAAACGAAAGATACAAGAATTCAATAAAAAACTCGAATGACCCTTCTGTCAATCTGTCCCTCGTGTGTTTGTCTTTGTCTAATTCAAATACCCTCGTCCTTTTGCAGTTGCAAGTGAGGGTGCATTTTAAGTAGAGTGGCAAGACAATTCGATTTCATCCAGTCGGAGAGCAAAGTATTCGGCGTTTTGTCTCTCTATGGAGCCGAAATATCACTTTTCCCTAACTCTTGCAGAACTTCTAAAGACACCTTTGATGCAGTGCACTTCGTTTTACTGCCTCGAAATTGCGTCGAATTTTTACAGTTCTCGTAAAGTGCCCGGCTGAGGCGGCTATGACACATGCGATATGGATTTAATTTTTTTAATTTTCTAACGCAGGATAATGCGGCGAGGTGATAAAGTTCTGCTTTCCCCAGTTTGCAACCCTCCATTAAAATACCTATCAAATTTAAAAGCAATAAAATCGAATTTGCCCTTCGACTTTCCCCTCCAATTTCACAAAGCAGCGGAAGAAGAAAACGATTATTATCATTATTTCCTTTTACTTCCTTGTTTCTGCCTCCAGAATAATGCGGTCGAACCCAAAAATAAATGAATGTTATTATAACAAAGATACGCCGGGTGGTTATTTGGTTTTGTTTCTCATAATTAAGGATTTATGTCCACAATTTTAACTTGCTTCCAGATTCGGCTGAAACTCGGTTGTGCAGTGGATTATGAAACAGGGATATTTTATGGAAGTTTCAAATTTCGTCAATTAGGTTGTATAATTTACGAAATAACACTGAAATATTAATTGTGTCCAGGTAATACACTTTGTGATATAATATCTAATTACATTTTACAGTCAGGGGAAAGAAGATATTTATTGCGTAAAACTCAGTTCCACTGGCTATAGCTACCTGACAGAATATTATGGAAATATAGAACCATTAAAACCTATTAACTATTGGAAATTTTACAAAAAATATTTGAATATTCTGAACCTTGTATTGTATAACACATTTTTATTGAAATGGTAATAAACAATTTATTGATGTTATTGTATAGCACACGAGTAACATACTTTATTTTACGTATCAATTATATTCCTAAAAAATCTTGAAACACTAAAAATAATGTAGTCCTTTTTTCATATAATTCTAATTCTTTTCAAGATTATCGATGTTGAATACAAGATACTCATAACATATATGTCAATGTTGAAATAGGGCGTTTGTTTACCTCACCGGATACAGAAAATTTGAACAAGAAATCTGACACACCTTAATATTTGAATAATTATTTGCACTTTTTAACCGGTTAGCTGAGCTAGATAAGTGGACATGAAACTTTCTTAATATCTCAGTTAGTGGCTTATGAAAGATAACTATAGGCCAAAACAGGAATCTGGTTGCCTCTAGTAGTGATGTCGGCTGAAACATCATTCTATTCACAACAAAGCACAAATAAAAATACATAACAATACTAAGAAAATCAAATACAAACTCGAATTAGCTCCTAGTAGAATCTACATGTAAGATAGCTGAGTCTAAAAGATAGCGTTAAAATAATTAGTTAATACTTAGTTTGGTGCATAGAGCAAACATTTTAAAGAAGGAGCTGAAAGACAACGTAAACGGTTGGCAGACTGACTTGCCGGCACACAAAACCACGTGCCACGGTCTAATATGTGCCTTCATAGAAATTGCGATTATATTGAAATAATGAGAGATGTACTTATATTTCATTAGTAATAATCAAGAAACAAGCACGACTCTTGCTAGGAAATAAAATTACTAGCTGGGAAAGTCCCAGAAGTGTTCTGTAAGAAAACATCAATTTAAATGTCAGTCTAAGAATGACGGTACAGTTAGAGGAAGAAGCTGATAGGTTCGTTAAATTAATCCAGAAAGCGGCGTCACAACACCAGTACAGTTACCCATACAAGGAAAAAGAATAACTATCCTCTAGAGATAAGTATAAAGTTCAAGGTAAAGAGGAAGGCTAGAAGAAAATGGCAGCAATCGAGGAATCAATCAGATAAATCTATCCTAAATAACAAAACACAGAGACTCAAAAGAGATATACAAAAATTAAATTAAGAATCCATAAAATCTTACCTAAGTAATCTAGCTGAGAAAAGAAGAGACAGATTATTCACAGTTAGAAGACCCATAGCACGAATTTTCCTAATTAAAGAAAACACAGTTCATGGACTTGCGATAATAAACAAAAGGCTGGGCTTTGTACTGACTACTTCGAAGAGACCTTCAAATCAAATCGTATTAAATCAGAGGTCATATATAAAAACATAGAAAACCTTATATCAGAAGACATAGCATTGGCCACACTGAAAGAGGCAGCGAATGAATTAAAACCAATTTAAATCCAAAGAAAGCACCAGGATGTGATTAGCTCACAGGTGAAATTTTCAAACACTTACCAAAAAAAGTGTGGCCATGCTTCCGTACCTTCTAATTGCAGCTTTTCATTTAAAACATGTTCTTGCTATCTGGAAAATGGAAGGAGTTATTATGCTACCAAAACCAGGTAAGCCACCAATTTATGTAAAATGGTATAGACCCACTGTACCACCCTTAAACGAGGGATGAATAAGGCCAGGCAGGGGTTCTTAAGGTAAAAAAACGTAATAAATTTTATACAAACGGGCGCCAGTCGTTATTCACAACAAAAACCCAAGTCTAGGTAACAAATCAATTCACCATCTACCTTGGACGCATGTTGCTTTAACAAGCTAAATCTTAAAAAACGAGCAGGTTCATGAAGGGTCTTAAGTGTAGATAAACAAGAAATATACTCGTAACAGTAAGTAGATTTAATCTCACCCAAACAGTGTCGCAATTGTTAATCGTAATTAAATTACAATCAATTAACAAAATAATTCCAGGTGAAAACCTGGCGCTTTGCAGCGGCCAATAGCAATTAGAAAACGACTGGTATCAAACCCAAATTATATGCGAAACATTAACACATTCGTCAAAACGGAAAATTATGTCAAACAATTAATATAATTGTAATTAAAATTCGAAACAACATTTGACAAACAAGTTAAAATCTAGCCCGCCAGCAAACATCTTACCGGATTAAGCAAAACCGCATTGTTGGTTGTACACGCTTGATGCGTAGTAGATCAAGTGCAACGAACTCTGCAAGAAAAGCAGCTCTGCTTAGTAGCAAATTAAAAAAAATATTACCAAAACAATATGTAGAACTTCTATCTTTAAATATTTCTAATCGATTATTCTGTATAAAACAAGAGAATGAATATTCAGAATCCAAAGAAGTAAATGCACACAAGCGATCTACCTGAAATGGATGCCGTGACAGTTGCAACATTCGCTGATGATACTACTCTACTTGCAGTAGAATAAACCATCGATATTTTCACCAATAAGTTACAAAGCGTATGTAATAAAATATTCACCAAAGACTGGAAAATCAAGCTGACTGGGTTTAAATTTATTCAGGTGAACTTAACCAATAAGAGATTGTTTGATCGACCAACACTTAATATCAGCGGCACCTTAGTACCCTACGACAGCAGTACTAGTGTATAGATGCAAAACTGTGTTAAAGGGAATACGTCAAAAAGAAAATGACAGAACTTAGTATTAAGAAAGAACAGACAGCATTATTGGCTTTTCGAATCTTGACATTTCAATGGTAACCCAAGAGATAAAGAGATTTGCTGGCAAGCACAAAGCCACGCTCCACCAGCATTACAATACAGAAGCTCTATAACTGCTTGATAATCAGAACTTAGTTCGAAGATTGAAGAGAACCAAGTCCTTCAAACTAATACAATGTGTTGCTGTTTGCAAGCACAGTATGGTCGTAAAATTTAGTGTATTTCTGAATTTAAGCATTTAGTTTTAATATTTATTAGATTAATAGTTGGCCTTTAGATCAATTCTAATTATACTGACACTCCCATGTGCCCAATAAAAAACATAATTGTTAATATTATTCTGATATTTAGAATGTATAATATTTAATTAAATTATACCAATAGGCATTTCCGAAACGTCGAAATAATTCCATAAAAGACTTCCAATTAAAGTAGTTTTTCCTGAAGATGAATGTATTTATGCATGAATTATCATTAAGTTGTTTTTACCTAGTGGTGTAGAGGCTAGTGCTTTGTACGCTTTAGAGTCTGGCGGTATAGCGCTGAACTTAACTCGTGTTCCGAGTTACAAAGTTGGAGCGTAGCACATTGTGTTAGGTATACGTTTTGGTGATATGTTGATCTTGTTACTCTATCTATTAGATCAGTGTTTCCCAAACTTATCTAAAGCGGGACCCCTTTTTGTTCAAAAATTTGTTCGCGGCCCCCTATTTCCCCCTACTCATCACTCAAACCAAAATAGCGACAAAAATAGCCTAACTAAATTACAAGTAACTGATTGTTTGCCAAATTTTATTTTACCTTACTGTTTAAAATTAAATAAATTAAATATTAAATTCAACAGCTATTTTAATTGCGATCTGTCCCACTAGTAACTAGTAGTGCTTCTGTCAGACTACCATTTGCAATAAAAATAAATGATAAAAAATCGACTGCACATTGTAGGTACACTTCTGTGCAATAAAATTAAGCACACGTTTTATGACAATCATTCACAATATTCTAGTTTATATAATTCGGGTCTATTTTAATTGCCTAGCAGCAGTTTCAATAAATGATGAAACATCATAACTTGAAAATAACACCTTTATTAACAGACCAAAACTAAGATCTTTCAAAAATAAAACGCTATTAATAAATAAAACAAAGCCGTGTGTGCTTAATTTTATTGCACAGAAGTGTACATCGCGATATCTCTGTTACTAGATGCTACTCTGGAACATTCTCGAAGCCTCGGTGTGGCTTTATATAAGCAGTGAAGTGCAATGAGACTTCAGTTCCAAACAGCGTGTTGTGGTGATTGCGGTAGAAGTTGTTTGTACGGACTTATTAATATTTAGTTTTGTTTCATTTAATAACTAATTGTTAATTTTCATTTACGTTATTCAAATAAAAATACATGATTTAACAAAGTGTTTTATTTTGGAAATTTCCGGCGACCCCCCTAGTACCTCACCGCGACCCCTCAGGGGGTCGCGACCCACACTTTGGAAAACACTGTATTAGATCTATGGTTCCGAGTAAAGCACAGTTAATTTGCTGCCCAACTATAAATGGTCACACCGGATCTAATACCGAACGCCAAGGCTGCGAAAAAGTTTCATTCGCCATGGGATTCGAACCGAGGACATCCTTAACGCCAGCCTATCGTTCCACTAACTGCGCTATTCGGTACTAAAGATGTAAAGTATTTATTACTGAAAGTAAATGAACACGCAATAGTATTTGGTCTTTATGAAATATATTGATGTTAACTTAAAACATCTTCAAAAAAATGGCAGATTTTAGCCATATTTATAAAGTTATGAAAATAATCTTTACGGGGAAGGTGGTAGTCAAGATACCTACGTATAGTCAGTGACTAAAAATTCTAAATCATGACTTGTTGTGAATATGATTGTTGCTCTCATGTTATTGTAGTTGGCATGTTCCATAATAATAAACTTTTGAAGGAAAAATACACGTATATATCGTATAGTTAAAGTTGATAATCAATGAACGATAGACTTCTATGCTTTGGGAAAGAAAACTGTACTGGTAAATATGTTTTTCCCGCTGCTGATCATGTAAGTCAGGGATACAGCCTTAGTAACAAAACGTGTAAGTCGGTGATTATATTTGTTTGCTGCTTTTTCTTGACAACGGAACTTAATACTATTATTAAGTTCCTAGGATAATAAAATTAGCAAAGAAAGATGCACATTTAGACGTTTTGTTTCTAAATTGCAAGTGTTTATGTGACATGTGACACTCATAGGTAACACGACTCACGAAAATTAATCCTGGTGACAGGTGACAAACCAAACGATTTTTTCAAAAATCTAGGAAAATTTTGATAAGCAGCGTGAAAAATATAATAAGAACTCGGAATGTATCGCCTATTAACATTTTCGGCAGGCAACAAGCCGCGACTTCGTCTTGGCTTGTACTTGCCTTCCTCAAATGTTAATAGGTCCTTACATTCCTTGGGACTTAAATAGCTATTATTATGATGGTTAACAAAATAGCGGGACATTTTTATTTGACCAAATGTTTCAATCAATCCTATCGTTGCCGAATGTTTGTTATTGAGTAGACACTAAAATATTTTCTAATTTATGAATGCCTTTATGTTTATATTCAATTGTCAAAATTGACATTTGATTTTTAAGTAAAGTAGCTGCATTCATAAATTATGAATCGATAACGAAAGTTTTGGGACACCCGTTAAATTACAAGGGCCATTGCATCTAATAACAGTGGAAATGATAATCTGATGGGATTGTTTGTTTGGAATTTGCATAGATCAACCTTACCCGTTAATATTGCGTTCAAATAAACATTTAGAAGTGTTAGAATATTTCACTTGATAGTTGATCAATCTAGTACTAGTTATAACCCTACTGAAAAATATCTGGAACTGCAATTATTGTGAACTGAATAAATATTCATGGGACACCTTGTGTATAACAGGGAATTTCTTTAGGGAGTGTTGTTTGCACTTCTATGATTAAGCCGTGTATATAGAATCTGATTTATACTATAAGCAACATTGAAGATGGGATGCTGGAATAAGAAAGGGTTGCTCATTCAAACCAACTACTATTATGTTACTTAAATTAAGCTTAGAACATTTTTGATTTTCCAATTAAACTTTTATTTATATGTTAGCCTTATTTATATTGTAAAATATAAATTAGCGCAATGCGAAGCATATAGTTTTCGCTTTAGGAATTTGTTAACTGTTAGAAATATATTGGTCCAAAGTTCATCTAAGGAGTAAAATCTGACAACCAGTAGAAATCCAGACATCTGAAACTTTTAATTTAATTTGCCCTCTCGGGACTCGAAACGTGCGAAAGTGACTTATGTGTATTCGCATCTCGGCAATTGGGTAAACAATATAAAATCTGACGATCAATAAACCCAAAACCCTTTTACTGCGGATGATCTAGCGCAATGCTTAGTAATTCCGTCACTACCTCGTTTCAGTTTAAGAACCCCAAGGTCCTTCCCCTACATTTAACATTTATGATCATATGATGACGACATAACTTGCGTAGTTGCGAGGGAACAGCAGCACATGGATTAAAGTGGATTGTACGATCGTAAATCCTCCTTCTCTGAAAATAGACCGTATGTCATAAAATTTGCATAAAATCTAATAATGCCGGGGCAAATTACAAACACGGGCAGATCGTGCTTCTCAGCTGAAAATTATGAATGAAAAATACGGACCTGCAGCTTTAATACCCAGTACTGCGGCTCTTCTGAAAACAACACCTCGTAATATGGTAATTTTTTACGCGTTAAGGGGAACAAAGCTGAACATTTATAAAACTGCGAACTACAGAGCACTAAGGTTTTAATTTTAGTGTTACAACTGTGAGTGTATACCGGATATTGATATAGTGATCAACTTCTATTAAAAACTATCTGATTGAATGTAGCTAACCTAATCAAATATCCGACAGGGCACCGTCGCTTTTCCACACAAGTAACATATATTAAACAGATCTATTTTTTATGTTTATTCCTCTTCGAAGGCATTTTAAGCACGTTTTAAGGAATTTTAATGTTAAAATATTGTAGGGGCACTTATTATATTAAGCTCGTAAATTAACGCGAGCTTAGGGATTCTCTCGGCAGCGAAGCTTTATGGGCGAATAAATGGGTCACGGTATAGATTGTTGTTATTTAGAATTTCAATCTACAGAGGCTACGTGTTAAATTTGGACGACTATCATGAACCATGAGAAGTGGTTTCGACGTACCGTCGCAAACTGATTCAACAACCTTGATCCAATATTGATTCTAAACTAAATACTTGTAAGAATATACAGTTTATTAATTAAAACAATGATTGCATTGAAATATATGCTTCCACACGTCCACTCTGACTTAATGTATTAATATCTATCTACAATGTTGAACCGTTTACAGTCAACGTGGTAGTTTATGGACTACGTGAGTGGATTCATATATTCGTGCTCTACTAAAAAGCAGTTGATGTGCAGGTTTGAAATTCTAGTAATGCATAAATCTAACCTTGTTAGAAACTACTGATAAATGAAAAATTTATCTAATATTTGTAAATAAAGCTGTTGCACGTGAGAGACGGCTGTTTTAGAAAAATTGCAAAAATGGATAAATTTTAAGTTCGTACATTGCGAGAGATTCTTCATCCATAAAATCCCCAGTCTTCCTAGTCCTGTTTTTCTCTCTGTCTCCTGTAATAGTTCATATAGTTCTGAGTTTCTCCTTATGTGTCCTAGATATTCGAATTTTCGTTTCTTACGGTTCGTTTTCTAATTTTTGTGTGTAATTTGATTTAACCAGAATGCTCTAAATAATTGACACTAGACCTGTATTTGAAATGCCTTTAGTTTTTTAATTGAAGCCTCAGTCACGGTCCATACAATAGTGTTGAAAGGACGTAACATTTAAGAAGTATCACATTAGTATTTAATGTCATATCATCATAAGGAATGTGCTCTTCATTCTTATAAACGCTTTTGTGGCTTAGACTACTCCACAGTTTATTTCTAATGAGTGGTAACCACTACATATTGTGTAGTTTTTCTTCAATAAAAATTGTAGCAAATCGGGAAAATTTTGAAGAAGGACTTTGACCATATAACCATGGTGTCTAAAGTAACTGACATTCCGCATGCCTCGACGTAGTCCGTAACAAGCAAACAAACAAAGGTTAAGTATGATTTGCAGTTTATTTGAACGTTTCCAGCCAATTTCGACGTCATATTTAAAAAAAAACTTGTAAATGGGTTTATTTACACGGGATTTTATTCGCAAGAGCGCACCACTGTAGGACTAAAAATATCTTAACGTTTCTAATAATACTGGAACAATAAATGGAAATACTTGGTAATGCGAATTACATCAACTTGAAAATACAAAGGATGCAGCCGATGGAAGTGCGATTTCAGCTCCTGTGAGAGCAGTACGTTTAGTAACGAAGGCAAGCTTCTGATTTACGCTTACGGCTGCTTTATGTAGGACGTGCTGATCGTTGCGCATTTTTGTTCTTTTTACAACATTTATATTGTATCTGTTAGCCCCTATTTTCATCAAGACTAAAAACCTGACCTATATGTAAAATATTACTTGTATCTATTTCCGAGTTAAAACAA
Source organism: Agriotes lineatus (assembly GCA_940337035.1). Classification (NCBI taxonomy): domain Eukaryota; kingdom Metazoa; phylum Arthropoda; class Insecta; order Coleoptera; family Elateridae; genus Agriotes; species Agriotes lineatus. The sequence continues at coordinate 93,295,235 of OW679198.1, forward strand.
AAATATACAACATTTTATTTTTAAGGTGCTCACCATGTATATATTTGGCCGAAAGTGTATTCGGATTCGAGCTTTTGAGCCAAGTAGACATAATTCGTCTTTCTCCTAAAAAATAATTTTTGAGCTGTACCGCTAACAGACAGATGTACATACGGTCAGACAGACAGACAGGTAGACGAACAGATTATATGTCTAGTTGGCACAAAACCGAAAAAATTTCGGTTAAAAATACACAGGGTGGGCACTTTAAAATAATAACATTCTGCCAATTTTTGCTTTAACTCAAGAACTATTAGTTAAATAAAGGTAATATTTTGCACATAGCTCAGGTTTTTATCCTTGAAGGAAAAAAGCGTATGGTGGACCCAACATATGCAGGGTAAACACCCTAAAACAAAAGATTCTTTTTCTCCTTCGATATTTTTAAAATATTTAGTTTCCAAGCTTCAACTTGCCAGGGTAGTTCTGTGTAAGCTCTTTATAGATTTTTTAAAGCAATTAATGATTCAGTGTTAACAATGTATAGTGGTTGATTTGACCAAGTCATTAGGTACTACAGATGTGTCATAAATAACATTAAATAATCGTGTTAGCACTGTTATACATTTATTATGCATATGTTTAAGCAAGTATATGTGTATATTATCACGGCCAGTTGCAATGTGAATTAAATCAAGTTCAAATAAAAAAATCTACAAGTGCGTGCAAACGAGCCAGAGAATGAATTTCTATGATCTGTCCTCAACATGAAGTAAAGTACGCGTTTGCTACCTCTCCCACCAATGCCGTCTACGATCGGTGAGATGTGGCTGCCTTAAATAGAACGCATTTATTGTTAACCGAGGTTTTATTTTTTAGAACATTTGTTATGTATCTGTTGGATCCCATTTTCGTCAAGGGTAATGCCTGAGGTATGTGAAAATTGCTACTTTTATCTATTTCTCAGTTAAAATAAAAATCAGTTTATTATTTAAGGTGGTCAAGGTGGTTTTTTCGTGAGTACAATACTTCCTTCGTCTTTCAGAAGGGAGAAGTAAAAGATGGGTAACAATAAGCTTGTTGAATGGCAAGAACGACGGGCGCGCTACGCGCGACCTGATTGCTTTCCGTTGAAATCCCTTCAACATGCGCTGAAATCACGCTGAGTTTGAATTCCGTCTGCAATATATTTTTATTTGAAAATTGATGTAATTTGCATTAACAACTGTTTCCTTTTATTGGTTCAGTATAATTAGAAACGTTAAAATATTTTTAGCCCTAGTTGCCTACGATTTTCCAAAATATTTCGAGTCACAACTTCCACTTTAAGCTGCAGCAGATTATACTCTCCATGTCTCACAAAATGGCGAAAGTATTTTGCTTTCATGTTCTTTATTATTCTCATTATTGGTAGTTCTATATTTATTATGGTTAGACTAGAATTATTTGACCGAGTAGATTCTCACTCGTGTACATCCACGTTTCAAAAGCATTAACTCGTCTTTCATATTTATTTTTTAGCATCCATGTAGAATAGTAGATTATATATAGCACTTCTTCTCGCGTGGTCGTATCTCCAGGAAGAGCTTCAGATTACTCAGTAAATTCCTAACTTTATTAAAGTTGTATTTTTCCGTGGCTTTTCGGTGTCTTATTTTCCGAGTTTTTTATCATTTATTGTTATATAGTATGATCAAAAATTATTTTCATCTAGTATGGCTATGGAATACTCCATAATTTATGAATGCAACTATAACAATTCAGTTCTATTCTTTATTTATATTTGTCCTTTCTTCCCTATTCATTGCTTTTTATTGAAAGCTCTTTCTAATTCGTTTGTTTATATCTTTAGATATTATTTTAATTAATACCACTACTGGTTTATGGTCTGACTATATACCCTGAATAGAGTTTTACACTTCTCACGAAGTTTCTTAACCTTTTGTTTATTGTGACAGGATTGATTAGGTTTCCTATTATTCGATTTTGATTATTTTAGGGAGACATTCATGTATGGCTACTTCATTTGTGATTCGAAGCAGGCTTTGAATGTGCATTATTTTAACGGTGTAAGCCACAGTTAGAAACAAAAAAATTACTAAAGTCAATAGAAAATTTGCCAGTTCAGCATTCGTTATTTATCAAATGAATTAAAGTTGTCGAAAATAACATAACAAATATCTCCAATTCAGCTAAATGCCACGAATGAATGGATTTTTATAACTAAAGTACTCTCCAGAAGTTACAAAATGTTAATGTCATTTAGAGATTGGTAACTCTTTGTAAGTAAATGTTTGATACACTGGTAAAAAATCGACTAGTGGCTGGAAAATTTGCTCTAAGGACCTGTAGTTGGAGAAAATGTTTTGATTATATATTGAAGTAGTATTAAGCCCTACGACTTGGCTCTGAATGCGGAGCAGAATGGTTGACAAATTAAATAAGCACAGAGATATTTTAAGTAACTGCAATGTTGAACTAATATTAATACAGTAAATGCATTAGTAATGAGATGCGAGAGCTAATAATTAGAGGGATACTAAGGTAAAACATGTTCAGAGGGTTTCGAATTGGCTTGTGAATTAAGATAATTTAATATGAAAGGCTTGTGAACATGCAAAGCCAGACCACAGAAAATTTATTGAACACAAATGATTTCTTCTTTTTCTTCATAATTTAGGACTTAGTCTTGTTATTTCCAATTTTGCCTCTTTGTTAGTTCTGGGATGCTGCGATTTTTGCCAATCTGTTGTCGTGCATCCTATTTAATAGTTTGTTGTATGCAATTTGAACAAAGCGTAAGATTATTAAGTCAAAGAATAAGATGGTAAAAAATTGTGAACTCGGCAGAAAGGTAAACCGATTTGAAACAGAAGAGAAAGATTTTGCAAAAGAGCAATTATTAAATATTGGCAAAAGAGTGTAGCGAACGACATGAAAGTGCGGGACTCGATAACCAGTGCATTTATTAAAAACAAAGTGAATATAGCAGGCAGTGAACATTAAAATAATATTGTGTGCGCCATCGCAGAAACACAATGATAATTATAAGAAAAAGACAATATTTTAGTTTGTAAGAAATTTGAAAATTTAAAATTATTATGTAATCAAACTTATTTCTATTATGTACTAAAATTCATCAAAACTTATTTCCGTTAGCTTTGTAATTGTAACTTAGCAACCTAGATTAGATTTTGTTTAATAACGAAGACAAAAATTGAAATAAATCCTTGACATTTGTGAGATTTGTTGCTCTGCTTAAATAACTGATTTTGAATAATAAACGAGCATATTAACAGTTATAAATTATAGCATTTTATTGCTTATGTGTTTGTGTTCCTGTGGAAGTGTTTGTGAGGCTTTACACTACAAATAAATTATAAAATTCTCCGATTCAATTCCGAGGACATCGGCAGCAGCCAACTTCGTTCCCGGAGAAATTAAGTATCCTGAGTCAGAGGAGTGTACACCGTGGCAGAGTCTGCAAGAGGGCCACCATCAACAGCAGCGGCGAGGGTACCGCCTCCAGCAGAAGATCTGACTAGCAGCACCTACGACCGTGTACGTCGCAGAACAAACCAAAGTTTCCAGGTAGGAAAGTGCCTGTAATTCATGTGTTAGCTCCGGGGTTTGCAGCATAGAGCGGGAATCAACCTTTCCGAAGACGGCCAGCGTGTTTCCCAGCGTCCATTTGCTTTGGTTTTCTCAAAATTGGCGTGGCTTGGGTAAATTGTGCAGTTCGGGATTTATTTGACCTAACCACTAAAAATCGCGCACTCGAACTACTTCGAATTTCGAGTTAGTCAACCTCAGATTATATGTTAAAAGATAGCGAAATTCGGGGCATAACCTGTAGAGAGTTTCATGTTTTACTGATGAGCTAGCACACTGATTTTGCAGTTAAATAGAATATTACAAAATAGAGCTCATATAACCATTTTATTAATAATTTGATAAATAAAGATTACATTTCATTTTAATCAGTTTGCCAAATAGAAAAAAAGCTTACAGAGCCTTCCTTAGCCACAGCAATATATGGAAATAAAACCACAAGTAAATTATTGCCTCAAGCTTGCATTAAAATATTCTTTTTTTTAAACAATGCGAGAATAATACATTTTAAACGCAATTTCCTTGTTTTTTTTCCAAAGTTAATAATATGTTTGTACTTCTTTAAAATTAAATTTAAAATAATTGGTTGAACCATTTTTATTACAAAAACTAAAGTAATCAAACGAAGAAATACAGATTGCATCAACAAGATTGGCTCATTTACATTTTGCAGACAATCTGTAATTTGCATAAAGTAAATAAGCATTAACTTAACGGGAGCAATGAGGCTACACTAACTATCAATGATGATAAGACAAAGATTTTATCAAACAGAATACATTAAGATAAAATGTGAAAAAAATAATATGTTTATGACCACTAATCTAGTACAGTAATATACATTTTAAGAAAGCAACTGACAGTATCATCATCGTGTTGGTTCTCTAATTTAAAATTTGAAAAACTTTTTGCTTTGAAACTTTCAATTAAAGTTCATATATTTGTATTTAAGCACAATAACAGTCATAACTTAATAATAGCATAGAAAAATAGAAATAATTTTTCTTATAATAATAAAATACCTGCAAATATCTGACTACAGCAATGGTTACAATAGATTACAAATATGTAAAATCGTAACATTTATTAGCTCGAGTACTATATACTACAAAGAAAAACGGAAGATGTATAGAAATTTCCCTTGAAATTTAAAAAGCTATTTATTAACTATAATGCCATTACGATATCGTGAAATAGTTTCGCTAATATGTAATTTTGCATCCTTTACGTCACTCTGATAATTGTGCCATCAATGGAGTTTACAACTATTGTATTAGTTATCTATGTACAACGAATCTCCTACATCTAACGTTCCGTTACTTGTAAGACGTTTGATGCATATCCTTCTCTTTCAGGAGATATTAAAGATATAATATTTGGTGCATTCGATTCAGTTAGTATATAGAATTTAACATCGTATCTGGTTTTTGCTCAGATTATACAGGGTGGTTCATAAGTATAAATCTAAGAGTAGTTAGATGACATCGAACAGAACAAGTTTGCATCATAAACTGTATGCCAAAAATTAATAATAATCCCACAAAAAAATTGACGATGACGGGAGTAAATTTCCGTAAACATAATTTCGCACAGGTGGTTGTGATAAGAGGCCTCGATGGGTTGAACGGTCCTGCTGCTTGCAGTCGAGGTCACCATGAAAACTCGTGCGTTCGGAAGAGAGTTCGACCTCGGCCAGAGTGCTCCGGTTTTCACTTAGGAAAGGTATGATAGTTTAACTGACGACCGTACCCCTCTGATGTAATGCGAAAGCGGTTCCAGGGGTGGGGGTCAGTAGTAGCATTTAAGGAAGGTAAAAAGGTGGTTGTGATAAGAGCGAATTTGGATTAAATGCAGAAGAAAAAAATAGCTGGTTGGATGTTTCAATCACATTTGGTGCATTACGTGTTAGCGGTTAATGTACTGTTGAGATTTACGTAATTAAGGTTTCGGTGTTAGCCAGTGTTTTATATTTTCTAATGATGTTGTTTTATATATAGTATTAAAAAATCAATTGTTTATAACATAAGATATTGGAATAAGTGCAAAGGACCTCCACAATTTATCATAGACACTTTCAGGTTTAGAACAAAGTCATTGTTGTGTAAAGTCTGATACAACAAGTTTTGATAGTCGTATGTTTGTAAAATAAAAGAACAACGATGGCATCAATATAACAAAACGGCAATGTCTGTAACATTTACCCTACGCAAGTTTTAATCACCACTAACTAAAGCAGTTTTCAATTTATTTAAGCAGCCACATTTCAGCAGCCACCAATCTGGAACAGCAAATTTCAAACCACTTAAGGATATGCTAATTTCTAATTTGTGCGTGCAAATACTTGGGCAACTTTATGTTAACTTGTTACGAACTAATTTTGGTCTGCAAGTTCAGGAAAGTTAACCAACTTTACACCTATTGTTTCCTAGCTGTTGTTACTTAAAATAGTTTCTTGACGCGTTATCTCTGGCGCAGCAGCCATTAATTATCTTCGGAGAAAATTATAATTACACGCCCGAAAATCCACCCGGTTTCCTGCCACTCGCTCTGGCATTATTAAAAATATTTTGCTATTTACGCCGCCGTTAGGGCCACAGTTTGCATTAGCTTCACTGAAACAGGGAACCAACAACTGCTATTCAGCTTGACTTTTCAAACATTTCGCGTCCAAACGATCTAATTTTAAAGTTGATAGTACAGAGAAATCAAAAATAAACTTGATCGCGGGAGCCATTGAAACAATCAAACCTGCCTAATTTGTAGCATGATTTTTGTTGTCATAGAGCTACCAAATTTTTTTGAAGTTTAAAATTTACTTTCGACATCTTGTTTAACTTATCCTATGGTTATTTTAATGTTACCTATACATTTAATGTATAAATTTGGTTTAAATTACATATTTTTGCCTATTTGTGTAGCTGATGATTAGGCTGTTATTCACGTGAACAAATAATTTAGTTAATTGTAGTTCAAATGTACTTAGTTTTATAAAGTGCAGTGTAGACAGAATGTGTCATGGGCATGAGTGATGAAGTTTATTTTTGATCTCCTTGTAGTTAGATAATTGTCATGTTCTAGCGCAGACTTTTCAAACGCATTTTTAAGGCAAAATAACCTCATTTTCACAATTTTCACACGATTTTTTGTGTTCCGTCTATTAGTTCGGTCATGAATACCTAAAGCAGATTTTTAATTGCATTTTTAGAAAGTTTTGGGGTGGTTTATGGTTACAAAATTTGCACTTTTAAAAACCCGAAAATCGACCCACTTTACCCAAAAATTCGCTGTTTCAAAAAATCTGCCCTAGACAAATTAGCTGTTTTTCGAAAATTAATATCGAAATGGGATTATTTTGCCTTAAAAATACTTTTGAAAAATCTGCGCTAGAACATGTCACTTATCTAATTATTATTGGTTAAATGAACATATAAATAAATCGGTATAAGCGCCGTTGTGCTGAAAATAATAACTATTTTCAAAAGTTATGAAATCGTAACCAGTTCTGAAAACGAGCTTCAACCAGCGAACTTCCCCTAAATATTTTTCCTACCTTTCCAATTTATCGTTTGGATAAATAATATTATATCTGCATCCTATATTTGGTGCTGGGTTTCCAACTTGTGAAATTTCATAATCATGCGTGTGCGCGAGAAAATTAAATTCCTCGCAGCGAATAAAAAATGGAAATAGAGAAACCCCATTTGCGTTTTATTCGCGCTACTCAACATCTTATTTCCAAACCGAGTGAACAGGTTACGTATTTGGCAATTTAGAATGGGCTGTTTGTTTCGGAAACGAATCCAAAGTAGGGGCATTACCTATTTATGTGGCCTCAACTGAAATCCAAAACGCAGGAAGGAACACAAATATATGCTAACTAGCGTAACTCAAAAGTTTGAAACTACTCGGAAAAGCACCAGTAGCTTTTCTGTTCGCCCTACTTGGCATAGTTTTTACATATATTACTCTTTAGGGCGCAGATCCCTTTTATTCCCTTTCTTCATTGTATATATTTACTTCTTTATCTCTCAAATCACAGCCCGGGGAGGAATAGAACATGGCAATCCTGATTAAATTTAAGGAGACGTGAAATGCTCTTCACCCTACAAACTTTTCCAACTAAGCATATTATGAACAAGCAAAGTTTACTCGTGTTTCTTTTGCTAAATTAATAAAGGGAAAATTATGAGCTGTTCTATAAAAACTTTAAAATATCTTCCTATTCGTGAGATACTGAACGACATAATTCCGCAGGGATAGTTTGCTCGCCAACCGAATTAAAGTTAAACCGTTAGACTCTAATTTAAAGTTTAATTCCGCAGGGCTCGGCTTTGATCCGATTAATTGTGATATATAAATCCTATCAGTGTCAAAAACCAGATTCGCCGGAATAGATGTTTACCTAATCTCCAAAATAAATATTTCAAACGATACGGCGAGTCACGTATGTGAGAAAAGTAAGATCAAAGTTGTTTATTAATCCTTTAGCGGAGCTTCCCGAAGTTGCTGCAAAGACGTGATTTATCTTTTATGGTCGCACTTTGAAGGATTCCCGTGTATATTTAGCAAGCTTGAGTCACTTTAAGGGTCATTATTTATTCAGAGGTTGTCCTTCTCACTGTAGTTTACAAATGAATGAAACTTAAAAAGACCAAAACGTAATGCATGCTAAAATATGCTTAAGAGTTACACGAAAAGCACACAAAAGAAGCGCGAATTTCAACGATTTTTCAAAGGGACTCCGTTTTTACTTGCAAATGCTGTTTCCTCGTACTACAAACAGAATACTGTTATCCGCCGACACAGGGAATGCACTTTTTGCAAGCTTAAAGTGTTTCGATGCGAACGTAATAAACACTGTAATTTAACGGCAAAACAACTGCAATAAAATAGCAGTTCCTAACAGTAACTAATTTCATTACGTTTTTATGTGCAGAAGGAAATTGAAGGAATAAATGTATGAACATTTTAAAGGCACTTTCTGCTATTGCTAATTCTACAGCCTGTAAAAGCATGACGTTGATTCTAATTGCAGATATATCTAGCCGTCCTATAGTAACTATTAATTTGAATTGCTGTTAAACAATAATTTTCTACGAAATCGACACTATAAGAAAGTAGTCTATTTCGCACAATTACATGGCTATACAGTTGACACTTTTCCTTAAAAATGTTTGATCAATTAGAGATAGAATTTAAAAGTTTCAGCCAATCGCATGCGAACGATATCGATAATTTTTGTGGAAATTGTCGATAATTTTTCACTTTTTGCACTTTGGAATTTAAAAACTATTTTGATTTCATATATACGTTAATATTAAATGAATGTTTTTAATTAAATAGCTATTTTAACGTAAATATCCCTTTAAATTACAACTATCAATATAATCCTAAATATAAAACCAAAACAATTTGCAATATTGCAAAATTATCGATATTGTTTAGATATGATTGACTGAAATTTTTAAATTCTAGTTCTGTGATTGGTCAAAAGCTTTCGAGGACAATATTCAGCTATAATTTACCAAGGGCAGTGGTAATCATCCGCAATAATTTTGACAAATTACAACCCGAAAGTGCGTTACCTAGAAATAATCCGATGCGAAACCAAAGGTTATTTCTTCAAGGTAACGCACTTGAGGGATATTACATGGCTGTATCAATATCCCAACCCGATAATATTCACGCTGAATTAAACCACATTCGGAAAGCTCTAAGGTATAACGGTTACCGAGCTAGGGATATACAGTCTGCCATTAATCGCCATCTTCATCCACGACCACCCAAACCTCCAAGAACCGATCCTCCTGCAGCAATAGTCTTTCTTATATATATCTACCAAGTCACCGACCGCATTGGAAAGTTTCTTCGAAAACAAAACATTAAAACAGTATTCACATCCCCGAGCAAAATCTTACAAGTTCTTCCTTCACCTAAAGATACATTAAACACTATGTCCTCTAAAGGTGTTTATAAAGTCCCTCGCTCTTGTAATGCTGTATACATTGGTGAGACAGGACGTTCAGTAAAAACTCGCATCTGCGAGCACCAGCGCCGTCTCAAGTCAGGTCTCGTTTCATCATCAGCGACCGCCGAACACCAGCGTGATACTGGCCATAAGATCCTTTTTGATGAAACTTCCATTATCTGAGAATCCCCATTCTTCTTTAGGAGCAAGATTCGCGAAGCCATTGACATTTTAGAAACACCCTAACAATCTCAATCGGGATGAATGCTTTCCCCTTCCTTCTATGTGGAAAGTGCTAATTCCTAAGCCCCGCCCACCGCCATTGAACGGCGATGGCATGTGCTTAACCGCGACGATGCTTGTCTATAAATCCTTCGACTTTCTTTTTCCGATCGTTAGTCGAGTTTCGCCTCTGGCGTGCTTTACACGTTGAGTTACCGTGCTCTTCTAACCCTTCCCTTGAAAAAAGGGGCCGAAACGTTGAGTTCTTCTACCTCAATAATGACACGGTTCAATCACGGAAGACGTTTTTTATTAATTTTTAATTGTTCCGGTCCTACCTTCTGCTTTGTTATTCCCGTTATTTTCACTCTTACTAATCAAAATTTGGGGGTCATTCGTTGTAGATGTGTATAGATATGAATGTGATTAAAAAATTCCGAACTTCCTAAAATTTCAGTCGTTTGGGGTGCCAGAAATATTGTGTTTAGAAAATCTCTCGTTCTCTATAGCTTGTTTACATATTTTTATATATTTAAATATATTGTATGGGAAAAATGTAGATTAAGCTTTATTCTTTAATAAGCTGTTGCTTTGTTATTTTTTCTATTACTTAGAAACTGGTGTTTTATTTAAATTACCTAAACATAGTGGGGTGCTGTACTCAAACAGTGGGAGATTCAAGATGTGGTTGAAAATACGACGAATCATAGATTTTCCACCCGTTTAAAGTTTCCGAATGAATATTGTGTGAACATATTTTTTTGTAATCGAGTAAACCAAACTTTTGAAATGTTGCTAGAGGCAAACGATACATGGATTTATATGAGGCTATAAAATTGGTCGATCTTTATATCTTTAGAAAAGGCACGGGAGAATTGTTGTGCATATAACATATGTGTTGGTTCTTAATGAGACTGTAATGTATTTTGTTGACAATTTAGGTAGATACTTCCTGTTAGCGTAGAATAGAACCAAAACGTCATACTTAAAATGTAAAATGTTTCCACATGAAAGCTTTTTTTATTTTGGGATATACATCTACAAATGTTCGTGCAATCCTTTAGAAATTCCCTGATGTAGTTTATCTGAATATTTTACTGGCCATTTCTAACCGCAAGCGTTTAGGACATACAAAATTTACGTCCACTTCTATACTGTTTCTAATTTTTACAGATTTCAATTATGGTGTTTTATTTAATACGCTTCTTCTAAATTTGTTATATTATTTATATTAGCTCTCGACGATGTAGACTTGTTTATGCATCCACATATGAAGCATAAAGTATAGAACCTTGCTATTTTGATATTCTTTGCTTTTATGAGTAATTTTATACTTCTACAGTATTTTTAATGTGATAATAATAATATATTTATTTCTCAACCGCAAATAGAACATATATAATACAATATTTATAAAACACACAATAAATAATATGGCTGAAGAAATCACAAGGAGCCAATTCAAATTAGTGGTTTCCCACCCTTGCTCTTCCAGTGGCGCTTGAATAACGTAGATATATATACCGTAGATATATTGCTTACAACTAATTGATTAAATACAAAAAAAAATAAAATTACATATACCGAGTGATTTTTTAAAAACTCAATTGCAGCAGGCCCTGGATAGTCTAAATCAGTTGGCAATACTGAAATGTATTGTTGGTGACACTGTCAGTCTATGTAAAATTCGAGGTTAGCGGGTTAGGCAAAACTGAGGCAAAACCTAACCTGTTAACCTCGAATTTGACATAGACTTACAGTGTCACCAACAATACATTTTAGTATTGCCAATCTGTCTAGTTATAGAAGGGCCATAGAGCTCGCTACCCTAAGAAAAATTGGATAAAACAAGTGAATTACAAAGTAGCGACTTTGTTTCAATTGACAAAGCGTGTCTATGGGAATAAATTAATTTCAGTGCCTGAATGCTTTTTCTAATACAATCGGTAATATGTTTTTCATACCGAAATTTATTATATGATGAGACCAAGATTTTTAGCTGCGTTTTTAATAGGAATGGGAAGATCATCAATCGCTACTCGCATCTTACCAGTCAGTACAGCTACAGAATCCTTATTCCCAAACAATACAACAACTGACTTTTGGGGATTAATAACCAGAGACTGCTGCCGCGACATCTTACTGATAGCTTTGAGGTCAAAGTTGATATCACGTACAGCCTCTCTATAATTATCTGGGAGGAAAGAGTGCAGCAACTGAGAGTCGTCGGCAATCATTTTCAACTTACAAGTTTCAACGCATTGGTAAAAAGTTGATGTGTAAATAATAAATAGAGGGACCAAAATAGAGCCTTGAGGGACTCCTTTGACAACTGATAGATAATTAGATGTAGACATTGATATTTTTATACACTGTGTACGATTTGGCAAATAACTTTCAAATAAGGCAATTACAGATTCAGACAAGCCAATGTAATTCAGTATAGATAGCAGAATTTTGTGATTAATTGTATCGAAAGCCTTACTATAGCCAAGTAGCGTAAGCGCAGATACTTTATTCGAATCAGTAGCGGTTAGTATTTCATCTATGACATATAGTAAAGCTGTCGAACAACTTCTGTTAGGTAGGAAGCCAGACTGAATGTCAGGTATTATTTTATTTTTATATAAATATTTCCTCAGTTGCAAATTCATCACCTTTTCAAGAACAAAACAGGTAAGATACTAATTGGTGTTAAGTCTTTATAAACTTCAGGATTTGATTATTTGTGTAGGGGAATAACTACTGCTTTCTTCCAGCTATCCGAAAGAAATTTTTAAGAAGTGAACAGTTAATTATGTGAGTAAGGTAAGGAAGCACTGCAGGCATACAAAGTTTTATTATTTCTATAATTAATCCATCGTGTTCTGCGGCATTAGTTTTTATTTCATGAATCATTTTAAGTACATCCCAAGTATTTATCTCTCTAAACTTAACTTGTACATCGTTCGAAGTTAATTTATTGATTTGATAGAAACTTACAATCTCGTCAACGTCGGTATTGTTAATGTCAGGAATCGAATTTATATGAAAATTATTTACTTCATTGACTTCAGATAAATGTGTTGGAATTGCAATTTTAGCTTTAGAGCGCATTCTTACATTTTGTAGTTTATTCCACATTTGTTTTGAATTAGAATTTTGTATGGTAAATTAAAAGTATTCCCTTTTCTCAGATTTAATCATTTGATTAACAAGATTGCTCAGCGACTTATAATATTTCCATTTAACAGAAGACTTAGTTTGACGATATTTAGTTAGGGCTTTATTTCTAAGTTACATGACAACTTTTATATTATTGGTCAACCAAGAAACGATTGGTTTATTTATATTAATAGTTTTGACTGGAGCATGCACGTTAATTGTATTGGTTAGGTTCACATTAATTTTGTTTTCATTAATGTCTCTGAAGAAAAATATTTGTTGCCAAGGCACCCTATGCAGATCAGCCTGAAATTCCTCCAAATTAAATTGACTAAAATTTCTAATTGTTTTAGAATGAACTGGAGTAAACAAAGGTTCGATATTTAATTTACAAAAAATTGATTCGTGGTCAGCTAACCCATAAACACCTACTCCACAATCACTCACAATTTCAGATTGATACTAACCAGAATAACATCAATTAGAGTTTTACTATTACGCGTTTTACGTGTAGGATCAGTAATCAGTTGATTATAATTACGGGCTTAGATCTTTTGTTTTTTTTTGTGCGTGATTCGGTGATTTTTTGTTTAGATAATATTTTGTTAATTTAAATGAAACCCGTTTTATATTTCCGGTTTTTTAGTGCTCTATATTACTATCAAATTGTTGAAGCCATGATGCTATTATTTTTACATTTTAATTACTTATTTTTATATTATCTACATAATAACGTCATTTGTTGTTCTGGATTTCTTCTATCGTTGACGAATGTCCATTGTTTAACCTTGTTAAAACATTATTTAATCTCGGATTAAAATTCTAAAATAATTTTATTTAAAAATCAACAGCTCAAGAATGTGCTGTAATCGTAACTAAGCATTCTGGTCGACAGGCTCTAGGTCACCGATATAATGGTTTCACAACAATTTCAGTAAAATCGATTTACAAAACGGGAAAAGGAACTGTATAATTTTTGCTAAATATCCATTTGTGTTTACCTTTAGCTATTAAGTACTAAAATATTACTATATTAGCAGGTGGTTGGTCAGAGGCTTTTGCGATAATTATGTAAAAATTGTGTTTATAATAAATATATTTTAACCAGTAAAGCTGTATTAATTTTGACGATTTTACTCACTCATTAACAAGGGTATGATTTAAAAGCCATAATTACTTGGTCTCTGAGGCTGGAGACCGGCGATCTCCTATTACTAATATTTACTACGAAAAGTCATTGCTACTTAGACTCCAGACCATTACAACCATAGCATGCTTTTGTAATATATTTTTTATTATTTTAGGTAGTGATTTAAGTGGGTGGCAGAAGTGGTATGGTTAGATTTATAAGAAAACCTTCAAAGTGATAGTTTTTCTATGGAAAACAAAATAGTCCAGTCACTATGTAATTTTTGCTTGAAAGTCAACCGAAATTTTAAATTCCTTTTTTTTGGGTGTTGGGGGGGGGGGGGGTCCAGCAAAGTTTAACTTCAAGTTGTCGACCAAGATTTCCTATGTGCTATTTCCGCCATCTTAAAAAAAGGGGCGATTGATTTTTGTGCCATAACTTTGTTCCCGTTAACGCTATGTGAAAACTAAGTGGACCTTTTAGTTAGAATTTTTGTGCTCTACAATTTATGTTCAATTACTTTTCCATGTACGAGCGATATTAGTCGAGATATCGAACGCAAACGATTTTATTTCGTTTCTCGACCTATTTAGTAAAAAAGTAGCTATTATAAAACTTTTAGAACTTGAAAATATCTGCAATTTGACCTATTATAAATTAAAGTGCGACTAAAATTACGACTTGTAGAGCGGAAATCTGGGTCGACAACTTGCAGTTAAGCTGAACTGCTCTAACATCCCTAAAAAGGAATTTCAAATTTCGGTTCACTTTCCAGCAAAGGAGTTAGTTTTGTACATAGTGACTGGACTACAGTGATCTTGTTGTCTTAAAAATACTTACATCAAATTTTTTTCTAAATAGCAAGCCTCTGCAACTTTTTGCATTGTAACTCTTAATTTATAGTACTTCATTTTACTTAAGATAATCGCTGTTTACACACAGCAAACCAAATAAATTTGCTATCGTCTCACGGATATCCTTTATCTTCTATTCTAGTAGATATAACCCTAACTTGCAGAAAGAAGCAGGACTTGGCAAAGGCGAGATTACATTTAATTCTTTTCAGCCGGAGATATTAGTCAGCTTACGTTATCGTATTGATTCTACGGTCTTTGTTGTAATGTTATCGCCTAATGAACTGTTGAAATGTTCACAGAAATTTTCACATTAATTTGTAGAACGCTACCGAGACTCCTCGCAAATTCAATTATTGTAGCAATCGCCACAGAATAAGAAAGAAGTTCGCTATTAGAGGAAGGCATTAACTGCGAACTAATTACAGTTAGTGCGATCAAACTGAACAAGAAGGGACTCATCCCTTTATTAACATTTATATATTATTTAGTACCTTTAAGCAGCCTGCTCAACACTTGCTCTGCAAATACAATGCACTCATTATATAAAAATTCAAGTTGGAAATGACACAAGCACATATGCTTAGTAGAAATTCGAAAATCGCACCTTCAGATTTCCCTGCTGAATATAACATTAGTAATAAGTCAGCGTTTTTTGAAATAAAGGGAAAACTGCAGAACAGGGAAACCAGAAAGCAACACTTGGCGACTATGAGAAATTTAAAATTCACGTCTGTGCAGTCCGAAAATGTAAATATGCTTAGAAAAACGGAGAAAAACCATATAGTACGTCCCGGATTGCTGCATGAATTTTTCACGCCGCACTTATTTCCTTGCATAAGTAAACTTGCTGCACTGCTCCTGCATTCATATTTTATATCTGAGAACTTTTCATGCACTCTACATTGCATTTAATTTACGGGAATTTAAATTTAAAATTACTAAATGCGTTCTGCTAAGCAAAAGTTTATGTCACGTTTGCTAAATAAATGGTTTGATAGTACCCTGACAACTATGCTTGTATTTAAAGAGGACAGCAAAATATACCAGTATTTTGTTCTCTGATGGTCTTTATGGATAATTTCCTTTTCGTTGCAGTTCTATAGCAAATCGTTTGGCTCGGTTTAGGCTAACTAGTTAACATTTTTATTTCGTCCGTCTCAAAGATGAAGGAAGTATTGTAATCGCGAAAAAATGCCTTCCGAGGTTTCTTCACAGATCTTCACCTTTCAGAGTCTCTAGATAAGGAACAACATGCTTTCTCAATTTCGTCTGTCTGTCTGTCTGTCTATCCGTCAGCCCGTCCGTGCGTCTGTCTGTCTGTCTGTTGGCGGTACAACTCAAAAACTATTTATCGGATGAAGACGATATTTTGCATGCAGATTATATACCTACCTGGAATGAAACCGATAAAATTTTGGAGAAATATGTATAGAGTGAGCACCTTAAAATAATAAATTTTATTAATTTTTTCTTAAACTGAGAACTAGATAAAACTAATAATTTGTATATAGCTCAGGTTTTATCATTGGCGAAAATAAGACCTAACAAATGCAGGGTAAACATCACAAGTGGGACAGAATAGTATAGTGTTTTTATAACGCAGCAGAAACTCGTACAATTCGAGCACGGTTGTAGCTCAGTTGTTCAAGTGGCTGCAAGCGGAGGACCCCAGCTGCGGAAATATTCGTCTAGGAACGCAGAGTTCGAATCCAAGCGGAACCCATTTTTTACAAATTAATATAATTCGAGCGAGGAATTTGGTGTAAACCCTTTTATAGATTTTTTATTAGCGAAATTGGTTTAAAGAAGAATCATAGTCGATGTGTTAGCTACAGAAAAAAATCTTACGTTTATTTTTACTAGTTTTATGAGAGCCTGACTTTTATATAACTTTTACATGGATTTCCACATACCAAGCATTTATGGGATTGTGAAGAAGTGTGAATTGACAGGAGGTGGAATTAAAACTGTCACTTAGCACAGCCTACGATTAGGAACGTTTTACAAAAGTTCCAAAAAAGAGAAGGGTAGAGTGTTTTGTTTTCATTTCTTATGAATTTTCTTGAAATACTAACTCCGACAGTGGAAAATTAGAGACAGGTGTAAAATTCACAAAAACAAATTAAATGACTTGTGTAACAGTAACATTATTACAAGGAATAAAAGATATCAGATACATAATATAATATATACAAATTACACTGTTTGCCGAAAATGAAGATTATTAGACAATACAGTTAAATGCTAGACCTTTTAGGTATTATAACTAGAACCCTACTCATCATTTTACAATAAATTAATCCCATTAAAAATGTGATCTTCTGACACAAAGAGAGTGAAAGTCAAATGATTGGTTTGCCAGTTGTTAATTGAAACGTACTGCTATTCCGAGAAATATTAGAGAAAAACTTTTATGTATTTAAAAGAGGTTTGTTTGCCCATTTTGAACTGTTAAAATATTTAATTTTAATACTTGCCTTACAAATTATAACAACTTGATCGACATGTGTCGAAAATTACCAAAAACGTTTGTGTTTTCTATGAGATTCTTTAGGAAAGATTTTAATTTAGTACAATCTGAAGGAAGTACATCATTTTTGGGTTAGACTGCTTACTAACATCTGCTTCCAACAGCGAGATGGCAAGTGCAGTGTCAATGGTACTTAATATTAAGTTTGATATTTGGAACAACACAAAAAGTGCTCTTTTTGAACACTGCTCAGCATTATTCTTCTACTGATGTCTGTGTTTGAAGCGTTGTTTGAAATACATTAGCACATATGACTATAGCAGGCAGTGCTACAATAAATAGTGTCCACATACATCCTCATTATCTATTTTATATATTAGTCAAATATATAATATCATGGATAAGTTACTTGCCTTTGTCCCCTATAAATCGCTTGTCTTATATAAAAATATTTCCAGTGCCAAAGTTTTTAGTCCATTTGGTATTTGAGAATGTATCTATTACTTGATCGGTCAGTTTATAAAATGACTGAAAACTCTAGCCGAATTGTAAAATAATGAGAGAGTAAAGGTTTTAAAATGTGGTCGCGGTTTATAAAGTGGTTAGCCGTTTTATGATGACTGATTTTGTAATGTGGCTACGACTTTTACATATAATGCTTTGCATTTTCTCATTGCTTTACAATATGGACCATCTAAGTTCATGAGTTCATTATTTTAAATGGGTCGTTTGGTAGTCTTTTCCTTAGGGGTTGAGGGTAATATTGAAATAAGGCTTTGCATAACCCCTTCGTTGAGACGTCACTGATGGCATTGTAGAGACGTTTCGTACGCCTTTGTATCTTCACAAATTATTTGCCCTCATTGTTCACATTGCTACTGTTACTTTACCTCAGTTCCTTGGTAGATAGTGTCAATATCTGCTAAAAACAGGAAGCTGGTCTGCAGTTGGGCGCTGAATTCAACTTCAAACAATATGCACAAGAAACTCGAGTTTGCTTACACAAATTAACAATGATGTATTGTTCTTTTAAACACACATATAAAACAATAAAGAAAATCACGATTAAACTGGCCATTCCTAATCACGAAGGTTTTACCTAGAAATTATAATCAACGCGCATTATCGGGTGTCTACACATTTATATGTCAAATAATAACAGACTAGGTGATACATTTAAATTTAATCAAAATTAAGAAGACACAACAGTGCTGTCCGTTTATTTTCTATGTGATTCAGAGTAGGCGGCATTCATTCTTGGCATTTTTACAGTGTATAAATGCGTCAATAAATATACGCATAGGCTAGATCCCTCCACTTTTCACATTGCAGGAATACCGTGGAGTACTATTTAAGCTTATAAATTCTAATGATTACAAGATAACCAACTTAACTTCATTCCAAAAATGTGTTATTACATTATATTCTCATTTTTTTCATACAGATAATACATTATTATTTAGTAATGTTGACAATTTATAATGGTAGCGAGTTCGAAACTCACACCCCAACAGCGGCTACATCTTATTCTCTCCGGCCGTCATACGAATCTTTGATGATCGTCACTCCTGTGAAGGACATTCTTCTTTAATTCTAGTGGTTATGCTAGCCACGTACTCCGGCAGCGGCCTAAAATGGTTTATAAAACCGCATTAAGTTTGTGGGAGTAAAAGGTCTCAGCCTATACTAAGAGAAAGAAGAAAACTTATAAATTACATTTGATTGGCATTTGTGAAACAAACGTGTACGTGTACGTGCACTTTAAAAATATACAAAATCCAAAAGCTACTGGAACCCATAGAAAATGAACAAGTTATAACTGTCTTTAATGTGCGAACATTAACTTGCACCCAAATCCGGCATCGCAATTTGATGCATAGAAACCCGGATTCAAGATGTGCATACGTATTTATTTGTTTAATAATCTAATTTTTTACGGTCGTGAAATCTTTCCACAGCCTGAAGCAGACGTTTATTGCTGTAAACATGCCCTGCGTCAGATTACCTTAAGTTTGTGACTGAGATCTTCTGCGCTGTGGATGGGCTGGCCTACGTCACCAACCTTGGCTGATTCAGTGTGCGAAACTTTCCACGAATGCGGTCGGAAACTCACCTAGCTGTTGGCCATGTCATCTCTCTGGACGATGATGCCATAGAACAATCGGACGTGTCAAAACTCCTTGGCGGCTTCGCAATTGCGTACTTGTTCTGTACAAGATTAAAATGACAGTTACTTGAGTGTAAATTTCCAGCATGCGTAATTATATGCGGCTGGTCTCACTGAGTCACCGCTAACCACCAAAGACCACCAACCAGTTTGAGATTTCTAACCGGCTCGAATTTTGGTGGACGCCACTGGTTAGCGATGCACAAGCGCGAGGTAACCGTTAGGGATTTTTGTTCTCTGGGTGCTACTAAATTCGTTAGCGTTTCTTCGCTATCTGAATCAGGACATTTTTTTTCATTTTACTAGCCGTATAATGGTGTAAAAATGTTAGTAAATGTGGGCACTGTAAACATCCATAAGCCCGCGAAATTTAAATTTATAGTGGTTGGCGGTGGTCACCGCTGGATTCAGTGCGACCGCAGTGAGGTTATCTTAGTTGATGGCGGTTGCTGGTTGTGGGTGGCGGTAGCTCAGTGAGACTGGTGCCTTGTGCAGTAAATTCTATTTACTGCGTGGCTTTGCCGTATTTATTTACTTTGCTTGTAGGTGATTTTACACTGTAAACCGCAGGCATGTATGCGTTGACTGACACCTAGCTGTCTCGTGTTGATCCATGTCGATCGCTGTACACCCACAATTGAGCGATCCACCCACTGAACAGGGGCGTACTCAGACAAGTATATAGAATTATAAAGATTAAACCTAACTAACAATGAGAAAGCATGCCAAAACAGTGGCCATATGTGTAAATATAAAGAAAAACAATTTAAGCAAGAAAAACCCGATGCCTGTTTAATTTTCGTTATCCTCCTGATTCTGGGGCATTTCTATTTAAGTTGAATCTAGACCCACTACCCATGTACACTTCAACTATCTGTTTGTATTATTCCTTTATTATATATTTTATGTCCTACCAGTACATTAATTCAAATTAATGACTCTATTTTAAGGTATCTTAGATATAAAATAACGCTCCAGGGCAATTATTTTCTTCATAAGAACACTAGGGTTATTATGCAAATTAACAGTATTTGTTTCCATGGATATAACTTTATTATGCACCACTGTCACAATGAAAATTAATGACAGCTCAGCTAATGTCACAAATCTAACTTAGATCAGCTAACTAGATCAATCTTAAATACTATATCCTAGTAATTATATGAATTGAATATGAATATGAATCAGGTAAGAAAATTGGTAGGACATAAAACCTTGAAGGCACCACGGGCATTATGAGCTAAGAGCCCACGATTGTTGTACATACCTCGGGCCAAAGGCCCTCGGTTAGTACACTAACAATCTTGGGCTCTTATTTTACTCATAATACCCTCGGTACCTTAATAACTATCACAATATTACTTCTAGATATTTAAAAGTTTTGAGTAGTTATATGCATTGTTTCCATTAGAAATAATTTTAATTTGACTTTTTCAAAGTTCATTTTCGTTTATTTCCATACATTTTCTGCTTCCCAATACTGTTGAGTACTATAATACCTAGATGTTGTTGCTAGCTTAATACTGCATATATAATATGATCAAAACTTATTTTGATCTAGTATGGCTATGGAATAGTTCCAAATTTATCAACGCAGCTATGTTTATACTTAATAAATGTCAAACTTGACATTTGCTTTTGAAGGGAGTTATAGGTTATAGCTGCATTCATAAATTAGGAAATATTTCATAGCTTTACTAGATGTGAATCATTTTTGATCATACATTATTTTTAACATTGATGTGTGTTACTTCCCTCGTCTAAAAGACGAAGGAAGTATTGTAATTGCAAAAAAAATACCTTGCGTTGTTCAGATCTTCACGTCTCAGGGTCCCTAGATGAAGAAAAGCAGATTTTCTCTATTCTGTCTCTCTGTGTGTATGTCTGTTTCCGATATAACTTAAAAACTATTTGTTGGAGAAATACGATATGTTTCCTGTGGATTATATGCCATCCTAGCATGAAACCGGTAATTCGGTAAAATATGTTATACAGGCTGAGAACATTAAAAAAACAAAATTCTGCCTATTTTGGCTTTAACTAAAGAACTATTACTTAAATAAAAGTAATATTTTGCACATTGCTAAGGTTTTTACTCTTGACAAGAAAGGGTATATTTTAGACCCAACATATACAGGAAAATGGAACCCAACAGATATAACATAAATGTTGTGATAGAAAAAGGGCAACGAATAAGTGCGTTGTGTTTAATGTAGCTGCTTCGCAGAGATTCGAAAGGTCCTGAGTGGCAGCGTGCGACAAATAGCCGAGCGCTGAAATCGCATTCGCAGGCGCTGAAGTTCGAATCCCACCGCATGTAATGTTTAATTTGTGTTTCCTTTTATTGTTTCAAT
>OW679198.1:93317236-93357491 GCA_940337035.1 Agriotes lineatus
TTCCATTTTTAATTTTACTTATAAATTCACTGAGAGTAAGAAAGATTTCTATTCGTACGCTATAACAAAACTAAAAATTCGTATTGTATATGCAGTTGAAATAGATATTTATTATGAAACAGGCTCTAACTAAGCAGAGATCTCATTAGCCAATGTACTATAAGCCGTGTTGTGAAGACGTTTAGAGAAACAGAGAATGTTAATGCTACAAGATGTGGCAGATCGAAGTTAGCTGCAGCTGGGGAAAAGACAATCAACAAGCACGACCTAATTTAAAACAGTTTCCCTAATGAATTTACGTAGACATTGCTGCCGGGTTTATTAGCAACTATTTTGAAAAGAAAATCGTTTAGTCTTTGCAATCAAGTGTGTCAAATAATGTTTAAAGTGCATTAATTTAACGGTTGAAAGAAAGCAAGACTGGCAATTTATGAAGCGACTGTTGCCACATGTGCGGATTGAACCCCGTACCGTGGCACAGCAGCCAGAGGCCCTAACCGTTCGGCCACGACGGTTTTATGTGTAGGTACCAACCATCATATTTTCCTTTCATCCAGATTTTAATTCTCAAAACTGAAAGAAGCGTCGTTTAACAATAACGTCCAAAGTCTACGTAGCACCCTTTTTTTATACTACCACCTTGGGACGGGGAAATAACGGACATATTGCATGACTGCATTATTAGTTGTGAAATAAAAACTACGTAAGATTTTATTTAAATTGTGAAAACATCTATAATATAATTTTCCTTCATGTGTGTTTGTCTGTCTGTGGCACCACATAAAATCTCACGTTCCGGATTCACAGATGTTTATATTTGTTTAGGTTTTGTTTTTCTTATCTTAGCGCTCGGCTCGGAGGTTGACCTTTCGCGAATCCTATTTCACGTGCGCGTAGCGCGTAATTTGCTTGTATAATATAATTGCTGCTAATTGCACGGTAATTTTATTTTATGTTTTTAAAAGTAGGTGGCCTAGAGCCCTCTTTATGAAACGTGTTCTTTATCTCCCCAGTTTCGCCTACTCAAATTGCGTTAATAAACCTTTTCTTTTCATCAGTTAAGGAGTTAGCTTTTTGAAAGTAGAATATCCTGAAGTTGAAGTCATAAATAAAGAAACTATATCCATCCGAATATTGGGGTGTTCGTACTCTAATATGTGCTAATGTTTGTGTAGATTATACAGTTGTATTCTTGCGGTTGCAGCAACCTGCTGCAGAAACGAAAACTGTCAATATATAGAAAAACATAACTAAAGTGCTGTTACCTCTACAAGGAAAGAAATTGATGAACGAAAGTAAAACACAAGAAGATAATGTAACAGAGGTATAGAAGAAAATAATATGTGAACATCAAGAATTAAACATTGGTGAAATGACAGACGATGTGACCGTAGAAGAATCTGAACTAATTGAAGCTGGGGGCACCTTAATGATTAGAAAAAAGTAAGAAATGAGGTAAACGGTAAAATTAGAATAATAAAATAGAACTACTGGCAAAGATTCTGGAAATACCTAAAACATGACAGCAGAAACAAGTATGGAGAGTTATTACGAACCGGAGGAAGAGATAAGAGAGTATATAACAATACAATAGACACCAAAACTGTTTAGTTCAGATCATAGCCCAAATCGGAGCATGGAAGAATAGCTTCAGATAAATAAAATGTCTGTTGAAATGACGCAAGAAGAAGTAAGAGAGGCAACATTAAGTTAAAAACTTAGATACTTACTAATAAATTAAATGCCATAGCAGATTTAGCAGCAAAACACCAAGAGTTTGCAAGGAAAAATGCAATACTGCAGTGAGACAAATAATAGAAAACGCTTTAATTTAATAGAACAGACGTGATCTGTCCTTTATCATTTGTAAAAAGACTTTGACAGAGTAATATTACAAGACATGGTTAAGGAATTAAAAGAAAATCATATTCCCTCAAATAAAATTAACACAAAAAATATACTGGCAGCAAAATGAATAAAGCACAATAGACAAACAACGGACCCAATAGAGATGAAAAAGGGACTGAGACAGCGAAATTCTTTAAATTCTTGGTTATTTAATATGATAATGGACAAACTAATAAAAGGAATTGAAAAACATATAATATACTAGCAGATGCAGACGATGCCATATTGGTGGCAGAAAATGAGGACGGTTTGCAGAGATTACTGTATCGGTTTGACAAAAAATGTAAAAAGTTTAATATAAACGTATTTTCTGAAAAGACAAAAAGAATGGCAATTGCTAAAGATCCAGTAATATATAAATTATAGGCGGAGAAAGTAATTGTAGAAAAAGTAATGGAAATGAAAAACCTACGAGTTCTGTCGGGCTGCCTAAACGAAGTTATTTGGAACAAATACATCAAGCAAGAAACGAAATAATAATAATAATAATATATTTATTGGTGCAGTTTATCTGTACAAAGACATTTACACAAGTCAATCTCCTCAATCCATTAGTTTATACAAAATTAATTTTAAAAAATTCACTTACATGATAGAGTGGGTTCTCGATCAGTATTTGTTTAATCGTAGTTTTGAATTTAGTTGAAGGCATGCTCCTGATATTATAAGGACACGGTATTAAAGAATTTGATTGCCCAATAATTAGGTCCGTTATGGGATTTGGACAGTCTATAAAAATCACTGTAAAAGTTATTTTTGTGCCTCGTATCATAGGTGGGAGTACCACTATGGGATTCGTATTTTCCATAATTGCCTTTGGCATAACATAGACATGTATAAATGTATAATGAAACATATGTAAGTATTCCTAATTCCCGATATATATGTTTACAGTCAGCAGTGTAAGATACTCCACCTACGATTCGGATGGCTCTTCTTTGTAGAGCAAATATTTTTTTGCTACACGGAGCATAACCCCAAACAATAATTTCGTATAACATGTGAGACTGGCAAAGTGCAAAATATGCAGTTTTTAAAATGGTTGAAGATACAGCTGTTGATAAGCTATGCAGAGCAAATATGTTACTTGCCAATTTATGGGCGATATAATTAACATGCACATCCCAATTTAATTTAGTATCAAAATGTACTCCTAAGAATTTACTTTCGCCAGAACAGTCACCACTAGGTACTGGTCGCAGGGTAAATACTCTGTTGTGAGTTTTATCTCGGTTCAACGTGAGATGATTTGTTAAGAACCATGTGTCAGCCCTATTGAGGGTAGCATTGCATTTATCTACTGCAGCATCATAGTTTGGGTGCGAAGCAGTGAAGGTGGTATCATCAGCAAAGAGGATAGACAATGATCCATTTAGAAAATAGGGTTAGTCATTGATGTAGATCCAGAAAAGCAGAGGCCCTAAGATGGAGCCCTGAGGTACTCCACAGTTAATTTGCAGTTTATTAGATATTAAATTACCGACCCTTACTGCTTGACACCGATTCGTGAGGTATGACCGAACCATTTTTAAACTCAACTCATCAAGGTTATACTTTTAGTTTATCCAACAGGACGTCATAATTGACGCAATCAAACGGCTTGCTGAGGTCGCAAAAGGCTGTAACAGAGTATTTACCCCGCTCAAAACACCCAATTGTGTTACTAACAAAATTTACAAGTGCACTGGAAGTGCTGTTATTAGTCCTAAATCCATATTGATTATCATTGAAAAGAAAATTAGACTCGAAATAATGTCTTATTTGCTTTTCAATAATTTTTTCCAGTATTTTAGAAAATATAGGAAGAATTGAGATTGGTCTATAGTTAGACATAACATCAGCTTCTCCCTTCTTATAAATTGGTAGTACTAATGCCACCTTCAAACAGTCAGGAAATTGCCCTGAGTTTAGACACTCATTTGGTAATGCAGTTAAAGGGGTCACAAAATGGTCAATATTTCTTTTCAGCAGATACACGTTGAGTCCGTAAATATCTTTGTTTCTACTATTAAATAATGATGCTATGGCATTTCTGACTTAGTTGAAGGTGGTTTCATATAAGGAAAATTTGAGAGTAACTGGTGTATTAAAATAAAATAAGGATAAAGGGTCTACTGTTTGATCATTATTCCGCAATAGCAAGTTATCAGCGACGTCTCTAAAATAACGATTCCATTCATCAGGCGAAAATCTCGTTGTTATTGATTTATGTGCAGTACTGTTATTGGCATTAATAATATTCCAAATTGTTTTGGACTTATCGCAAGAGTTTGATATTACCTTGTCGTTGGCACTAACTTTCGCTTTTTTTTAGCGCCAAGCGATATATACTGCGATATCGATTATAAGCTAGTCGCGTGTCATATGTGCCAATCATGGTATACAGCTCTTGTAGGTGATTAAAATGATTACGCATCAATTTTAATTTGTAGAATGTAGAATGCATAAGAGTAGCGTGAGACCCACTATCTCATATGCGGCGGAAATAAGAAAAAAGATGAGCAAAATAAAGCAACAAGGTAAAGTAGCAGAAATGAAGATATTATGAAGGATATATAAGAGGACGTTGGGACATATGGATATTCGATGTGACGACGGAGGAAAGGATAGGAAAACAGTTTATAACGGTAATTCGATTGATTAAATGAATAGGCTAATAGCCCAAGGCAGAAGAAGAAGAAGAATACTATATAAGTTTGAAATCTTTATGATTTAGATGTAAAACGAGATACCAATATGCTATGGTATTGAGGCAACACCAAGAAAATAGCTGAAATGAAAGATGAAGTTCAAAAACTGTTTAAACAAATGGTGGAGAGATAGTTGGAAATATGGTTTCCGAGATAAATCAGTAAAAAAAGAGATCTTAAAATTTATAAAAAAGAAAAAAATTAAATAGTTTGTGGGCATACCATACATGTCCGCTATTACAGCAGAATGTTCTTGGGATGGAAATAAATGCATCGCAGTATATTATAAATCAATAACTACACAAGACAGTTTATCTACATACATTAACCTGTGAAGCAGTTGAATTCATTGCTCAATGCTCACAACTATGTAGGCACTACATGGTTTTAATTTTGAACTGAAACGTAATATAGCAACATGTAACTTTCGGAGTATGCAATTATTATGTAACTGTAATGAATGTAGATTGACGGTTTTTGTTGGGATCAGAATAATTGTCACAGAAATTTTATATGTAGTCTCAATTTTCCAAGCATCAATTAAGTTTAGATTTGACGTTTGCTAGCGTTTTGTAGATTTTGATAATCAACTAGCTAAACGAGAATATTGTTTTGAACACTAAATTTTTTGTAACTGACAGTGTTTCAAGGGGCAGAACATTAAAACAATAACAAACTCAATTCAAATGTGCTTTTGAAGAAGTGCACGATATTTGACCAATTCTTCTCACTCATGCCATACGAATAAGAGATGCAGGAGTTGGTCCACAATATATATTGAACACAATCTACTTATACAAACGTTTGCTTTATGCTGCCAGTCAATCCTTCGTATAAATAAATAAAGGGTTATGTCGCATTGATGATAGATCGAGTTGATACAACAAATTAGTCAAACTACCAAGTTTGCTGTGTAAATCCTAACGCTACAAAGTATTGATAAAAAAATGTGTTACGCAAGGAGTGTTAATGTAAGTGAGGATTCTTCGGTTTAAGACGTCATAATTGTGTATAAAATATATATTGTGATAAAATTTCCAACAAACTCTACTAACAACTTAAATGCAACAAGTATTTAGGTCATACGAGTACTGCTAATCGTGGAAAAAATCAAGAAGCCGAAAAATGCAGAAAACTATACAAGCATGGATCGTTTTGGTAGAATTGGAGCACATACTAAAATGCAACATTGTCAATGTTCTCATAAGTATAGCTAATAGTTTTAGTTCGAAACAATTTACGTTGACAAGGAGTATAGTGAGAACCATGGAAAGGTTAATTGCGGAATTTTGTGACAAAAATAGAAATACTAGATCCGCATTCAAAGAGGAAGAATGCACTAAATGTTTACTTAAATGGAGATTGAGACCAGTAGCTCTTAGCTACCACAGTTAAGATAATCACAGGACCTTTCAAATCCAAAAATTGATAGGGTGTGGCGCAGAAGAGAGAATGTAAGAAGACATCCAATGCTGGACAGACTAAGACTAATAATGGATGAATAAATGGTAGGTTTGATGCAGAGAGTATATACTCTTCTGTAATAAATAATATTATATTATATGTCATAAGAAGAATATAATGTTATACTTATTCAAATGCCTAGTGCTTTCTTTGTATTTTATCTTATGTTCTGAGAATATTCTATTATACATTGTATAACAACTGGTTACAAATATCTATACGACACTAGATAGTGTCAAGCTTGTTTACTAATGGTAACATTACAGAATTTCGATAAACAGAGATATATGTGGCATGTCATATAATCATGCCAACGTCAGGATTAACACGCAAGGCAACAATGCATTACTATTCAAATTCAACTAGTTTGAAACAGAGAAACCGCAGAACTATTGTTAACTTTTGTGGGTGATTGTTTTAAGTAAGGATTTATAGTTTTATAATTTTGAAATTGAAGCCAAAACTTTTTATTGCCTATTGCGGCGTTTTCACCGCCTGAATTATTTATGAAGGCAAAAATTTGCTCCCGAGTTTAATCCGAAGTTTTCAGTATGCAATTTAACGGTGAATAATTAATTAAATACCCAGGCGATAATTATTGTGCGCTCGTGCAGCACCTACACACAAAGCAAGTGTGAAATATGAGGAATTAAAGCTAACCTGACTGTTCGTTCAGATTAATCCCGAAAAGTACCTCATTTTTACGCAGCAGATGGTATCGCTGCTATTTACTACAAAGGGAAAGCAATAACGTAATCACAAACAAAAGAGGGAAGTCGAAGGGATGAGGATTAGGGCGAAACACATGACGGATTTCTCGAGATAAAAATCAAATCTAGCGGGGAAACTTTCTTGATGACATTTCTGTCAAATAAAATTTGAGTAAATAGGCGTTCTGGACTTGATAAGGATTTTTACGTTAGAGAATATCTAAAAGGGCGTCGTACTTTAGTTAATATTACAATTCTGTTTGCGTACTAGAAAATGAATAGACATTAATTTATGAAGCGATGCACTTTTTTATTTACTTTTATCTACTCCAGTGGGATAAGTAACTCATTATGTCACTTATTTGACACTATTTCCGATAGGTAATGAAGTTCACTACACCACTCAGATATGTAATGACGTTGTTACCTAACTCAGTAGTGTAATGGATTCATTACCTATCTGAAATACTGTCAAATGAATGACATAATGACATTTTTCTACTAAAATATTTTTGAAAATGACAGAATTAATATTTTCCTTAATGCACTTTTCTCAATTTTGGGCATTTGTAGATAAAATTTTGTACAATACATGTGTGATAATGCATCATTAATATACTTGCGTGCTTATGTAACTCATGCTACGCACTCGTTTGTAACTTATACATACGGATATTAATGATGCTCTTACCTCACTTGTATAGTAAATAACTATAACTTCATCGGTGTTGTTATAGACTATTAACCAAATAAATTTTAGTATCGTTAAGAGCTTCATTACCGCACTGAATATGGACAGATATTACCGCATTCAGTGCGGTAATGTATTTTACAGCACTCTTTATATATAAAAAAATACGAGAATTTATTGATGAGATAAAATATTGAACAATACACTCGTTTGATTGCCGCATAATCCGGTTCACCGCCTCGTTTTGGAAATCAAACTCCTTTCGTTAAGATGCTCATAATCAAACTTGCATCTTTAATATTTATAACCAAATACAATTGCTTAAAAAAAGTTGGGTCATCAATTTGGCAACTAAGATGTGAATAAATTTAAAATTATTTCAAAACGTCACATTTATCTAGTTGTATATTTGTTTTATATTGTAGCTGTTGATACTATAATGATATGACAGATTTGAATTATTTACATGACAGTGAATACCATTTACCGGTTTCAGTATATTAAGCCTTTGATTACATATACAAAAGTAGGCTGGTAACTAAGTCATAATTGTATCTGTAAACTTATACATGCTGGGGTCGGTAGCTCAGTGGTAAGCATCCTGACTACTGATCTAAGGGTCGCGAGTTCGATTCCCGGTCCCGGTGAGGTTTTCAAAAATAAAAAAATGCAGATGAAAGCTTCTATAGAATGCCATCATTCGGAAGTGATGTAAAGCCGTGGGTTCCATGTTACTACGATGTGTAGCATGTAAAAGATCCCTTGCTAGGGTTGGAACTCCTTAGTCTCGGCTAAATTCTAAGTAGGATTTTGACCATATGACCAAAGCAGTCGGTGTCTAAGGTTCCTGGTACTCTGCATGCTTAGACCTTGTCCATTAATAAACAAACAACAACAACAAACAAACTTATACATACTTGCTCAAGCAATAAATGACAAATCATTATAAATAAAACTATAAATTGAAGTGACTTTTACAAGCTCATTATAGGACATGGTAAAATTAAAGTCATTCAAATGAACTAATAGATCTCCTTAGTCTAGCAGAATTTTGAACTTCAACACAGATGTACGTTTAATATCTACAATTTAATTACTATAAAATATGGTAGACATTTTTTTGACGACCACCTGAATAGCGTTTCATGTTTTTAGATAAAGGTATGCAAGCAACTTTTATTATCTAATGTAGATGTGATTTAGACTGTTTAAGCCAAATAAAAAAAAACGAATACTAAGATATATTGAATCAATACGCAATATAAGATTTCTATGGCGTTTTTCTGCTAGTTTTTCTTAATATATCGTTATGAACACATTTTAGTAGCCTTATATTTCAAATAATAATTATTTATTAGTAACTAATAACATAACCACCAAACAGATATTTATTATAGGAATGTTGAGTAAAGGCAATAATTTTAATTTCAAATTCGTTATAAAATATCATAGGCCCTGAAAATAGATAAAATGACGTTTTTAGAATAGCTTTATCTTTGCTCAAAAACAAATAAAAATCAGAGCAGGCTTGGCATTTCATGCAACAAAAACATAAACAGCAAACAAAAGAATTGGGGTGCTTTCTCCAAGAGATTTGGTTGTTTTGCGAAGCTCCCTCAAAAATAAGTTATTTCTATATGCTATTAAATACCATAGTTAACGAAAAGTAGTGTTTTATTGAGAGATTGTGTGCTGGATTATTTGTGGAAGTTTTCCCTTGCATTGGGCTTCCGCACAGGTACATACGTCGATTTGGTCCAGTGAAAGCCATGGTATTTGGATGTTATTCTACGGAGGTCCAGCCAGTTTTATAAGTTCGTGTAAAAGTGTATAGGCAAGCAACATACGTATAGTGCAGCAGAACCCTACATCCAAGGCCCCCAGATTCAGTGAAAGAGATGCGGAAGGTCTTCGAGAGTGGCAGCCGATCATCAGGTGGGTTTGAGCCCAGATTTAGGCGTTGTTGATAACTGCAGGCCGGCAACAACGGCTTGTCCAGAGTATAGTATGAGGTCCATCTCGGGGCAGGTAGCTCTATATTTATCGTCGAAGTCACCAAAAAGTCAGATTTGCTACCTATTTTACCAGGTGAAGCCTCCGAACTTGAGATTTTGGGGTGGAACCTACAATTACAACGGCTTTACCAGGCCACCAATAGGAGCCTCGGCCGCCTAGTGCAAAACATATAAATACTCTCAGCTTTTCGACAAAAAGGCACTTTTTGGAGTCTAGGCTCAGAAGGCAGCTACTACTCAGGATTAGACAGATTGAGGCCTGAGTAGTAGCAAATCCTCCGATCGTCGCTGCCGTTGGATTTTCGCAGCCGTGACCGACGTCCGACCACGGGAGACGCCGAGCTAGCCAGCTGCCTTTCCGTGCCGCCGCCAACGTCCGGGTACCTGGAGATCCGCGCCAGCGCGGTTCCTCGACGCCGGAGCCCGTCGTTCCTGCCGCCGCAGCGCGACACCTCTCACGCACTAGGTAGTGTTGTGGACTTTAGTGTAGCACATCTAGTGTAAGTTAGCGTAAGTTTCTTAGTCTTAGGTTTGTGTATATATTTTATTGTTTGTATTTTGAATTTTGTGTATTTCGTCTTGTGTGTGGCATAGCCGCTAGTTACGCTGCTCAGCGCCTAACCTGTGCCATACCCGGACGTCATGTGTATGCATCTATGTCCATATTCATATGTCTTTATTTATATATTTGTTTGTTATTATGCTTGATTGTAATAAACAACATTCTTTATTGTAAATTCTAAGACTATTGATTGACTCTGCGACCCAGTGCTAGTGTTTCAATGGTGTTAAGTCACAAACAATTCAGTGCTTAAAGTCCGGTGGTGACACCTAAAAGTGTTAGTTTTGTGGGTGTGCATCGATTGGTGTCCCTTTGAGCGCCACTTCCGGTTTGTGGCGTCAGTTGAAGTGTTACTTACTTTCGATTATTATCGCATAGCAATAGCCTTAATTGCGTTGACATCAAGAATTTAATTAAATTCGGAGCTTGTTTATGTACTTTTAAGACCAGGAAACCATCTTGATTTTAATGTCGATCCCTTTAGTTAGAAATACCATGTTAATTCCCATTAGTTAAATCGCGGCATACAGAGTGCTTGCAATTAAATGTTTAGTATGACTTTAAATAATTAATAATATCAAATTAGTAGTTTTAATTTGGATGTAGCGACCTAACCCTGCGATAAAGTAGGTAAATTTAATTATAAAACCCTATTGAATTCATCACAATATATCAGTTGTTTTTTATTTTAAACCAATTTTTCCTACAGCTTTTTTATTTCCCTCCTCTGAAAAACGAAGGAAGTATTGTAATCACGAAAAAAATCACCTTCCGAGATTTTGTCTGTCTGTTTGTCTGTCTGTCTGTCTGTCTGTCCGTCCGTCTGTCTGTCTGTCTGTTGGCAGTATAGCTCAAAAACTGTTCGTCGGAGGAAGACGATATTTTGCATACATACTATATATCTACCTCGCATAAAACCGGTACAATTTCATACAAATATATACAGGGTGAGCACTTTGAAAAATAAAATTTTGTTAATTTTTGTGTTAATTTTGAAATAAAAGGAAGTAGTAACTTTCACATAGGTCAGGCTTTACATTTCCGAAAATGAGACTCAACCGATAGAGAATAATGTCACAAAAGAGAAAAAACATTTCAACAATAACAGCGTTTTCTTTAAGAACAGCGCGCGCCGGACTTATTTGAAAAGGGTTTGGTAGCGTAGATGGCTTTATCGATGCAGATAGGGTCTCTATGTTGGGGCGCTCTGTAGATGCGGCGGGTTCAAACCCGAGCTGGATAATTTTTTTTATTTGAAAATGTATTTGATTAATTAGAAACGTAAATATATTTTTACTTCTAGCTTAATTTGATTTTTAAAATGTATTATTGTTACAATGTCGACGAGCGAAGTTCTGCGTAAAGCCTTTTACATATTTTTTAGTTTAGAAATAAATATGGACAAGTTCATGACAAACTTAACACCAAGCGAGAAAGTCAATATGACCATCGAACAGGTACACTAATATAAATACATAGGACACAAAATAAAGCTAGGTATGGACAATCAAACTTGTGAGATCCAACCACGGACAGGACTGGGAAGAGCAGTCTTTGGAAAACTTCATGATACTCTTAGAAACAATGAAATACCAATAAGCTTGAAGCAAAAGCTATTCTAGCAACTTGTGGCACCACGTATGGCGCTGAAACCCTAACGCTTACTAGAAAGTCAATAGAGAAATTGAAAGTGGCTCAATCGCAATGGGAAGAGACATGCTTGGTATTGCAAGAAGAGACCGAATTCCGAATAACATCATACGACAAAGAACATGATTGACCGACACTGTTAAGCGCATTATAGAACTTAAGTGGAGGTGGGCTGGACACGTTGTACGATTAAAATAATAGATGATCTAAAAAGTATAGCACAGAGCTGGATAGCCACCTCATAACACAGAAGATAAAAGAAAACATTAGAGGAGACCTACGTCCAGCAGTGGATAAGGGAGGCTGGTTGATGATGTTGATGATATCAGATGACCTAATCTAAATAGAAATATACAGCGTGTCTCAGGGTTGATATTACAAGAGATCCTCAGTCCAGCAGTGAAAAGAGAGGCTGTTTGATGATGCAATTTTTTCTCCAGGTAAAGTAAGCACCTTATTTGCTGTACGTGACTGTACCAAGTGAGTTACGTGTTTTATCGTTCAGTGGCGTTTAGGAGAAATAAAGAAAATTTATATTTACGACTTTGATATTTGACGTGTCAACTACAACATTTACTGATGTCAGCATGTTAAAAAAATACCTATATGTTGGCCAAAAAATTTAATACAATACTCCGTGCGTTAGGCATTTTACAACGCTCGGTTTTATTAAAAATTAAAATCTCACGCTGTAAAATGCGACCTACCGCACTTGTAATGTAAATAACTATTACATGATTTTGTGAAAGTAATCCGTTGAAAGGGGTAGATTTGTAGTTTTTAGAAGCAATTTAAATGGATATTAGTTGTCATTAAAATAGTTATTTAGACCACAAGTGATACAAGTACAACTTTTTTTTACAAGTGTGGAGGGTTATTAAACGAGGCGCAGCCGAGTTTAATAATCCACACGCGTGAAAAGCAAGCACGCTAACACGAATTGTCTATAAGAAGTTTTAAAACTTCATTAAATATTCAAATCCAAACGTAATTTCACCTAATAAAATTTCAAACCAAAGCAATCTTCAATAAGCGCTTGTGGAACCATCCACAAGCTATCAAATGATGAGTGAACTAAAAAATGCAGGCAAAAATGTTACAAATTGTTGTAATTGTTCTATTAATATTCATATTAATAAATAATATGGCGCCAATCGTTCCTTCCTAAATTAAAAGCAAAGTGTCACTTTTTTCGCTCAGTGAAAAAAATGGCTCCTTACACACTGAAATTAATTTAAAAAAGCCTAATTTTTAAAATGAAATTTAAAAAAGTAATTTTCCTAACAAGCACCTTGCATCAAAAACGTAAATATTACTTTTCGGTAAATAATAAACAATGTAACGAAATAATAATAATTTTTTATTGTTTTTTCCAACTACAAATCTTATAAGAGTTCACAAAAAAATTGAATTATGAAATGAAGTATTGGTGTGTGAAATTTTGAAAATATTTAAAAAATTGAAAAATTAAATGTTTGCGGAAGTTAAAGAAAAAAGTGGTTTTCTGGTCTTGAGATTATACAGTTAGCTAATACAATACACAATAAAAAATCTCATTGAAATCTTGCTTATTTTGCAATAAATAGCACTATAAGGGTTTTGATAATTTCGAAAAACGCCATTTTCTAATTAACTAAAAATCACTGGTTATATCTGATAACAGTTAATAGATTTTCGAACAAACACAAATTATTGCGTAAAAAGTTTTTGAAAAATTAAAATAAGAATCCTATATATTAAATTTCTTTCTCTGGATACGCTGCATTTGCAGTACTTCTCCGGTGACTCCCAAGATCAATTTTGTTACGTGAATCAGTTTTTTTGAAATTCTCATTTCTCTTTTTATTAAACACACTTTACTGTGTCAAAAGCAGACCTAAACTAGTTGAAAATGTTGTGTAATTTAATATTTGTGTCGTTGTGATAGTTGAGTCGATAATTTCTTCTGCACATATTTTTATTCTCTATTTGAGAACGCTCAAGAATCTTTATAATGCCGTTGTGAGCAGCGATACGTGTCCAAGAATCATGCAGATTTCTTCTGTTTTATGCAACGCCATTCCTGTTTTTCACTAGACATAACTCCTTTCTTCTATATTTTTTTAATCATTTCGTGTAGCTTGATTCCTCCAAATTTCAATAATTCTGGAACAAAGTTGGCATTTTCTGGTTTTTTATTATAGCTTCTTATTTTTATATCTCTGGCATTGTTGGCGCTTCTATTATACTTTCTTCGTCGTGATCTTCTTCTTTTGTAGAGTATGATTCGTACTCTTGTTAATCCTAAATACAAGTAAGCAATCCTATCATATTCCCGTCATATCTTTCTCATCATAATCCATCTTTCCATTTTGATCTTCGATCGTTCTTTTATTTTTGTACCGTAGATTGCAGTTCCGGTTCAAAATCTTTCAGCTTCTCGTTTAATCGTTATCTTCTTTTCTGTATACGCAAATTGTTAGCTGCACTTCTTGCCCTGCTCCTATCTATCATTTCTATTTCTATCATTTTCTCTTGTTTTTTTTTCAGTCATTGCTCGCCGTACTATTTTTTTTGTTTTTTCACAATATTGGTCAGCTGCTTTTCACATTTGCTTACTGTATTCTATATTGTTTTACCGTTTCTAATACTTCCACCTCTGTAGCTTTATTTTTCTCATCACTTCGATTGAAATTCTTGTTTCTTGCAATTAAAACCTTTGGACCTAGTAAAACTGCTCAGAGCAGAAAAATCGTTTATAGAATAAAAATGCCCAAGGTCGGACCTCTATGCAATTATCGAGACTTATATTCATGTAGTGGGTTGCCATCATGTTTTAGCATAAACTTTCGATTGTATAGAAATGAAATACAGGTGAGTAAGTAACCAATGAAAGATCAGAATAAAGAAGAGTGGACAGAACTCAATAAAACCATAAGACGAGAAATCAAAAACGACATCCAAAACTATAATACGCGAGTGATAGAAGAGGTAATAAAGCAAAACAAAGGCCTTAAATCTATACAGAAGTTGTCTATAGGAAGAAAAGAAATAATAAAAGTCAAAGATTACAGACAGAACAATAATTATAGAAGAAATAGAAAAATATTATCGACTACTATACGACACGAAGGCTGCACCCAACATCAATGAAAACCGAAGATACGACAAAATGCAAATAATGAACGTAGGATCTGAAGATATCCCTGAAATTACACCACAAGAAGTAGAAAACGCCCTTAAAGCGTCAAAAAATAATAAATCGCCAGGAAACGACGCAATAACAACTGAAATGCTGAAAGAAGGAGGACATGTTGTGTTGAAAGAGCTGGTAAAGCTATATTTAAAATTAATTTATGCCTCGAGAAACAGAACATCCCAAATGCCTGGTGCCAAGCAGAAGTAATACTTCTCCATAAGAAAGGAGATATCGCAAACTTAGATAACTATCGCCCAATAAGCCTGCTCTCACAACTGTATAAATTATTTACAAAGATAATTACAAATAGATTGACATTGAAATTAGACTTCTACCAACCTAAAGAGCAGGCAGGTTTCCGTAGTGGTTTTAATACTTGTGATCATCTGCAAACAATACGAGTCTTACTAGAAAAAGGTAATGAGTATAATTTACCGATATATATGGTTTACATAGACTATGAAAAAGCCTTTGATTCAGTGGAATCATTTGAAAATCTTTGAAAAAATGCAGAATCGACGGTAGGTACTCCAACATAATTAAAAACATCTACGATAATGCACGCATGTACATAAAGGCATACAAAATTACAAATGATATAAAACTCAAAAGGGGAATCAGACAGGGCGATACCATCTCGCCTAAGCTATTTACAATGGTAATGGAGGACATCTTCAAAACTAAATGTAGATGGAGAGTACCTTAATCATTTAAGATTTGCAGACGATATAGTCCTGCTAAGAAAAAATATCGAAGAATTACAAGAAATGATAGACGACCTAAACAGACAATCAAAATCTGTAGGTTTAAAAATAAACGAAACAAAAACAAAGATCATGTCAAACATGAATAACAACGATGAAATTCATATCATGTTGGAAAACAACGAACTAGAAGTTGTAGATGATTATATATATTTAGGGCAGTTAGTAACTACATCCAAAGATAATATGACACCGGAAATTAATCGAAGGACAAGGTTGGGATGGAGAGCGTTTGGAAGATTAAAATACATTATGCAAAGTACTATACCAGTTGCACTTAAAAGTAAATTATTCAATCAGTGTATACTTCCAACATTAACCTATGGATCTGAAACCTGGAGCTTAACGAAACGTAATGCTAAAAAACTTCAGACGACACAACGAGCCATGGAAAGGCGGATGCTGAATGTAACCCTTAAAGATCGAAGAAGGAAAGAGTGGATAAGGCAACAAACAGGGGTACAAGATGTGTTCCAAGCGGCAGCACAACTGAAGTGGAACTGGGCCGGACATGTGGCGAGGATTACGGACAATAGATGGACAATCAGGATATTACAGTGGAGACCGAGGACAGGAGGAAGAAGCAGCGGCCGCCCAAAAATAAGATGGAGGGATGATATAGAAACAACTGCGGGAAGAAAATGGATGAATTTTGCCCAGAACCGTAAATATTGGCAAATATTGGGGAAGGCCTACATCCAGAAATGGAATGAAATAGTTTTGATAGTTTTAATCCATATAATTGTAGAATTAATTTGTAATTAACTCAATTAAATTCATTAAAGCTTATGTTAAAATTAGCTCAATCTATTAGGAGTATTTTTATTATAAGGGTCCGGCAGAATGACCGACCCTATTTAAATTGTTAATAACTGTGTCAAATTTTAAAATATTTTTAATTTTTTTTCAAAAATGTAAAGTAAAAACTTACATATTTTAGTTACAATATAATTTATTTATTAAAAATATTAGCACTTGCTCCAAATTAATGTGGTTATTATTCAGTAGTTGAAGGAATTGTTCACAAAACGTAACCCGAACTTCTAAATCTCGTGGTGGTAATTGGTGTACGCCTTGAACTTTGTAAGGATGGTATTTTAAATCCTTTAAAATACGGTGAAGAGTTCTGTTTGGTAGGCCCAACTTGATGAATTGAATCAAATTAAAGATTAGGTTAATCTGCATTAGTGTGAAAATGAAGTTTGAGTTTGAGTGAAGTTATTGTCAAAACCTAATATTTTTAATAAATAAATTATATTGTAACTAAAATTGGAAAGGTTTTACTTTACAATTTTGAAAAAAATTAAAAATATTTTAAAATTGCAAATAGTTATTAACAATTTAAATGGGGTCGGTCAATGTGCCGGACCCTGTATTACCTGAAGCGCATTCAAGATTAACTTAATAAATGTTTACTTTATAGATAAATCACTGCATACTAATTGCATTATGGATTAGAACAGTTTCTTTGACGAAATGGGAGATTAGGTTTTTGTCAAAATGCTATATATGTTGAGTAGTGTATCAAAAAACACATTCCACTCCGTCATTTTGGTTTTACCATCATAATGACAAAAATCAGCATTTGGTCAGTTTCTAGTAGGTATAAACAATTTGATGATAGTTTTCTAATTTACTAATAAAATAGTTGACAAATACAGATCAAGACAATCAATTGATTGCAATTACAAAAATATTTTATATTGTATTAATCTGCAGCTTCCAAGTTAGACAGTACTTTGTCAATACCTTTTCAATTTAACTCAACAGGTGGGATATAACTGCACTCATAAAAACAACAATGCACCAGTATATAGTTTACTGGTTTATAGAAGTAATAATGTACACATTTCTATGAAACTACATACTAAAAAAATAACAGCCTAATAGTTGAATAATCGCGTTGTGATTACTATTCACCGGTGGATTTAATCGTTTCCCGTTTGAAGCAATTGGCGTTTTACTATCAGCATGTATTTATGAATACATGGGCTAAACAATCCATTGATGTGAAAACCATTCAAATCTATTGATACCTTCAAATAGTGTGACTAACGAATTATAGCCTATCATAAAATAGATGTAAATATTTTTAGAAAAACAATTGATACTGAAATTTAGTAATGGCTATTTAATGCATTAGTTTCATATTAAATGTTTCAATATCCTACTCTTGTTATTTATATCCAATACTAGCTGGCCCGGCAAACGTTGTTCTACCCAAAAATAATGTGTCTCTAAAACCCATTTCACTTTCGATATTTTCCAATTTTCCGGCTTTTCCGTTGGATTTTTCCGAATTTTCTTTTTTGCTAAACCACCTCGGGAGTAAGACGAACACAACAAAAGAAAAATCGTCCAAATCGGTCAAGTCGTTCTCGAGTTTTTGCGTTACTAACACAATAACACACTAACACACTAACACACGGCGATTGATTTTTATATATAAGATTTTATTTATCAGGACTTCCAAATATTTTAATGACTTCATCCCTTCAAATTCATGCACTCAACTTCTAACATTTTTCACAGAATATTGTCTTTGTTGCAATACACTTTCTTGTTTTCTATTTGAACCCATTCTTTTATTTCTTTTTCTATCCTCTGTATCACCTTGTCACTATGGTGACATCATCAGCGTGTGTTATGGTAAGTCAGTAGCTCTTTTTCTTTTCCGTTTGTTCAATCGCTTGCACTATTTTTTCGTATATAGGTTCTCCTGTATGTCTCTCCTCGATCTCTCCTTCGGAGTCAGTTTTCTTTTTTTCATATCATATTCACAATACAACTCTTTACAGCGTTCTTGTCAACATTCTTCTTTAATTGCAGCTGTTGCCTGTTTTCTTTTTCTTTTCTGCATGCATTTGTAACATGTTGTAGATCTGTTATCCTTAGAATTATATATTATTACTTTCATGGTTTTTCTATTCATTCGTTTCTTTTTATTCTACGAAGTTTAAAAGCTTCGTTTCTGTTTAGTTATTTTTAGTTCCTAATAATTAACTTCTTCAATTCAATTACACAGCAAAAAGAGTATATAGAAGAATATTGAAGAACGACAAGACAAAGTACAATAATTAAAGTCGAAGAAATAATAGAACACAAACAATATTCAAAGAGAAAGCATTGGTTTGATAAATAATGTAAAAGTCAAATTGCTCTTAATATTGCGATATTACCTACAATTAATTTGTTTTGATATTAGTGGAGTTACAACAATTTTGAATAGTTATTGAAGTAACTACAAAAATAATGCTCCTTAGGTGTTATATGTATAACCAGTTAAAATGGTTGGAAAATACTTTCAGGCTTCTGGGAATGAAAATATATGGAAGATTAACAATTCTTTCCATACTAACCGAAACCTAAATAAAATTTTCTGCTCTGAATGGTCTTCATTAGAAAAATTATAATGCATTGCATATCTGTGCTCCATCTTCGACTTTCACGCTGCCCTTAGGTTAATCAGCAGGGCATTCAAACATGACCTGTGTTGTTCAGCCGGAGGCGGTTAAATTATACCCTCTTCAAGTCGGAATCATTCCAGGACGTTTGTTTTATATAACAACAGTATTAATGGCGACTGCTTTCTGTGACAACTAATTCCCGCCAGGACTAATGCCATCCCCGACTCACAAAGATATTCGTCAGATCTAAGGGAATTTAGTTCCAAGGCCTTACACATGGTAGATTGCAAAAGTAGCTAGTCGAGACAGTTCTTGCGACCTGTTTTTGTAACTAGTGCGAACTGATTATTGCCAGTTTACTAAACGCGTCCGAATTTTGAATAGGCGTGTTTTAAAGCGATTGGCTACAAGGCAGGGGTAAATTACATGAAGAATGCACGAGGTAATATTTCTGATAGAGTGATAATGCTGGCTGGGACAATCAAATCCCTATTGTAAGCCCTTGTGGGATTTAGTTGACAATGGTATGTATTGGATAGTGTAATTATTACTAATTACTAATCTAGGTGATGTCGACCTATTCCATTATAGTTACACGACTAAGAACAAATGTAATATGCAAAACTAGAGATTCCTTGTTAGGCATAATAATTTACTTTAAAATAAAATAATAGTAATAGTAATGGAATAAGCATCCACTTTAGAAAGCCGTGGCTACTTTGTAAATACACCAAACTACAAGTAGTGTATTAGTTGTTCTAACAAGGGAAGCTACTTGGGAGCTGTAAAGACATAAAATTTAATTCTGAGCTGCAACAACCAATTTCTCTGCAATATAAGCAGCAGTGCCTCAAGCGAATGAATGTAATAAAGCTACTGAAAGCTACGTACTTGAGATAAAGGGCTTACAGTATTTGTTTATTTAAAATTATTTGAGTATACCCAGGTATCGGATTTAATTTTCTCATCATATTATGATTTGTGCGTTTTGTTTTTCCCAAGAAAAAAAGGTAAATACGTTGTGTTACTAACAAGCAAGATAGTTTTATCACAATGATTTGATTTGCAGTTTTATATAGTTAGCAGTTTAGAAAACCTATTTTTTTTATCTATTTATTCAGTTAACGATCCAAAAAAAGTTTGAGATGATTGTTGAATTAGTATAGATAGGTTGCGAAACAGAAAGAAATATTTTTTTAAATAATTATATATAAAATGATATATTGGAAGAGTTAAGTGGTACCAAATAAGTAAGAGTATATTGTTTTATTAGAATTAAAAATGGTACTTTGACAAGCAATTATGTTTGCATTTACGAGGTGAAGCGCAGAGTAGCCAAGCGAACGCAAAAGTCAATAGGACCAATAATAATATACTGTATTAAGAATTTATTGTAACCTTGATGCACAAGAAGTGATAAAGCCACTAAAGTTAACCTATAAGCCTTGTTTCAAAATAGTACATAATTATGTTCAAATTGCCAATGTCAATGTACATTTTTTATTATCATTTTTGTGCAATTGGATATCTATTTTGATATTTATTATATTTGTTATCGGAAAGCTTTTTATATACAGAGCAATGGTTAAAGCTTATAAATAAAATATTACGTATATCACAATAGAAAATACTATTAAATAAGAGTTCATTTGACAACTGTATAAAGAAGAATAGTTATGTATGGCAAAAGTGAATAAAGATACATTTTATCCATAACGAATTTACCAGCAGACGAACAACTGACGGGTGTTACAAAATTCTAATGAATTTACAATTACGAAAAGTAACACCAATGTGTTCATGGCTAAAGAATATACGAGACTGAACCGGAATGGACACACAAAAATCGAGAAAACTTTTCCAAAATTGTCGTCAATCTTCACTGATGAAGACGGCACCTTAAGAAGAAGAATAGGCAACCACCATAATGATCCTGCTTCGGTAAGCTATGCGGTTTCAATCATAGCAGAAAATTCAAGGCTGTTGGCTGCGCTCCCAGGTACGAAGATAAAGTTGAATAAAATAAATCCGATGTGCACTCATTGATCACATGCGTCTAAGAATTTGCAGTTAGATAAGAACTGATTTGCGCCACCAGGTTTTTCCCAGTGTGTGATCTGTAACACATACGAGACTCCAACGGTCGGATTCTTTAACATTCGGTAGATTGTCGGAGATAAAGTGAAAAATATTATCGGGTTACTCGGAATAAAGGTCTAAAATAAAGCGATTCTGGGCGCGAACCAGTAGTTTTACTTCAATACAAAGGTAAGATCCTGATTCGATATGATGGGTGCAGAACTTCACCAAATCACAACATCTGGTCTGCACCTGGTTACTGAAGCTTTGCGCGATAAACCTATTTAGTAAATGCCACCTAAAGGCATACAAAACAGATAAATTTAAGAATTTCCACAAAAGTGAACCGGAAATAGCGCTAGTCTGAGGTTATATATGGAAAGCTTTTGAATAAAGCAATGCTAATCGAAAAATTAAAAATTACCAAAAACTTGATAGGTAAGCCACACATCCCTTTTGTTCCGATAATTCACGAAACCAAACCAGAAATGTAGGCAACCGTCAGAATTGATTAAAAACGAAAACAACTTTGGAAGACGAGAAGTTCAAAATAACTCCCAGGTTGCTAATCCTAAAATCCACTAACTCAAATTTAGCCTCAAGCTTAGTTACCTATATTAGTCTTCGCTGCTGGACGGAAAACGTGCGTATACGACTAGCCTAGCGTGAACCCTTAACAAAAGACAATTTCAGAATCATTGACTTCAAGTTCGAACTACTCCATTGTTAAAAATAAGAGCAGTTAAAACCGAATAACATAATATGTCAAGCGACGTTAAAACCAAATCAAAGCACAGAAAAGAAGCAAATCGTACGCATCAAAGTAATATTCGACAAAAGTATCGACAGGGCATCAAAAAGAGGTCGGATAGAAACATAACTAATTATTCTAAGAAAGTCGAGTGAATCCGAATGGCAACTTACAAAGCCCAACCAAACAACCAAAAAAGGAAATTAAGAAAACCCTTGTATAATCTATTCCATCTTTAAAAAAGCGATAGGTTGCCATGCTTTTCTTTTCCTAAATTGGCAGTACTAAGGAAAGCAGTAGTTATATTTCATTTCTTTGTGGTGGCAAACTTTTTCTAACTAAATTTGAAATGCCGTGTTGCCAATGCTACCAAACCAAAAAGACAAGAAAATATGTCAATAAATGTCA
Source organism: Agriotes lineatus (assembly GCA_940337035.1). Taxonomy (NCBI): domain Eukaryota; kingdom Metazoa; phylum Arthropoda; class Insecta; order Coleoptera; family Elateridae; genus Agriotes; species Agriotes lineatus. The sequence continues at coordinate 93,339,514 of OW679198.1, forward strand.
TTATGACACTTTCCTAATCTCTGAAAAATAAAGTGATAGTGTAAGTGATTATTGTGAAAAATTTAATAAACAGCATGCCCAATGTTGTGTCTTCGGCGACGAAAGCAGTGTGTTAAAGTGCTACACACATTTCAGACGAGATAAAACCGATCTAAGCAATGATCAAATTATTAGTAGATTGATGAACATTTTCAACGTCAGTACACTGAATTCCTATCCCATAAAAGAATTTTCTTAAAAAGTGCATCATTTATTTATAGGTAAGAAGATCTATTATCTATTCTATAATTACTAAAAATAATGTAGCACATTATGGCAACATCGGGCATTCTGAACCTTCAAAATTCCTAACCTAACTTTACCGCAGTTTTGTCAGTTCATATACAGAGTGATATCTGTCAGATTGTCATGGCCAACCATAGTTTTTTTAAAGATGGAATAGATTATAGGCACCTTATATACATACATAAGTAACATCGTTTCAACAAGTTATATCAATCTATACTACAAACGATTTTTACAAAGGGTTTTACTTAGAACTTTCCTAGCAAGTGGACGTGAGACTAAGCAATTTTAAAAATCAAAGGAAACTAATGGTAAAAATATCCTAGTAATACTGAAACAATAAAAGGAAACATCTGGCAATGCGCATTACATTAATTTTTAAATAAAAACCATTGCCAGTGGTGGGATTTGAACTACAGCACCTGCGAATGCGATTTCAACTCCTCCCATTTGATGTACGTGCGATGCTCGGCGGTATGAAAGAGAACCCATGCACATAATTTTCAATAGTTAGAGAAGAGTGTTTACCTTCAAAAAGTACTGGCCCGATAGTCCTTCTTTTACACACAGCAGCCCACACTCCAATTTTTTGTGGGTGTAGTAGAGTTGCAATAAAAAAAATGGGGATTGTTTGAATTCCACATCCACGTATTTTGGGAATTAACATACCCATATTCTAAATTATGTAAAACCTATTGACAGAATTCTTGTGTTCGCGGCCTGTAAAAAGAGAGTATTTCGTGGAACGGTTGGATTCTGTAGGGATGAAGTTGCAGGTCCTGTTTAAGAGTTCGTTGGCAAGTGCTATATGATAGATTCATTTGCTGTTGCAAATACCAAATTGAAGTCCGAGTCTGTTCCTCCTTGCCTAACGGGTTCAGTATTTTGCTCATTACGCATTCTTGGCCTGCCACTGCCTTTTTTTGAGTTATGCTCCCTGTGTCCCTATACAAAGCTACAATATTCTGAATAGATTTTCAAAGGCTGTCAAATGGAGTAATGACATTTGGAAACGTTTCTAGAAAATCTTCAAAAGCATCTCTAACAGAATAAACCCATTGGCAATTAATTCTTCGGCCATTTATAAAATAAAGTTCCAACACAAACCGTTTTTATTCATCAGTAAAAACCATGAATGATTTCAATTCTTGTGTCGATAATACTTGAATCGTTGAAACTCGCTAAACTGTAGTGCTAACCACAAGATGTCACTTCTGTCAGCTGCAACCATAGATTATCTATGGCTGCAACTTAGAGACCCTGTATATAGTAACTATATACAGAGACTCTACTACAACCTACTTTTCTGAATCAATCTCAGACATGCTCAATATCGGGCTAATCTGATAGGTTTTTTTTAAATCACGTTATAATTATAGGTGAATGCAACGCAAAGTTATGAAGTTATCATACACCAATAGGCAATTATAGTAAGCACGAAGAAACTAAAGAGAATGGGAGAAAACTGATATTGCCGCAAAAAGAAATCTTGAAATTATAAGTACGTATTTCAAGCACAAAATACCTGGCTCTTGTCAAGTATGTAAAAAATGGCTAACCAAATAGATAATGTAGTGGTACAAAACACATTCGCAAAACATATCATGAACACGAGGAGTTACAGAGGGGTGGGCATGGATACATGGATAGTAATTATTGTTTAGTACAGGTTAAGGTAAAACTAAAAGTGAAAGAAACGGCGATAAAGAGAACAGCAAATACGGCAGTTAACATCAAACAGTTGTTCATTCCGGATAGAGAAGGTCAATATGAATAAAAAATAAAAAGGAGACGCCGGAATTGAAAAAACAGAAGCAATAGAAGAAATTTGGCAAAGTATAGAAGTAATATTAATAACAACAACAAATGAGGTTCTATGTAAAAATAAGAGGAAAATACTAGCTGGTTCATCAAGGCAGGCAAATACTAAATAAAAGAAAAGAAGAAAATGAGGGACAAAATGTTGCGAACAGGTTCGAAAGAGGTGAAATATTATACAACGAGCCAAGAAATACGAAAAGAATACTTAGAAAAGCTAAAATAGACTTCAAGAAGAAAAGATTAGAGGAAATAAAGTAATAAAGAAGTTAGGACTGTTTATCAAAAGGTGAAAAAATCAAATAAAGGATTTCAAAAAAGAATGTTATCCGTTAAAGATAAAATAATAAATTTGATTGGAGATACAGCAGAAGCAATAGGAAGATGAAAACAGTATTTTGATATGTTAAAAACGCATGATGGAAGAAGCTATGTGACAGAGAAAGGCTTACGAGAATTAAGTTAAGCTGTAATAGGCGCCAACAAAAGATGAAATCAGCGAAAAGACTAAAAAAATAGATATACATACTGTGGTCGTCGATTTTAAATATGCTTACGACACAACAAGAGAGAAAGTTTGTATAATTCAATAGGAAAAATTGGAATTTTAGAAAAATTTATAAAACTAACGCAAATGTCACTGTCGGAATCATCAAATATGGTAAAAGTAAATGGAAGTTGATCGTCAAAATTCCACGGAATAAATAGAACAGGCACAGTTATGAATAAAAGCCACCAATGCCTTGCCTATGCCGATTGCGGTACTGCAATGGAAGAACGCACTATAAAGAATATTGAAAGCCTCAGAAACAGCAGAGAGTTTTTGGATTGCAGATGAATGAAGAAGAACCTAAGTATACGAAAATAAGAAGAAGGGAAGATATAGTAGCAGTACAACAGAAATTGATGATTGAAATAGATGAGAAAAGAACATAAGAATTAGACAATTAGTACATACATTTTCATATTTAGGAGCCGTGATATATTACGACGGAAATGAAGAAAAAGAAGTACAAGCTAGGTTAGTGAAAGGTATGTAGTGGTGGATAGTATGAATGGCATATTAAAATTAAAAAGTGTTTCGCACAATGCTAAAATAAGAATTTACAAGACGGTGGGAATGCCAATAGCAACATATGGGTGAGTGACATGGGTATTGAAAGGTGGGAAAGAAAGGTGTCAAGAAAAATATATGGAGGAAGGGAAACGTGGTTGGGCTGGGTAAGAAGAGGGGACACGAAACTGCGAATGTAATATGGTGACGACCCACTACGTAAGAGTTTAGAGGATGAGATGATTGGGCTATATGTATAGTAAGGAAAGAAGTAGAGGGCAATTACAAAGCTATGGGCATAATGGTTTAACACTACTACGTATATAAACATAGAGTGCACATTTTCTATTGGATCTGTAGTCCTTCAGATACAAAGAACGCGCACGTACTGTTAAGTAGATAATATTCCGTTTGTATTTATATTTTTACGAAATTGTTTTAGTAGATCACATACAAATTTACCTTAGATAATCCAGGCAGGATTTTAATTAGGCGATAAGAAGCTCTTTCTCCTAACCAAGTATTTGAATTAGGATTATTTTTGTCACTTTCTATTCGGAAGGGTTAATTCAATGCCTTCGTATGGTAGTTGTTTCAGTATTCTCCCCGTTATCAGGTAATACGTCGAATATTTTTTAGGATTTTATTATGGATCTGATTTCAGAAGTTTTAAATGGCTTAACTGCGAGATCCATTTGACAGAGGGCGTCGGTAATTTTGCGGACGCACTATAATGAACATTAAAAATCTGTAAACGGCTTTACTCAGAACTTCCCTCGCAAGTGGGTGTTGTGATACTAAATATTTTGAAAAATCAAAGGCAACTAGGGGTAAAAATATCTTAACCTTCCTAATAATGCTGAAACAATAAAACACTTGGTAATGCAAATATTATTGCAGACGGGATTCGGTTTCAGCGCCTACGGAAGGCATTTCAAAGGTGAGGAAGCAGGTCGATCGCATCCTGCCACGAAGCTATGCCTAATATCGCCTCGCAGGGACTGCATTACATTCAACAGCCTATTCTTGCTCGTCTTTGGTTTTTACAACAATTACCCTGTATCTGTTGGATCCCGTTTTAGTCAAGCTAAAGTCTGAAATATGTGCAAATTAATACTTTATCTATTTCTCACTTAAAGCAAAAATAGAGTTTTATTTGTTAAAGGTGCTCTCCCTGCATATAATATAAGCAAAATATCGTCTTCCTCCAAAAAATAGTTTTTGAGTTATAGCACCAACAGACAGACAGACAGACAGAGAGACAGGCAGACGGACAGACAGACAGGCAGACAGACGGAAGGTGATTTTTCCGTGATTAGGCGGTTAAAGAAATTCTTTTTGCATTTTCTCCATCGATATTGGTTCAGTTTTTGTTACTTTCTAGAGTTGAAAGCGTTTAGAGCAATTTTATGATAGCATGATTTTTGCCTTGGTTTAGTACTTCATTTAGTTGTTTAATGGCTCTATTGTATTTTGTTTTTCGCTTTCTTAGCTTTGGTTTTTCTTTTATTTTTTCTGAACATAATTGAGACAGTTACTAAGGTCTTCTGGTTTTTCGGTTTACCGAGCTCCATGTAGTTTGCTATATAGTTTTAGTGAAGTATTTCTACAGCTATTATACATAATCATTCGATTTGAGTTGATATTTTGCATTTAGGTACCTTGTCAGGGTGCCTGGGAAAGCTTTCACGTTAGTATTATTATTTGACTGGTTTTGTGGTTTGTCCTTGCTTTTAATTTGTATGGTAATTGAAGTGACGTATTGCTTCACGAGAGGTCTAGGGAAGATTTAATATCCAGGTAACTCTGTAAGATACCTTTTGTGATACAGAAGTATAATATATCGGGTGATTTATTCCTGTCTGTACGCCAATATATTGCCTGTCTGGATAAAAGTTGCAGAAAATTACTGCTCTTCCTAGCCTGATATAGTTGTCGTCTAGGAAGAGTAACACGTGTGGAGCCTTAATGCTGACGTTCAGCATTGACGTGTTCTCCATCTATAAATCTGCAGCCAAGAGAATTGAAGACAGTTTGAACATATTTTTTGTTTTCTAATCAAAACGTTAGTTGACAAAATATGAAAGGTAACAAGCGCACCTTATCGTATTTGATAAACTATGCACTCTGATATCACCTTGAACTCAATATGTAAAATGAGGTTAAACAAGCATACTTAGAAACATTTGAAAGATACTACAATTTTTCTACTTAAATATTTCCACAAAAATAAGAGAGTGTGGAGCATAGCACGTGACGTTTTGACCACCAGATAGCGATACGGTTAAATGGAAGAAGAAATAATACTGGTGTTTTTCATAAAAAGTTTATAGTTTGGTACTGGTTACTTTGTATCAAACATTGTACATAAAAATACCCGTTTAATAATATGAGCAGCTACGATTCCTAGGCAAAATTTGCGACATTTGAAATTTTGAAATTAAAAACACGATTATAAAATTAAGAGTTCGATTAAAGTATATAAGTATTTTTCTGCTCATTTTATTAAATTGTTCGACCATCTACAAGTTTCCAATGATTACTCCGAAGTTGAGATTAATAAATCTATTTAAAGTCAGAAATAGATTAAAGTTATTCCAAAGTAAACTTCTTTCTCCGCCATCTAATTATGCGACCTAAAACCATTCAGAACTCACGGTAAGTACTAAGCTTCGCGTCGTTACTATTCTATTAATTGAGTTAGTTTTAATGCTTAATCCTTCTTGCCACTTAAAGCCGAGAGTCTAGTTCAAAGCAGAAACTTCTGTGTACCTAAGATAACGCCGCAAGCGATAATGGAGACAATGTGAATTCCGCTGATCCAAATTAATAATTTTTGGCTTTTTGCCGTGGCTCGAGTGGACCTTCGTGTCCCATTTGAGCAATTTCCTGACCAAAGAATACATTATTCCTCTGTGGGCTTTGTTTCCCGAGACCAACTCTGCGAAACGGAAACCGCTCGATGGGAAGCGGAAGCTCTCTTAAATACGGCTAACTTTTTTTAATTTAGCACTTTGCGTATTCTTACTAATTAATGCGACCCCTACCTCACATGACCATACGCAAAAAACAGCTCATTAATTTTTTAAACTGTTCCAATTTTCTGCCGGCGCTTGTTTGGATTTCGGCGTTTTATTAAACAGACGACTCTACTTGTTTTTCGTCCTTACAAGAACAAAAGTTATCTTATTGCTGTGATATACATTAATGTCTTGCTTTTAGCGTCTCCCAAAAGCCCCAATTATAGTGGAAGGTTTTTAATGTTTTTTAAAAGTATGTACTGAATTCATATGTTAATGTTTTTTCTTACACTTTTATGTTTGTCTTAAAATTCAATAGAGCATTTGCAATTTCGTCCAACTTGTTAATTAAAACAGTGTTATTAATATTTTGGTTGTTATAAATGACTGTTATATTTTTTTGTGGTGGAACAAAGCACTTAATATCGATTACATAATTTTTCATTATGGCGTGTATGAAGTGTGTAGTCACTTATAAATCACAAGAATGAATGCTCATCTAAAAAAATATATCCGATGCAATGCATGTTTCAGTATCTGTTTTATTTTCAATATGGGTGTATAACGGTAAAGATATACAGGTTGGTGACTTGCGCGACGCAGCATAGGGATTTCAATGGTAAATATTTAATGTGTGATTATTGGCTCCCCTAATTATTTTAGAAGTTTTATATAGATAAAAAATACTGCATCTGTAGATACTATTGTTTATAATTTTCCAATTTCGAAACCCTATAAATTAAAGGAATAAGAAATGCTATTTTTGAAAAAAACAGTGGTGTTTTGGAAATATGTAAACAAACAACATGCACATTTACTTTTGTCGTTGCTGTTTGACTTTTATAACAGATCATCAAATATTCTTTCCGTTAAAATGTATTCAAATGAAGAAAAAGTTTACCGTAAAATATCAGTGTCATCAAGAGTTGCTTGAACGTGATATGGAGAAGAGAAGTGCATTTTGCTTCCAAATTATGGAAAAATGTACGAAGACAGGGAGTTTTTGAATAACGTTTTGTTTACGGATGAAAATCCAGGCAACATTTTACAAACCAGGACCTAACATTCCCAAAAAGTTGATGTATGGGAGGGAATACTAGGTCATCACGTTATAGGACCATTTTTATTAACTGAAAATCTCACAGGAGGGCGCTTTTTGCAGTTGTTAGAAGAAGATATAGCTCCGACGGCGACCGAAGTTGCTAGAGACGATCAAGAGATTTGGATTCAGATGGATGGGTGCCCCGCACACAACAGTCGTGAAGTGCGCGACTTTGTAAACTACAGTGTTTCCAAGAAGGTGATTAGTCCAAATTATTTAATTAACTGGTCTGCTAGGTCCCCGGATCTTTCGCCCAACGATTTTTTTCTTTGGGGACATTTAAAATTGAAAATTTACTCTGGAAGAACCTTTCAAGCTATTGAAGAGCTAAAAAATTGTATTCAAGCCCAATGCGATAAAATATCACAATATTTAGTAGTTAATGGTGCTTTGTTTGAACATTTGTTATAATTTATTAATTTTTCTGTTTTTGTATTATGCTTCTACGTACCATCGAAGTCATACAAAACTGGAACTAGAAAATTACGCAGTTACCCTATTTTTCAAAAAGTGTAGTTTAGATGTAACATTTTGACTGAACTGAACGTTATTAAAGGAGATAGCCCACCTTTAATAATGTTCAGTCAAAATGCCACATCTAAAGCACACTTTTCGAAAACAAGGGTATCTGCGTATTTTTCCTGTCCCAGTTTTCTATGACTTCGATGGTACAAAATTATTTTTGGTTATGGCATTTAATTAAATCCTGCTTCTTATAGATACTCATTTCTTGATTTTTCCGGTTCCGGAAAATTATAAAGGATGGTATGTACAGATACCTACACCAATTTCTCTAGAAAAAACGAATACATTTCAACGAGAATAGAATTTAGTAATCAGTTATAAACGTCAAACGGCAAAGACAAAAGTAAATGTACATGTTGTTTGTTTACATAATTCCAAGGCATCAGTAATTTTAAAAAAAATGTAAATAGTACTCGTATGTACAGATGCAGTATTTTTTTCTCTACAAAAAACTTCTTTACACCTTAATTAAAAAAAAAATAGGAGAGCCAATAATCAAACATTAAAAATTTACCATTGAAATCTCTATGCTGCGTTGTGCAAGTCACCACCCTGTATAGGGTGATGGCTTGCGCGACCCAGCACAGTTCTTTCAATGTTAAATCTTGAATTTAAAATTATTGGCTTCTCTAAAATCTAAAGTGGTGAGTGCATTGTAACGAGAACATAATATAATAATCACTTATAAACGTCAAACAGCAATGAGAATAGTTATTTGTACAAGTAGTAATGTAAGCGAATGAGTTTGAAGGTTGATGCACGACGGCCAAGCCTTCAGAATTTACAACTTTCAAATTGACAATTTACACGCAACAACGTGCAGTTGATAATACATAGTAGTTTTCGTCTGGGGGCTCCAGTAGGTGAGCGGGGTCTCGCCGCTTGTAGTCAAGGCTACAGTGAAAACTCGAGAGCTCAGAGGAGAGTTCGACTCCAGGCCCGGGCGCTCGGGTTTTACCTAGTTAAGGCATGATAGTATAAGTGACGCCCCCACCACCCTGAAGCAATGCCAAAGCGGTTCCATGGGGAAACGGTTGTAGAGCTTAGGGAAGAAAAGAGTAACTTTTGTCTAAATATTTTACAATTACACAGTACAAAATAGGTAAACTACTAGATGTCTGTCTTTTTATATCATGCATTTTGATATCAGATTATTTTTATGTGGCTTTAATTGTTACTATTCCCATAATAATATCTCAGTACATTGGTTTTATTCTAACAATATAGCATTTCTACTAGTATGCTGAATGTTGAATTCTTTTTCACAAAAATGTACAATAAAAATAATAAACTATGGTGGTTTTAAATTCAAAGCATTAGATATTAATTTTAAAATTAAAGAAGCTTTACTTACATTCATTGAACAATAAAATTATTACAATTGCTTGTTAGATGTGTAAGATATCGTAACCGTTAAAAAATATTCAAAACTTGAAATAAGAAAAACATTTATTCATGCCTAAAATAACATATCAGCTTCTATCTATATTTAAATGTATTTGCATCCATCTCCTATTATTAGGGGAATAACAGATATGCTTTTCAATTGAATACTTAGTATTTGTTTGAAAATGATATCTTGATGTCGGGAGTTTTTCGGTTTTGCCAATCACCACATGTGCAGCGTGTCGCTTAACTTTAACTTAAAAATATCAGATGCGGAATACCTGTTCCAACCTCAATTGTATCAAAGTTAATTTTTTTAAGTATAACTGTAATAATTCTTACCTACGCAATTCCATCCATCAAATGATGGTGATCATTGATACCCACTACTTGGCATTAAATCGTAATAATAATTGCTACGTAATTCCAGCTACTGTCCAGAACAGATCAAAGACGGGGTTAAGCCTGGAGCCAAAATGTAAATTATCTCTCTTATCCCTCCTATAATTTTCGAGTAAAACATTTATATTAGTAAAAAAAAATACAGTGATTTGATTTTAATGAGCAACGTGGCCTTGTCGTTTGCATGAGGATTTGATTGTTACTTATTGCTTTCTAAGGATACGCCACGCCCACACAAATGCGTTTATTTTTAAATGCAATATATAAACCGCAATTTTACTGAAAAATAAGCATCATTAATTACAACAGGGTAAGTAACATGTAATAACTAACACACCTGCTATAAAGTGAGGTCCTTAGGCCATTCGATATCAACAGAATTCCTTCCTCCACAGTATATATTATTTTACCTACTCAGTAACGTTTCTATACTGCATTTTAAAATAACGCATTTGCAAATTTTGTGGGCGTGAGGTATCCTTCGAAACCAATAGGTAAGAATCAAATCCTCATAGAGACGGCAAGACCACATTGTACCTTTGTACCTTAAAAAAATCAGGGTATAATAAAGATGCTCAAGGCTGGTTCCACGACATTTTTTCATTTAGGTCAATCTATTGTACTCGGTCTCCAATTATTAATTTTAAGTTTTATTGAGTGTTTCTTTACACAGTCGATCTATTGTTTGTTGATATGCATTTTTTTCATGTTCTTTAAAATTTTGTACTTCCTTTTACAATAAAGGAAGTATTGGATTCATCCCAAAAATTTAAAATTGGGTTTTCAACAGATCTTCATGTTTTAGTGTCCCCTGAACCGAAAAAAACATGTTTTTGTTAATTGGTCCCCTGTCTGTCTGTCTTTCTGTCTGTGTATTTGTGCCCCTGTGTGTCTGTCTGTCTGTCTGTGAACAGAATATCTCAAAAACGAAAAGCGGTGTCGCGTTGAAACTTCATATACGATATAAGTTTTGTGTACTAATTAGATGCGACAGCAAGCTTTTGAAGAAAGTCGTATAACCGAAAGTATGGTGTTTACTCTTGTAATTTTTCAGTTTTTTTCGATTTTTTCAAAAACGGCCCTAACGATTTTTTTCACACTTTACATTTTTATTACATTTTTGATGTGTATTGATGTGCGATAGGCGATTTTCCAGTTTAATACCTCTAAAATAAGTTTCTTTTGTTTTCTTTTATGAACTCCAATTTTAAATAGAGCATCCGATATATTATTACATTTTTTAATTTAGCTTAACATTTTAAAGAAAATTTGTCTCTTCAACTAACAATCTATTTTGTACGGTTTCTGTAGAATTTGAAATTTTTGTCAAATGCTTAAAAATTAAAAATCTAATTTTTGGCTAATTATAAGATCACCGTAAAACGAAGTTGTGTGCGGGTATCACACCAGAGTTTTCTTCTTCCGCGCAATATACACCAATAATGTAAGTCTTCACTCTTTTACCATATTTACTACCTTTGATTCTGCATATAGCTCCCTCATTTCTTGTTTCACGACTTTTTTCTATTCAGGTTATTTTATTGCTCTCTGTCTCAAATTATTAACTTTAAGTTTTGTTGTCCTCCACATAGTCTCCATTGTCTCGTTGGTATTCACCTACCTTTACTGATATGTAGTTTTCCTTTTAGAATGTTCTTTAGCATTTTTCCTTCTTCGATCCCAGCAATGTACAGCAACAATTTAAGTCTTCACTCTTTTACCACATTTACTAACATTGATTCTGCATATAGCTCTCTCATTTCTTGCTTAGTGCCTTTTCGTCACTGTTTCAATTACGAATTTTAAGTTGCGTTAAGTATTCTTCCACACAGTCGATTTACTGTCTGTTTGGTGTTCGCCTACCTCTGTTGTTTCATATTTTCCCACTAAAATTTGTTTTGGTGTTTTTCTACTGTCTCTATTGAAATGTTCTTTGGTATTTTTTCTTCTTCTATCTGCCCAATTAACCTCAGCAATTTGTCTTCATTTTTTACCACCTTTACTACATTTAATTCTGCATATAGCTCTCTCATTTCTTGCTTAGTGATTTTTTTCCACTGCCTTCAATTGTTAATTTTAGGTTTTGTTAAGTATTCTTCCACACAGTCGATATACTGTCTGCTTGGTATTCGTCTACCTCTGCTGTTGTGTATTTTTCAACTAGAATATTCTTTGACAGTTTTGCTTGTTCCTTCCGCGCTAAGTATCACAGTAATTTACATCTTCATATTTTTGCCACACTTACTACATCTGTTTCTGCATATAGTGCTCTTCTTTATCTATTAGTGCTTTTGCCACATTTCCTCGATTTTCTTGGATTTTTTAAACGGTTTGAGCTAGCAGTGTCCTCTTTTCCTCTTTTTTTGCCTCTGAGGTTTATCCATCCCTTTTTTCCACAATTCTTTTATTCGTACCCCTTATACATCTCTCGTTGCCTCTTCTGCTTACATTTTTTAAATTGCTTGGAATTAGTACAGTTTTTCAACGCTATCTTTCTTGCTACTGTCAGACAACCTATAAATAGTAAAGCAATCATACTCCAATCCGTCTCTTGCCGATCTTCCACACTGTTCTGGGATTGCAAATTTACATATTTTTTCTGTACACATTTTGTGTTTAAGTTAGCTAACGTAATTTCTAAAAAGTGCAACTTATGTGGGAGAGAGCTCATAACAAACACCACCATGCATTTGTAGATAGCACATTACTTTCTCGAATAAAGACGTTATCTTGATAAAGAGAAGACGTATATTTTGATAGCAATCTGGTAGGTTTATGAATATTCTGATGTTTTGTAAGTTAAAATAAAATATTTGCGAATACATATTTATACCATCTTTTTTTCATAAATTAGTTGATACAAACTGTCTCTTGTGCTGTACTCTACTGTGCTGTCAGATAGAAGAGGGAAAAGAAAAGTTATGCGTCGAATTATAATAATTTATAAATTTGATTAATTGTAAGTATTGTAAGAATCACGCCATTTCCCATTCTTTATAACATGCAACCGTCAGTATTTCATACATTCAGCGTGACCAGTTCGAAAACGTTTCGTAGTAGAAACGCAAATATAATAAATTCAAAATTAACACGTTTTATGTAGACATGTCAAGGGCCGCATAATTAATCGCCGGCACTTTAATTCTTGCGTTCTATAAACAATAATTATTGTAGCTAATAACTGCACTGAGAACATTAAGCGAGAAATTTAGCATGTTAATCACCAACAACCATCGCCTCCCCAGCATTTGCATAATCCAAGAAAGCTTAAAATTTATATTTTTATTATTTAAATTATTCCGAAAAAGTTAAAGAGCGGCTTAGATTTGCATACAGATGCGCGCTTTATTCGGAATCGGGCGTTACTACCTGCTTGTGAAGTCGGATTAAAAGTTCAATTAGTTACCAAATTTTTGGAGCACCCAATAAAACTAGTCCACATCACGTCGTAAACTTACTTCAGAAGTGGCTCTATTAAAAATAAATATATTGTATAAGGGTTACTGACTGCTTTGACATTTCTTCTTGTAATTGTTTGTTGCAGAGTTTTAAAATATGAGAGTATTTAATTTATTATGCATTGTTTCAGTTTGACTACGAACAAAGAATGTTCACAATAATCATCTTCATCATCATCATCATCTTCAGCCTTTATTCAACCCACTGCTGGATGTAGGCCTCCTCATACTCTTTCCATTTTTGTCTGTTCCGTGCTTCTCTCATCCAGTTGCGTCCCACTATCCTGACAATGTCGTCTTTCCACCTCATTTGTGGTCTTCCTGTATTCCTCTTTGTTAATCTCGGCCACCATTCTAGAACTGTTTTTGTCCATCTGTTGTCCTTTATCCTGGCTATGTGTCCGGCCCATCTCCATTTTGCGCTTGCTACTGATTCTACTACATCTCTAACTTTTGTTCGTTGCCTTATCCATTCGAAGGGATCACAATAATCATTATCGGTTAAATTCCAAGAAAATGTAGAATTTCAAGTGCTACTATGATCCACATTCAAATTCTAGAATATTTGTTTCATATTCATACTAGACTGGAAGAAACTGGAATTTTTTGTTTTCGAGTTTATGTAAAATTCGATTGTCAACAATAACGCCATTTAAACGACCTTGAGCTGTATGTATGTGTAGATAGATCGATAGATCTAATCTGCTTCAGATGATAAAAGGTGGGACGAGTTTTATTTCTTTACAATGGTTACCTTATATTACAGCGCTGAGGTCTTGTGCCAAGGAAGCTTAATGTAGAATAAAATTGGTATAGCTTGTTGCTTTACTCGTACGTACATAAATAAAATAAGTAACTTAACAAACAACAAAATACTAAAAACATACACAAGTGCAAAATTATAGAGGCAATGCTAAGGTAATTGCCGATGTAGTAAGTGTTCAACTTGACAAACCCTTTTTATACAGTGCTGCCCATTGTTTGTTCTTTCGGAATTGTATAAACTTTTATCTGCTTGGTGTCTCAGACAATGGGATATCCTCGATTACTGCACTGGATTGAAGCAAATATGCAAACGTCAAATATTAACTCTAATATCCAAAATAAGTTCCAGCAAACAAGACTGGAAATGGTAGTGCAAACGTCGTATAAGCATATAATTTTATACATACATACATACATTATCTGTAACCCCTTATACCGTTTACACAGTGTCGGGGTGCTGGGCGCACCGAGCCTCTGAGGGTATGTGCATTTTTAAATTCGGCAGAGGTATTTGAGGTAGTGGAGCCTGTCTAAGCTATAACACTACGCCAGCTCTCCAGATGTTCACCCATCCAAGAACTGACCAAGCAAACCGGGGCTTAACTTTTAGAAGTGCCGTGAGAGATGCAATACCACTCAGCCGTACTGCCGGCTATAATTTTATAAGTATCAAATAATGTACTACTAGCTTTGAATAAAGTGACATACTCTCAAAACCTTTTAACTCGTTTTTGCATTTGAACATATTTCACTGAAAACAACTACCTGTATTTTTTCATTATTTCACTTGTTCTTTTTTTTGTAGTATATTCTTCCATAGTGTAATAATCTGTTTTTATTCCTGACTGAGATTATGATAAAATTCTTGTGGAAGAAACATTTTGCTTAGTAAGAATATTTAAAATGGTAGCCAAACATAAAGTTAAAGAATGAACGTGTAAGTAAATTGTTTTTTGTCTGACACCATTTTCAAAGGAAGACAAGTTATAGAAAAAAACCAAGCAACAATATATGTTAAAAATATAAGATCTTCCTGGCTACATATGAAAAGCAATGAGGATAATAGACATACGAGAACAGATTAAGGTAGGGAAATCATTATATTAGACCACCCACCAACGTAAATACAAATTTGAAGAAAGGTAACAAAATGCATCAAAGTATACCTACAAGGGTTTTAATGATGCGCTTCATCTACTGGTATTTAACAGATTAACTATGTAGAACATAAAATTAAAAAAAAAACTGAGAAAGAATAAAATTACCAGAAAAAAACTTTTCCCGCTGTGCATCATGTAAGTCAGTGATACAGTCTTAGTAACAGAGCGTGTAAGTCGGTGATAATATTTGTTTGCTGCTTTCCCTTGACAACGGAACTTAATATTATTATTAAGTTTCTAGGATAATTTAATTAACAACGCAAGATGCAGACTTAAACGTTTTGTTTATCAAGTGTTCATGTGACATATGGCACTCACAGGTAACATTAATCTTGGTGACAGGGGACAAACTAAACAATTCTTTAAAATATCTAGGAAAATTTCGATAAGCAGCGGGAAAAATGTAATAACTCGGAATGTATCGTCTATTAACATTTTCGGCAGGCAACAAGCCTCGGCTTCGCCTTGGCCTGTATTTGCTTACCTCAAATAATTTTAGATCTTTACATTCCTTGTTAATTAAATATCTATTATACTTCTTTCTGTTTGCAGATGATCAAATAATATTGTCAGAACAAGACGACAGCTTGGTAAATGTATTGAAAAGCTTAAAACGAGTACCGACAAACAAACTTACTAGCATATAATACGTAGTGAGATCATCCACAAAGTATATTAACTTATACTCAATAATATTATATGTTATTACAGTGGAATCAGGATTTTACGACAACATCGGACCACACTTAGCACAGGTTGGTTTGCGTTGGGAGGCAGCGGTATTAAGCCCCTGATTGATCGCAGCTAGCTCGCAGAGAGGACGATATTTATGTTACTCATGAAGTTTGGTCATGTCTTAAGGCTGGAAAAATTTCGATGATTGCCAGGGCGCTACCGTAAAAATTCAACCCGTAACTGTGTAGGTCTGCTTCTTTCACGGTCTAAACAACGAGCTTTAGTACAAATAATACTAACGTGGAAGGTTTATTACCTATTAACTAAAAACCTAATTGCTTTTGCGGTTTGAGTTCAACTTTGTTTTGTACTTTTTACTTCCCTAGTCTGAAAGACGGAGGAAGTATTGTAATCAGTGATGACTAATCACGAAAAAATCACCTTCCGAGATTTCTACAGATCTTCACGTTTCAAAATCCCTAGATGACGAAAAAGATATTTTCTTAATTCCGTCTGTTTGTCTGTCTGTCTGTCTGTCTGTCTGTGTATCTGTCTGTTTGTCTGTCTGTCTGTTGGCAGTATAGCACAAAAAGTATTTGTCGGAGGAAGACGTTATTTTGCATACATATTATATATCTACTTCGCATGAAACCGGTACAATTTAATTCAAATATATACAGAGTGAGCACTTTAAAAAAGTTTTTTTTTAATTTTGGGGTTAATTTTGACAGCAAGTAATAACTTTCACATAGGTAAGGTTTACATTTGCCGAAAATAAGACGCAACCGATACAGGATAATATCACAAAAGAGTAAAAACGTTTCAACAATAACACCCTTCTGTTCAAGAGAGACACGCGCCGGACTTATTTCGAAGAGGTTCAGTAGCGTAGTTAGCTTTATCGATGCAGATACGATATCTACGCAGGGGTGCGGTTACGATCGCTCTGCAGATGCTGCGGGTTTACGCCCAGCGGGATACATTTTTTTATTTGAAAATGTATTTAATTTATTATAAACGTAAAGTTATCTTTACTCCTAACTTAATTTGATTTTTAAAATTATTTAGTATCACAATGTCGACGAGGGAAGTTCTGGGTAACGCCTTTTACAGATTTTTTAACAACTGTTTATTCAAATACTAAAAAGAACTTGTGAATCTAGAGCGCTAGAAGAGCTCTCTGATTTATTGCTTAAACGAGTTGTATCTTCAAGGGTAATACCACAAGCAGTGGATATATTTTTGACAAATATTTTGTCTTTTCCATTTAAATTATTGCGTTTAAATTTCACGATACAAAATCACATCAAAAATGTGATGTTGAGTGAAATTTGCAATAATTTCTATGGAAATGGCAAAATATTTAAAAAATATATATCCACTTCGAGTGGTATTTGGGACGACTATTTAACAATATTAATACATAACGATTAACTTTATTGAAAAATAATCCAACAATTAATATAATTATTCATTCTCAATTAAATTCAGCGGAATACTTCCAAGACACAGCATTTTAAAATTTTTAAAACAAGCTACACAGTTTGTTGGGGTTTAGTGTTACGTAACCTATCGATATCACTAAGGACAAAACATCGTTGCTAAGCGATACTTCGCAACAAGGCTATTTATTTTTTGAGTACGTACATTGTTTTGTGAATATTTTGCATGGTGCCCAATAATCAGTGATATACTGCTGTTATTGGTTGAAAAAAGCAAATGTCTGCAATGTGATTGGCTTATATGTTATAGTGTTGAATAGTAGTCAGTCAAAGAACAACACAAAATGTAGCTTAACGAATTTGATTTATTACCCTCTTAAATGGTCATCGCATGCAATATATAAAAACAATTTAAACTTGAAGCTTTTTTAGTTTATAGTCAAAGAAGTAAAGTTAAAGAAAATAAATAAATAATTGACCTCAAAACAGTTATCCTTAGCTGTACCAAGTTCAAGCTATCTTTGAATATGGAATAACATTAATTCAATATTTGCTTGAGCGAACGTTCCCAAATCTGTACACGTCATTATTGAAAACTTACAACCCGGCGAAGCACTATAAAATTTAGTACAGATACCCTAAGTTCAAAAAGTTGATCTTAAGGGTGTGATTTTTCTCAAATTTAGACAAATTTAAATAAGCCGGAGATGATATCCGCTAAAGCAAACAACGGACACACGTAATAATCATTTAAAAAACTGAAGCGAGGCTTGATTTGCATCCGGATTTCGATCCGAAAGAATGGCTAATTGACAACACTACAGACAACACACGAAAAAATTTCTTCGTACTATAGATTCCGAGCAGCAGCCCAAATAACTTCGAC
>OW679198.1:93357591-93441424 GCA_940337035.1 Agriotes lineatus
GTCCCCTTTGTAAATTGATGTAATTTGCATTACCAAGTGTTTTTTTTTTATTGTTTCAGTATTACTAGGAACGTAAAGATATTTTTCGACTACCATTTTCTAAAGGAGGCTATTTGACACTTGCCATACGTCCAAAGCATATTGTTATTGCATACTATGCAATAAAAATATTATTGTACACATCTGTCACTTTATTACACACTTCTATCAAAATTGTGTATTAAATGTGGTGTTTTCAATTTAAAACAATGAAAGCATACCTAACATGATTTTTCAATTTGAAATATCGTTGACGTGTAATATCTTTTAGCATAAATATGTGGTAAAGCTTCTTTTTGCACTTCTGAGGTTTAAAAAAATCGCCTTTGCCTAATTTTTTAAAACTTTCTCACGTATGCAAAAAGTGACACTTTAGCTACGAGTTGTATAAATAACTATTTTGCGCCAGTTGCCTCTGATTTTAAAAAAATATTTAGTGTCACAACCTCCACTTGTGCAGGAAGTTCCGAGTAAAGCCTTTTACAGATTATTCCTAACTACTACAGCTTCTTTTCCTTGTTAGTGGGGATTTTTCTTTTTAATATTATTATTAATATTCATATTTGCATAAAATAAAAAATAATTTGTAGTTGAAAACAACACATTAACTGTTTACTTTAGATTATAAAATTTGAAGTTTCTTTAGAGTTGCCAAATTACAAAACTCAAAATTTATAAAAAAAACACATTTGCAAGTGGTACCTACATAAGGGCTGTAACACAGTTACAGGAGTTGTCTGAATAAATCATTCCCATGCCAATGATAAAAATTTCCTAACTCCTCTTAATCAACAAGTTTTATCCGTCCGAACTAGTTTTCCCTATACTGCGCCGATAACTTGACATGCCCTTCTCTACAAAAATATTACTCTACCTCTGAGCTACCTCAGCTGCTTGTGCAGAGATGGCAATGAAGCCTTAATTACTTCGTGAGCAAACGTTTATCAAGTTATTACACGCGCTTCCACCAAAAATAATCAACCCTTTAAATATTGTGCAAACATAGGTGACTGAACCAGTCGTAAAAATTTATAATATAGGTTAGGGTTAGGTTATTACGTAATAAACTAAATTATTTTTTACAATACTTAGAAACTTTTATTACTTGAAGCTTTGTAGCTACATATCAAAACACATTTTTTGACAGTTCCAACAATCAAAAAATTAACACGGTAGTAGATTGTGAATATTTCTTTATTAATACCTAAGTAATTCTTACAAAATGCTCATGTTACGTGAGAAGCAAGTATTGGAGAAACACTTCAGGAGCAGTTTAAGTGTACGCAGAGCGTAGTGCACCTGCAACAGCAGTTTTGGCAAAAATTACGGAACAGTGGAAATTTGGAAAATAAATAAAAGATAGTGGAAAACATAAGGAACTGATGAAAGTGTAAAACTTGCAATACTTGCATCCATCGAAAGTTGTAGAGAATGGTTAGAGAAGTCGTATTAGTCAGATGTCCATGTTAAGAATTAAAAGAAACATAAGCTTTACCCCTACCATATTGCTCTACACTAAGAGCTCCATGGAGAGGATGTTCAAAATAAAGTTGCATTTCGCTAAAGGGTTTAGTAACAAATTCGGGAGGATCAAATTTTCTTCAGGTAGGTACGTAATTCTTCGGACGAGTGCACCTAAGGAAATACAGGACATACCAATAAGCATAATATTCATTGTTAGTCCGTTGACAATCCTCATTGGATGCATCAGAACCCCACACAGAGGTACTGGTCTCTGAATGCATAGGGTGGTACGATTGATGATAAGCTTATCTGTCCCTCAACTGCGTCAAGATTTTGGAAAATACCTTGCCCGGTCTATTAGAGAATGTTTCTTTGGATGTGCAAGCTCGTATGTGGTATCACCATGACAGTGCTCTAACAAGCGAACACTTAAACAGATTTTACCTAAATCATTGGATAGGACAGAATGAACCTGTCTCATTGTCGCCGCAGAGTCCAGACCTTACTCCATTACAGTTTTTTTTGAATGGTGAGCTGTATAAGAAATTGTTTACAAGACTGCCCTTATAACCAGTGTCATTATAAGTGACACCAACAAGGCTGCAGGAATGGTCAGTTCATTTGAAAAGCTTCTCTGCACGCGTTTAGGTAAAGCTGAACTTCACTTACCGCCTTTTAAATTTAACTATTTCTACTAAGTTATAGGAGGGTTAACTTTTTCGTTTTTTTAAGTGTTGATTTTCCTCTAATTTTGTCATGTAGGTTTAACTTTCTTACCAATTTATTAATTTATTTATAATAATTTTAAATTAAATAAATATATTGCTGGTTGTTGATTATTTTGAAGAGTTTGGTTTTGTTGATACTATTACGTAAACAATGTTAGTGGTTCTTTTTAGTTGTTAATTTTCTTCTTATTTTGAAAAGGACATGTTTTAGCGTTGGTGGCGATAACTTTTTCCTCGTATATAAATTGCAACATATTTTACGCATTTTATAGACAACCATCTCAAATAAAGCTATGATTTTATTAACCAATTCATAGATAATTTACAAAACACAAGATGGCCACTCTGATAAAACAGTGTGCCGGAAAAACAATTGACTGCACAGAACTGTAGATCAGTGGTTCAATTAAAGTTTTGTGCTGACCTTTGTTTGCTATAGCGTATGGCACCAATATATGCAATTAACGATAAGTGTTGCCTCACACTGTATATAATAAGCTGTAGGTATATTAAAGCGTTTTAACAGAATGTGTATTTATAAAAAGCAGGTTGTGTAAAATTGTCTCATTGAATCAAGTGGCACTGCTGACCCAGTTCAACACTGCACTGCGATAATTTAACAAAATAGAAGTTTTATTTGGGAATTGCACCTGCAACAAAGTATTAAAAATTCCTGGAAAACGAGTTTGCCGGAAGCTGTAACTTTGTAGTGCGCCCCGTAGGGATTTTTAATTTAGTTCAGCGGTCAAAACCGCAGTCCGCATTCGCATTCGTCAGCCATGCTCCAATATATTGCAATTCTGATTGAAAGTTCCAGATTAAATCACGCGGTAATATTCCCACTTTACCGTTAGACCGTTATTACATTGGCCTGTAACGAGGTTTTTCATTTGGTCGTCTGCACGTGTGCATTTCAGTTTTAGTTATAATTCGATTACTGCAATGCCGTGGCGGAATTTATATGCAGATTGAATAAACTTTAATCATTTTAACAGGTTTGTTACATTATCCAGCTTCCGTGCTTATAACTTACGATTTATTGCTCATTGTTTCCAATTGTATGCGAAAACTTTTAATTCCATGGTGCAGGCTAATGACACAACTAAAGCTTCTTGAACAATTCAGTATCTCACCAAATTTATAGTTAAGATTTTGAAGAAACGCTTACAATTGACGCAAAAGGCCAACACCGCAAATGAGATAAACATATGACGTTTATAGTTCGTACGTTAGCACGCGAAAATGATTTAATCCCTTAATTTAGTTGCAAAAAGATTAAAATACAAAGTTTAATGACTTTTCAGAATTTACGTAATTCACAATAATAAATAGAATAGTATCTTCCACTATTGATGACAATTATTTCTCGTCATACTTACCTCTTACAATATTCATGCAACTAGTTTACTTCTGCAAACCAGTGATAGCTGAACTCTCTGAGAAACGAGGAAAAATATTGCTGGAACTTGTAATAGGCTGATTTTTCCACCTGAGGTATTTTAACAATTAACCTGCTAGTCAGTGGCGGTGTAAGCTTGGGCCCTTAAGCAAATATAAAAATGGCTCCCCTTGTTAAAAGATTTATATGCTTAATGAATTGTATATTTATAATTATAGTATACAAAGTAAACGTTTAACGAAAAATAAAATAACATCATATTATAACCAACACAAATAGAATAGTAAATGCCTAACATTTAACACATTTTAAAACTAACATATGTCTGTCTGTCTGTCTGTCTGTCTGTCTGCTTGTTGTCAGTATAGCTCAAACATTATTTGTCGGAAAAAGACGATATTTTGCATACGTATTATATATCTATCTCGCATGAAACCCGTACAATTTCATACAAATATATACAGGGTGAGCACCTTAAAAAATAAAATTTTGTTTATTTTTGCTTGAATTGGGGTATACATAAAAGTACTAATTTGTATATAATGCTGGCTTTATCCTTGCCAAAAATCGGAATCAACAAATACAGGATAACTGTTCGATGAGACAAAAAGAAACAACGAATAAGTGCTTTACGTTAAATTTAATAGACCTGAATCGCAAGAATTGCCAGCGCGGAGGTGGCGCCGTCAGCGCAGCGGTGGTTCATCGGTGAACAAAGAAATCCATTGTTCGAGCTCGTTCGCAGGCACTAGTTCGAATCTCATTAAGGATACATTTTTTTTAAATTAAAAATTGAATTTAGAATTATTAGAAACGTGAAGATATTTTTACCCACAGTTTCCTTAGATTTTTAAAATTATTTAGTATCACAACGCACACTTGTTGTCTTTGTAAAAGTATCCTCATAAAACTATAAACTAGCCCAGAACAATGCCGCCTTGGCAATTGCTTTTGCTTGCAGAAAGCAGACCGCTGGGCCAGTGCCCATCTGGAAATTTCCTGGTTTTTCGGTTGTCCCATCCGCCCCTAATTCTGAGTAACTTAAGATAGAATATTATGTCAACAATATTAAAACATTGTGCTTAACCGTCATTTTGCTAAAGGAATATATGTTTATCGAAAATACAGCTTTGCTCAATTTTGTGTCACAACGTCCACTGCTAGGAAAGCTTTGAGTAAAGCCCTTTATCGATTTTTTCCACTAATGAAACATTTCTGATTTGTTACGTCTAGCACCTGCTAACTACTAAGTTTAGCCGGTGCTCTACCTAAAAATTAGTGACGTTAGTTAGTTTAACTGTACGGTTAGTAGTTGTTTAACCGAGAGTTAATTAGCTGTCAGTCGGAGCAAATACAAACCTAGATTCAACAATTTTGTTTTCATAGAATGCATTTTACAAAAGCAGTCAAAAAATATGTGTCATGAAGTTAGGTTACTTAATGTGACAGTTCGATTAATGTCATAGAGTTGTTTAATGTTAATTACAAAGCAAGAAAACAATACGAAGTTATATTTTATGACTATTCAAAAACTTCCATTCTCTTGAAGGCGTTCATTATCTGATAAATTTATGAGGTACGAAATTGTAATTTGCGCTCCAAGTAGAGGTAAGTGAATTTTTCTGTCTGAGGTCGTTTTTTGTGGACCGAAGCGGAGCTGATGTCCATAATACGATCGAAGACAGAAAAGAAATTTACCTACGCGTTGCGCATTACGTTTTTCTTACCAGCAAGAAGTTAATTCTTATTTAATTGCGCGGTCTATCCTATTGAATTTACCACCATTTTTAGGCTTATTACGTTGGGCCATTCCGTTCTGTTTCACACCCCGCCTCTGCCTCCCCCTGCCGATCACATGACCAAATAAGGAGGCCCTCGGGGATCCGCCCCTCTCCAAGGGGACCCTCGGGGCTCCGCCCCTCTCCTAGGGGGCTTTAGGGGCTCTTCTCCTTTTCAAGATGGCCCTCGGGGCTCTACCTTTTTCCAAGAGGGCCCTCGGAGCTCCGCTCTTCTCTAAGGGAGCGGGATCTGCCCCTTGGAGAGGGGACTTTAGGGGCTCCACCCCTTTTCAAGGGGTCCCTCGGGGTTCCGTTCCCCTCCAAGAGGGCCTTCGGGACTCCGCCCCTCTCTAAGAGGGCCCTCGGGGCTCCGCCCCTCTCCATGGGGTTTTCGGTGCTCCCCCCTTTCTTAAGAAAACGAATGATGGTTATATTTTGAAAAAAACGAAAATTTTTACTAAAGAAGAGTTGGAAAGGTTTCTCATTTCAGAATACTAGTAAATATGTATATAAACGTCCATCTACGGAAAGTGACCTTCTATGTAAAATAGTTTTTTTTGTCCTTAGATACGGTTTGTTTGAATTGATTTGATCTGTTGCTAAGGTAGTTGTATATTAAACTTTTCATTATTTTCCATTTTTTAACAATGTAATATCACTTTACCCATTTGGTAGTGAGAAAAGTAAATGAAAAGTGAACCCTGTCAAGCTGACCTACGTTAGGATCTTTGATGCATAACATTTTATTTAAAAAAATATTAATATGTTGACTAGTACAATTAAATGATGGGTTGCATAACTTTGTCCGCGACATTATATGTAAATATTACTTTCCCATGCCTACATACGAAAGTGACAGATTTCATACAGCCACCAAAAATTACAATATCGTTATCGTCGTTATCATAACGAACGTGTTTGTTATGAAAATAATGTAGCAATCACAGTTATACAGTGGGCTAAGTATGTCATTTTAACCTAAAAGCTACTGACAATATGTAATTTTAACCTAAAAGCTACTGAAAATATGTCATTTTAACCTAAAAATGATTGACAATCTACTAATATTGTCAGTTATCACACTAAAGCTGTCATTCTTTAAATTTTAAAAATGCGTTGATTTTTGTGGTCGTGGGAAAAATAACGTACATAACCCCCTCAAAAGTGTATTGCATGCTCGTGTTTTAAATCACTCGGATTCGCTACGCTTCGCCTCGTTTTTCAAATATACTAGCACGAATATGTCGCTTTCGCGACTTAGTATATAATATACTGGTTGAAAAGTGTGTCACCCATATTACATTTCTCCTGGATATAAGAGTCGTTAAAAGATAATAGTGTTATGTGAAGATATTCCCGAGATGCTTCATTGCGAGAATTATTTACTAACGATCCGTTGGTTGCTTTATTCCAAAGTACGGCATTATTGCCGCCGGGAGCCAGAGCGTCTGATAAAAGGGCATTATCCTTATGAACATGCATTTAGAACTGTATAAAATATAGAACTGTGTGTTCTCATACTGAAATACGACCGACACCTTTCAGTGCATTACATCCCTTAGGTGATGCTAAGAATATGAAATGCATTGGGTCCCGTTTGTCTATTTGCAGCTGTATTGAATTTTCACGCTTTCAGGACAAGTTCTGATCGTGCAGAATCGACATAATGGATAACTACATATTGTACGCTTTTGATTTGCATTGCGTCTTATAAAAGGAATTTCGTGCACCTTGCTTACATTTTTCGTACTTGTTCAACTGTCGAGCTTTATCGTTAGCCAAGTGGCAACTGCTTTTTGGAAAATTTACATTTACACGCTAAATTACTATTAATATGTATGAAAGCCTCGGGCGGAGTAAATTAAACAAAAAATTAATTTTAATAGATGAGAAGCTTGCTTAAAATTTTAATTGCTTATTAGTAAGCGGAAAACTTTGATGCTGCTTATTTTAATGGATGAACTTGAAAGAACTTTTAAGAAATTTTTAATCCAGCGGTATAAGTTATACTTCGTAGCATATGTAGCTCTATTCATTACTTCATTTTGAAAATCAAATTATTAATATATCTTAAAAATCATAAAAAGCAAAACATTTATGTGGAAAAAGAAATTTTATGAGCTTATCACTAAAGAGATGAATGAAGTTGTTGCTTTGTTAATTACTTTCCGACACAATAAAAATAGTCTGACGTTCTCGATAGTAGTCTGCACTAATTCAAAAGTGAAAACATTACATTTTTGCCAATATGGGTAATAATTAAAGTATGCAAAGTCTAATTCATTATTTCTTTGTAATACAACTAGGAACTTAAGAACCGGTGAGCATGTGCATTGTCCTGCAAAAAAGCACATATTTGAAAACTTTACGTCTACCTTTCTCCATAGAAATTCGTAGAAATTGTAGTCAGAACTTTTACTACAGACTTTTGAACGGAAACCTTCTTTGGACGGAGGAAAAGAGAGTCTTTCCATCTTTTGATTGATGAATCCACTTTTCGCTCACAGCTGCAATTGAGCCCAAAAGTTAGAAAAAGAAAACGGCTGTACGCTCTGAAAGACATTTCTTCAAAAATCCACAATAAGCAATCGGTTAAACTTTCTACTACCAAAGTTGGTGTAAATCTGCCAATATGTGTACTTTCCAAAGCTTTTCTCTTTGTGAAATGTTCTAGGATAATTAGATATCAACCTTGCAGCGGCATGGAAACCCAGTAACCCTTTAAAGCACAAATATAAAGTGGAACAGTAATAGAAAACAATAAGAACATGAAAATCCTCAAATAATCCAGATCTATAGAACGACCCAAAATATTCCAACTCAAGGATGAAGATGGAACAGTGAAATCACATAAAGACGAATTAATAAAGATCATAGAAGACTACTACAAGCAACTGTATTAATCAACAAATCAACCTACAAATAACATAATCTCGAGGGAAATTAGGAATGTGGGTTCCCCGAAATTACTACAACAGAAATAGAAAACGCGCTCTCACAAATGAAAAATGGAAAGGCTCCCGGAGAAGATGGAATCACCTGTGAAATGCTGAAAACGGAAGGCGCTGTGACATTAAAAGCAATATAAATTCTCCTGAACAATTGTGTTGTTGAAGGCAGAATCTCAGAGACATGGCAAAATGTTCATGTCATTCTTTCACATAAAAAGGAAGACATGTTAAAATTAGACAATTATCGACCAATAAGCCTCCTCCCACATCTCTATAAATTGTTAACGAAAATTATAACGAATAGATTACTAAACAAATTTGATAACTACCAATCCCCTGAGCAGGCTGGTTTTCGCAACGACTATGGCACCACTGAACATCTTCAAACAATACGTTTGTTAATGGATAAGTGTACGGAATATAATGTGCCACTCCACTTAGCATTTGTAGATTATAACAAGGTCTTTGACTCTATAGAGATGTGGTCAATATTCAACGCAATGGACAACACTAGAATCGACTGGAGGTATAGAGACATGATAAAATTTATATATGACAAAGGAACTCTCCAAATGAAACTGGATGAGGCCCTAAAGATCAACAAAATACAAATTAAACTTGGAGTTCGACAGGGCGACACAATCTCGCCCAAATTATTCACTCTTGCGATGGAGGATATCTTCAAAAAGTTGTAATGGGACAATAAACACATAAATATAGACGGTCGATACTTAAATCATCTTAGATTTGCGGATGATGTAATTGTAATTAGTAACAACCTAGAGGAGCTAGAGAAAATGCTGCTACAGTTAAAAACAAGGTCAGAAGAGGTTGGATTGACGATGAACCGGGGAAAGACCAAGATTATGACCCCAGAACAAGTCACACTAAACATAGCAGGAACCGAGATAGAGAACGTCGACGAATATGTGTACCTGGGTCACAAGCTGTAATATGGCGAGGAAAATCAAAGTGCCGAAATACCTCGTGGAGTACGCATGACTTGGGCAGCAGTGGAAAAACTCGGATACATTTTATAGAACGCCAGTGTTCCCATAAACCTTAAAACAAAAATCTTCAATACATGTATACTTCCAATAATGGTTTACGGAATGGAAACAACCACACTTACCGTTAAGTGAGCAAATAGATTAAGGACAACGCAAAGAGCGATAGAAAGATTAATGTTGGGTATAAATCTTAGAGACCACATATGAAATGAGGAAATAAGAAAAAGAACAAAAGTAACGGATGTCGTAGAAAAAATTACTCAATCTAAGTGGAGTTGGGCGGGCCATGTAACCAGACAGGATGACACAAGATGGAATAAACGGGTCATGCAATGGAGGCCAATATTACATAAGAGGAGCGTGGGAAGACCACAGACTCGTTGGATAGACGACATCAAATTGAAAATTGGGAGAAATTGGCACCAAGTGGCACAGAACAAAGTACACTGGAAGGAAAAAGGGGAGGCCTATGTCCAGGAGTGGATGAAATGGGGCTGCTAAAGAAGAGAAAGAAGAGAAAGTGGAAAGTTTTCGTCACATGGACAAAATTGACATATTATTGATTTCTGAAATCAATTTCACCACTTACAGAAACATGAGTCTGATTGTCTTTCAGCCAAATCAAATAAGGTAAATAAACTACCAAGGTTAGTGGCTTTATCTGCTGCATATTTTCTACCAATACACGTTTGCTGAGAGAAAGATGGTGGAGTTATTTATTTCATCGGGTAGGTATTTTCTTGCCGAAGACATGCTAGGCACATGCACTGGTGTTCATGTCAAGAAGTGAGTTCTTTAAAGCTATTAACAATAAAAAACTGTTATTATTTTACCCAGAATCTTCTACATACTGGCCAACTGTTGAATTCCAGACTTTTTCAATTCAAATGACATTTCAAATAATAATACCAACATTCAATTGTCGTCGTCGATAACGAAGACTAAACCGAATTACACCATAAACATAATACAGCAGGTTATTAAGAAACACAAACATGAGCTAATTGGCAGCAGACAGAACATTATAGATAGAAATTTAAATGTTTACAGTCACCCATCTCCCCCCCCCCCTCTCCTTTTCCGATGTCTTTTCATGACTATCCATTTGAATACATTTTTCTTTCGTGCTGTGCATTTTCCACGTCTGTGGTGGTCATTTATAGGTATAACGTTTTAAAGTTTTTCCATACTACTACACCACAATAGATCACATCTTCAAACCAGTAAGGAATTTGGAACACACCTTATTGGATGCGTTCCTATAGTTAGTTGTTTTTACCAATTGTATCTTTTCATCTTAAAGAATATAAAATAAAATAAAGTGCTTTAACAGCAATAATGCTCCAAGTTGCGACACCACTGACTAACACATCGAATTCTAGTCACTGGCTAACAAAATTGTAGTTCGTGCAAATAATAATGCTATTAAATCTTAAGAAATATTTAACTTACCCAGCATTTTTCTCGGTATTCTATTGTCTTTAACTTTTCAGAAAGATTGCTGCTGAACGGGATACAATAAAACATCGCCCTTGAAGACTTTATATCAGACCAACAATTCACTTTTCGGCATAGCCACTCAAGAATCCAATCATATTGTGGTAAAATAGATGCTGGTAACAAAACAATGGAAAGAAGGAAATTATGCCCGACAAGCTTTAAAGAAAGTGTGGGATACACTATTAGGATCTACTTAACTTAAAGTTAAAACTGTATTCTTACATAATTAGTTGCCATTGAAATCCTATTTGTCTAGTCGTACTTTCTCGTGCAATTTTCAATATATCATCAGATTTAACTCCAGGATGCCTCAAGAAAGTGTTCGTAGATCATCAATTCTATTCTATGTTCAACACAAACAAGAACTTTCAAAGATGGTATTATTATTATAGCTTGCGATGAAATATTTACTTTAGGTAGGCAGTAGTGCAAAAGGGTAATAATTGATAACGTCGCAACATCTCTATCCACGAAAGTCCGACATCTGAAAATCCCACAATTTGAAGGAAATAAAGCAATTAGAAATTAGAAGAAATGTATTGGTTGCTCGACAAGTCTTCACGCTTTCGTTTCAAAAGGCCATTTTGTTATGCAATAGTATATTACGCAACTAGTTTAGAAAACTAATGTTTTACTGAACAAGTATAGCTGCTTTCAGTACGAGTACTCAAACGGCCATACCAGTTCAGTAAAATCACTATTCTAACGCGTTGCCTAGTAAAGAAAAAATGTCTTCTCTCAACTCTATAAGCGTTAAGACCAAATTAGTGCCATATAGTACATTAAGCAATTGTATAAGTCGAATAAAGTCAAAAACAGGCTAATAACATGAGTAAAAACCAAAATTAATTGAAATGTCAAGCTAGTAGCAGGCAGCAAGAATCGTGGATCTGAAAAAAAAATACATAATTTACCTTTTCAAATATGACAAAAAGTTCAGCAAGCTATTTCTGGATGCTTGTTATTTAAAAATGACTACAAACGTCCGAATGTCTTTTCTGAATTCTGTGCGCCTGATGATTTGGCTGAAGCATGGACGCGTTAGCGAGTCTTATCGCTGTAGTACAGCGACGCCAGGTGGCGAAAGAAAACCTGACCTTGTGCTATCTAAGAGTTGCAGATCCGACAGCGGCTCCATGACCTAGGTACGTCTCCAAGCTGGCTTCTTTCCATGCCCATAAGACCTGGTTATATACAAATAATGGATTGATCGCTGAAGAAGGCACCAAACCGGGAGAACTGAAAAATGCCTGAAATTGCACTATTGTATTGCAACACAGGCATGCAGATGACAATCGAAAGGTAGAGAAATTCAAACTATCCACGGAAAATATGCACACCGCCCAGAAATAATGAGGATTCACTCTTAGATTAACGAAAACACGCCGTAACAGTTGATCCCCAACAAAAGATGGCGACTGCTTATGAGAGAAAAAAACTTTTTTGTAAGAATCCGGCGCGACCCGATTCCTAAGAACATCAGAAGACAACTGTCAAAATTCGGGGAAACCCTAAAGACTTGTGCCATCAAATGAGACGCGCGAGGTACAAGGTACCAAATTCAAATTTAAAAATATACGGTACCCCCACCCAAGAAAAGCGCCCTTCGGTGCTTTCCAATAATACTTCGACACTCTGCATTTTAGCTAGTACAATGAAATGTTATGAACCAGTTATATATAAAAAAAACCAAAACATTTTTTTGCTTTCGACCATTCCCCAAAGGTTGATGTTGCCTTCATTTTCGGAGGACCTATTGTATGAAAACGATCCAAGACTTCAGGAAGGTTCCTGGAGACCGAAATTGTGTACACATACTAACATACGTACACCGCATAGCACGTTTAGGTACCCCGCAATACGAGGGAGAGATGTAGTGGGATGGGGTCTTCACCAAAAGATCCGCAGAGCCGAGACGGAGATTTGGTATATTGAGTTCATTAGTCGGCTGACACGACTGTTGCAATACTTTCATATACCTTTTTTACAGCAGGTTTTACGTGAAATAAGTAAATACTGAACATTTTAAAAAGTTTTTTCAGTTTGAACCCAAGCTTCTTTAGCTTTCTAGTATAAAATTGTATATACTGTATTCTACATAAAGGTTGAAAGGTCAAGACGATTAAGAACAACGATAATGTTACGTGGAGGTACTTCATAGTGTTGGTATCATATTCACACATCATCAAGTAGACATTCTACCTGATTTTATTGTAAAGCGTATTTGCATTCAAATAAAATTTAGAATTGAATTGACAACTTTATGGCTTAGTGTTCAATATTACTTTAGAAAGCAGAATTTTTCCGGAGAACTATGTATGATTAAAAATTATTTTCATCTAGTATGCTATGGAATAGTTGATGTAACTATAAGTCACTTAAAATGTCAAGTTTGACATTCAAGTATAAACGTAGTTGCATTCATAAATTATGAACTACCACATCCATATTAAATGAAAATAATTCTTGATCATACTTTATATTTCTGTTGAAATGATGAAATATGTATCTTTGTTAAATAAGGTGAATTATAAATTAATAGAATTGTAAGCCCTCTACAATTCGGTATCTCTTGTTTAGTAATAAAATTAAATTTTGAAAAATAATTTGTTTTTGTATCAGAATCACACCCTTTTAAGGCATAAATAACAAGTTAAAAAAGTAATGCAAGATCGTATCAAAAATCGAGTAAGAGTCTGTGATCTCTATTCAGCATCTAGAAACTATAACGCGACATCATCCTTGAGCCTAACCAGATTAACTCTAGTCCATTTTTTCATTCTATTGTTAATATTGGACAACTACAAAATTGTTGCATAAGTAATAACTTGGATACAGTTATCTATTTTAATTCATTTTCTTATTTCATTCTGTAGCAAAAATTGTTAGTGAATGTTAGTTCCCATATAGTTATTTTAATCAACAGTAATATCCCAAGTGCATTAAAATAACCGATTAAATTTTCTGTCAGAATGTTTTGCTAAGAAAATTTACGAGATATATTTCTTCAGAGCAAAACATTTTGACTGAAAATCCTCAAAATTTATTTAGGCTAGTTTACATGCACGCGGGATGTTCGGCGTGATTATTTTCTGAATAAATAGATAAAATTCAGTTGGTGAAGCACCTTTAATAATCATGTTAAAATTATGCACAAGCAATTAAATTTTGACACATATTTAACCGCGGTTAAATTTCGACTATTATTACTATGAAGGAAATAATCATATTCAATATCTTGCTCATTTGATGGCTTTAGTTTCTCTATAACATATTTTGCATTAGTACGTGTTAACGAAAACAGGTATGTAGTAATTCATAATGCTTCAATCATACTGTTTTTATAAAATTCATAAAAATTTCCCGTATAAAATGATAGGGCAACGGTAAAAGGTTTTAGAAGTCCTAACTGAATTTAACTGCATCTCTACAAGTTTGATTTTAGTTAGTTGAGTTAATATTAATACAGCGTACTTGATTTAAGAACGACTCCTCGTTTGTGTTATCAAAACTTTATTCAAATGTAACTTTGTTTTCACCCATATATAGCTGTTTATTATATTAACAAACTGCAGAAGAGTTTTAAAGGAGAAACGTGGAGCAGAGCTTGCTCCATTCTGTTAGTACGTTAATATTGCTTTGGGTTGGATGTGTCTCACTGTATTAATTTTAATAAATATGCTGCAATAGTTTCCCATATTTATAAAAAAAAATCAATTGGATAGCTGATTAGATTGTCGAAATTCTTAACCGAACAAAGCTTCTTCATTCCTGCACTGGCTCTGCCCTCCGTAATCGAATAATTTATATGCAGCTATAATTAATCGAGTACGGCCAATAAAATTAATTTTAAATACAAATTTATTGTGGAGATATTTCACCAATGATCTCCAATAGCACTAAATGTCAATTGTAAATGGCAGCAAATTAATTTATTTGAACGACGCCAACGCAATCGCTTCTGTGTGTAAATTTTATTTCCCGGATTGCTCTTTCGCGGCTCGAAAACTTTTTTAATGTTAATTAAAGGACCCCCGTAATTAACACAGTGAGCTTAAGGACTCTTTATTCCTTCTTATTTATCTTAATTACTCCCTAGGCGCAGGATACTTCATGAGAGATTTTACGCTTTTGACTTACTTTGAGATCTTGTAGGGAATGAATCTTTTTAATTAGCCTCGCTGCAATTTTCCGACGGCGAACGAATTTAAAAACAAAGTTTGCTTTCGCATTGACACCCTTAAGCGCCTAAATTGGTATTTAAATTTTGTTTGTACAGTCGATGCGCTTCGGAAAAGGTGTTGTTTGGGGGCTGTTCGGACTTCAGTAATCGAGTTTTTACATTCTGATCGCAGGCTTCAGTAAATAAAAACTGCCATTCTCTAGAAATTGAAGTGCTCATACACTTTTAAAGTATAATGGTTGATAACGTTTGAGATATTTGGCATTCGAATAGTAAAATAATAAATAAAAACGCAAAAAACCTTTTCAGGTTAATCTAGGTTATAATTTGAATAACAGGTCCAAGTTATTACATTGTTGCACGAGCACTAGCTATAAATTAAGAGTTACCAATAGAAACAATAATTATGTATGTATCAAGTGCAAAACTTGTGATTTATACCAGCAAAGTGCCATAAACACACTTTTTTCGCGTGTTGTATACACTATTTTT
This sequence comes from Agriotes lineatus, assembly GCA_940337035.1. Taxonomy (NCBI): domain Eukaryota; kingdom Metazoa; phylum Arthropoda; class Insecta; order Coleoptera; family Elateridae; genus Agriotes; species Agriotes lineatus. The sequence goes on from OW679198.1 coordinate 93,373,136, forward strand.
GCTACTATTATAACAAACGTATTAAAATTCAATAAAACTGTGCACAATGTATTAGATAGTTGAGGTTGCGTTGATATAAAAATATGTGATATAGTGTGCTTGGCGTCCTTTATGTGCAATGAAATTAACAGTGGTATAATCTCACTTCTGATATATATTTCTAATCACTGTAAAAGGAAATCACTTTACATACAATCGTTGAAAAATACATGTATTGAAAGCAGTTTTATAGATTACTGTTACTACTTATCATATACAGAGGGTTTTGTATGATACATAAAGAAATTTGTATTTTGCGTAAAGTAATAAAATAATATTACTTCCCTTTAGAGTACATTTTAGTAACTAGGAGAAACGTTTTAAGTAACGCTAAATAATCTGTTTGCTCAGCGATTATTAAGTGATAGTGCTAAGTACTTCAAGGAAAAGTGAACCACCTCTAAGCTACTATAAAATTCCAGATATTTTTACTGTTGACGCACCCATAGCGAATTTATAGTACTAATCGAGCATAGCTTGAACAGGAGATGTAAGAATTGGTGTTATTGTGGTCTGTCAATACTTTCAATTAATGTAATAAACCTAATGCCTTGAATACTACCTGTATGCGCTCTCAGAACTTGACCGTTTAAGTCTCTGACTTCAATTTTTCTACTTGTAAGTAATGGTACCAATTGTTTGTTGTACGAACTTTCTTCTTGTTATGGCACTTTGTTTGAATTATATATTATACTATACCTAGCTCATACCAAAGTTACGATTACAACTTGTTACATTTGGTGGAGGCGCTGGGCAATTATATTTTGTTGGTCGGGCAGACCAGAACTGAAAAAGAGGAATAATGTAACATATCAGTGAAAATACAATAATCTTTATAAGTTTTCGTTACGTTATGGTATAATGTTTAAAATGGGGCGTTTGTTCGCCCCTCCGTGGTAACGCTAAATTTGAATAATACGTCTCATACGTCTTAGTACTTGGATAATTGTTTGCCCTTTTTATCCTTAGCTAACACACTCAACATAAAACTCTCTTAATACCTCAGTTAGTGGCCTACAAAAAATCACTATTCGCTAAAACGGAAATCGGGTTCCCCCTGTAGTGATGTGGCTGAATCCTGACTTTAAATAATTCACAAGAAAAGGCAATTTATTTAAATTGATCTATTGACTTTAAAATACATATAAAAGCAGAAAAACACAAAGAAAACATATAAAAACGAAAGAAATTAAAGAAAATAAAATTAAATACTCAAACTACCTACGTGCGATATAGCTTGAGGCTACTCGCAAACACGTTGGATATATAGATGAGCAATGTAAGACATTATCAGAAATAACTTTGAAATGATTACTTTTTAAAAGGACGCGTATGTCAAAATATATTTAATAAAACTGCAATGTTAAAATTGTCCGAAGCCAATATTCATTTGAATCTGGACTTGTTTAAATTCACGTGCAAGCTACACACATATTATTCGCCCAGAAAACATATTCCGTCGCGTTTGTAAAAGGTCGCAGTTCAACGAAACCTTATCATACCGACCCGTAAACATTTTACCTGAAACTTTGCACCTTACCCTTGAATTCAGCACGTCTTAGATTACATCACCTTTCCTGACTAGCATGATTCTGGAAGGTACCGATGGCTAGCTCGGGCGCCGCTTGTCTGAATGATGTCGCGAATCGTGACAAATACACTTTCTGCTGTACAGTAAATTAGTGTTTTTAATTGAAGGCCTTCAATGTGATTTGGAATATAGCACAATATTGTGTACCTACCGGTGCACCCGAAAAATTTGTTGGTGCCATTACAAACTCTGACTTGCTGCAGTTTAACACTATTTCAGCAATTTTTGACTGCTAAATCCTTTAAAGCTGCAATAACTAACTTATATCGCCTCCTATTTGATTCACAAAAACATACAGCTCCTCGCAGTAGCAGCCTGCAACTGCCTTCTTCTTTGTTAAATCTACATTGGTTAAAAAAATTCGTTTTCCGCGTACTGTGTGTGTTTCTTGCTACACTCGCGAAAACCGACATTTCCAATACATTTTCAGAGCCGGCCTCGCAAATATTTATAATTCTAGCATACATTGCTTAATTGGAACGCATAAGAAAATGCATATAAAAATACAAGTTTGCTTGCACTTTAACTGTGACAGCAAACATTATCGGCGAGGGATGTAGATGCTTCGTTTCACGCTTAGCAACTAATGTGGAGCACAACTAATTAAGATTACAATAAGTGGTAAATATGTGCAGTTTCAGCAGTTGCATTTATTTAAAGAACATCACAACAGAAACTGTTGTAGTTGTTAATAAAATCTATTTGTTACCTTACACACGTTGCGCCGGTTAGCTAGTTAATGCTAGAACATAGCAGATCTCTGACGATGCTACTGTGCCAACTCCTCTTCTAAAGTTAGTATGTGGTAATGGCGCAGTAAATCGTTTTAAACCAACCTGTGGGTTGTATCAGACTCATACCAACGTTACGAACCCACTTTGTAATATTTGGTAGAGGCGTTGGGGTTTTTTTTTGAGACAAAAAGAAGAAAAATGTAACACAGAAATTTTTCAACTAGTAGAGGGCAAAGTTAATTTAGGCAATAGAGGTGCTTCAAATGTCATTGAAGTTTCTATAGTTGCATTATTCTCCTGTAATCTTTAGCTCCAGTCCTATTGATGTCCTTATCGCCAATTATGTAGTTAGCTAGAACATAACAAGTCTTTGACGAAGCTACAGTGCCCGTTCCCCTTCTAGAGTCGCTACGTGTTGCTTCATATAAGTAGGTAATGGTATAACAAATAATTTGTTGTTGAGACTCTTGGTTTGTTATTCAAGTGAGCTGTTCCAAATAGTAGTTCATAACAAAGTTGCGTCCAGACGTTAGTAGAATGTTTATACTTTAAGAATTATAACGCACCTCAATTTTTTTACAATTTTGATAATCAACTGAAAACTGTATTTGTTAGTCGGTTCTAAAATTCACTCTTAGAATTAAAATATCGTGTTGCATAAAATGACAGTACATTAGGCACAAGGCGCCGCTAAAATATGTAGACATGGCTTAACTACATATTCCTGGGCCTAGAATAAAACGTTTTAACTCAGCTCACCTACGTCCAAATGAGTCTTGTTAAATCAGTATTTTGCTTTAAAGTTTTTTTTTTTTTAATTTGCTTATAACAGTAGAATATTTCGATTGATGTAGATGATATTCTGAGTGACACTCGATACAGGTATAGGTCACATTTTGAGATGGAAACTCTTTAATGGAAGAATCTGTTAGTATTTTTTTGTGAATTTGTAATTGTAATGTATCTATCTATCTATAAAGAGTGATTTTAATGTTAATTTTGACATTGACAATTGATATCACTAAACTGAGATGAGTTAGATGGTTTTATTTTGGAGCTAAAAATCCCTCGTTAAGCCATGTCATCATATTGTCATCAGTTGAACATTGATTTTTCTATCACATCTATAGCAGTGATTAACTGTAAAAGTCTGTATAACAGTCTGTCGTGTATTTTTACTTCCTTTTACGATAAAGGAAGTATTGGATTCACCCCAAAAATTCGAAATTGAGTTTTCAACAGATCTTCACGTTTTAGAGTCCCCTGATCCCAAAAAACATATTTTTTTTTATTGGTCTGTGCGTCTGTCTGTGTGTCTGTCTGTCTGTCTGTCTGTCTGTGTGTCTGTCTGTGAACAGAATATCTCAAAAACGAAAAGAGGTATGGCGTTGAAACTTCATATATAAGTTTTGTGTACTATGTAGATGAGACAGCAAGCTTTTGAAGAAAATCGCGTAACCGGAAGTAGGTGTTTACTCTTGTGATTTTTCAGTTTTTTTCGATTTTTTCAAAAACGGCTCTAACGATTTTTTTCAAACTTTACATTTTTATTACATTTTTAATGTGCATTGACGTGAGATAGGTGATTTTCCAGTTGAAAACTTCTAAAGTGGGTTTATTTTGTTTTTTTTTCTATTTTTTTTATTAACTCCTATTTTAAATGGAACACCCGGTATATTATTACATTTTTGAATTCTGCTTAAGATTTTAGAGAAAATTTGTCTCTTCAGCTAACGCTCTATTTTGTACCGTTTTTGTAGAATTCGTAATTTTTGAAAATTTTTGACAAATGCTTAAAAATTAAAAATTAAATTTTTGACTAATTATAAGATCACTGTAAAAGGAAGTTGTGTGAGTGTATCACACCAGATTTTTATAATTTAATTAATATAAGAGTACAAATTCATGTTTAAGTAATGACTTTGTATATTAATTTTATGTTTATCTTTACTATTTTTTTACTATTTAAAATATGCAAATTATTTTCATTCACTTTGTTATATGATAATATCAAAATAAATTGATGAAGTACAATAACTCTGATATTATGTTTTGCAGTATAAACTAACGGGTGTTCATAAACAGTCGTCATCCCAGTAGGTTTTGACTTCAAAAACGTATGTCTATTAAAATTGAGAAAAGCTGCGCTATGACAGTACTCAATGACGTTTCATTGTGTTGCACGAATTAATCAAAGATATAACATTTTGTTTTTCAAAGCAACTGGGATGACGACTGTTTATGAACACCCGTTATATAAACTGTTACTTTATACAGGGTGCCCCTAAAAAGGAGCTCAATCCGTTAGCCTCATATTCCTTGAGCAAAAATATGATGATTTAACTCAACTTACCTATATACAAAGTTGCTTAGTTTAGCCGCTAGATGGCTTCAAAGATGATTAGCTTTTTTTAATTTTTTTCAAGTAAGTCGAAAAATGTTTGATAGATTTTATTAACTTTTTGGCCATGCGTTGACATCAGTGAACTACAGCTTTTTGTGGAATAAACCTTAATTTCGAAAATTACAGGGTGTTTAAAAACGTTTTCACAATAAATTTTCTATCCATATTTTTTCAACCCCCTGTATAATCACTACCAATGTTTTTTTGTGAATAGCTACTTTAATTTAGAAGCTATTTTCTCTTTTACAAAATTTTAGTTGGGTGAGCGGTTTAGCCACAAAATAATATTTTCTAAGTTTCTACAAGCCTGAATCAGTAATTGTAACGTAACGCTAAACTTGTAGGGATTTAGAAAATATTATTTTGTGGCTAAACCGTTTACCCAACTAAAATTTTGTAAGAGAGGAAATAGCTTCTAAATTAAAGTATCTATTTCGAAAAAAAAATGTAGTAATTATACAGGGGGTTGAAACATATAAAAAAGTTAATCATCTTTAAAGCCTTCTAGTGGCTAAACTAATCAACTTTGTATATAGCTAAGTTGAGTTAAACCATCATATTTTGGGAACGTGTGGTCTTCCGTTGTACACGTATTTTTCGGACACCCTGTATAAATTGTATTTTATTTTCAGGTAAACTACCCTTTTTGTTCATGATACGGCAAAATGTTATTAAAAAAAGTTGTTCAGAATGAGAAATTATGGCCCTATACAAAATTTCAGAAAGATCTGTCAACTTATATTAAACCGTCATTTTTAATAATGCAATTTGGTTAATCTAAAAAATAACGGTTTAATCTAAATCGACCGATCTTTCTCAAATTTTGTATAGGGCCATAATTTCTCATTCTGAACAACTTTTCTTAATAACATTTTGCCGTATCATGAACAAAAAGGGTAGTTTACATAAAAATAAAATACAATTTATACAGGGTGTCCGGAAAATACGTGTAAAATATGATGATTTAAGTCAACTTACGTATATACAAAGTTGCTTAGTTTAGCTGCTAGAGGGCTTTAAAAATGTTTAACGTTTTTAAAGTTTTTAACCACCTGTATAATCACTACCAATTTTTTTTCTGAATAGTTACTGTAATTTAGAATTTATTTTTTCTCTTACAAAATTTTATTTGGGTAAACGGTTAGCCACAAAATAGATATTTATGTATTTAGTGTGTAAAGAGAGTCATTTTGGTATGAGGATGCTAGTTTCGTGCCGAGCGGTAGCGAGGCGCGAAAAAGCAACCGAATACCAAAATGGCTCTTTACACTCGAAATATATACAACATCTTTTCTACGGTCCTAAATAAATGAAAAAATTGTTAAATAATTAAAATTTCGATTCACACCATTTGATGAAGTCGTTGTACCGCCGTTCATAAAGGCCGCGCGATTTGGCCGGCAACAACTCATTGGTTGGTGTCTGGGCCGCTTCAAATACTTCAGGCCGTGTGCAATTATCTTCAGATTCCATCTTCAACTTCACAAAAACTCTCAAACTCAATAAAACTGTTGCGTGATGATGGACGCGCCGTGATGCAATTGTCAATAATTGTAGCTAGTTTCAGAAAAATGACGAATTAAAATAATAACCAGGTTAGCCAGGGCGATGCGTAAAGTAAAATGAAGTGACGCGATTATTTCATTAAGACATTGTTTACGTGGTTGCGATGTTAAAATGGAGGCTAGGGAAAATGTGTGAATCGCTAACTTTTCGCATTGACAGTGAGCTTTTAGTAGTCAGTTTTAGAGGTGACCGTAGAAAATAGTAATTTACGTTACAAGTATAGAAAGTGGAGCTTTTCAGTACGAATGACATGTTTCCGGAAGAGGCCGTTAGGCCGAGTCCGGAATTTCGAGACAAGTATAGAAAATCCATTTTCATACGAGTTTCGTATAATATTTTTTCGTACACTAGCATACAAAAAGAAATACTAAATTTATCCTCGTATAGCAAATAAATAGAGTAATATTATTATGTACGTAACGTTTTATATGTGTTGTAACTAAGGAAATGTAAAATTCGTACGGCAAAGTGCTACTTTGCCGTACGAATACCCCAAATATTACTTTGCCGTACGAATAGCGCAAAGTGTAACTTTCTAATTAATAAATTGTACGGCAAAGTAGCTCTTTCAATGCTAGTGTACGAAAAAATATATTATATTCCGTTGTATAAATTAAAGTGCGATTTTTCAGTAACGTGTGAAAACTAACCCAAAAATGTCAACTTAAGACGTTCTGGACAATATAATAATGCCCACAACTACTATAGTTTATACTGTGCTATTTTGAGGAATCTTATGTCAAGAAATATTGCATCAAATGTAAGTTAGATGGCAAGGCAAACTTTCTAGCGTAACTTTATGCTCCGTTGTGACCATTGTTCAACAAGTCAGGTTGTTCTAGTAACGTGCAAATACAGCAGCTCCAAAGTGCCTACATGTCAATTGCATTGATTTGTCATTCCATTAAAGTACAAACATTGATCAGTGGGAAGACTGAATATAGTAAATTATGTAAAGGGGTAATTAGAGATTAACGGATTCTTGCAGCCTTTCACTCAAACAAATTCTTTTGAAGAAAATTAGGCATACTTAGCTGAAAAAGACTATTATATAAAACAGCTTTAATTTGATGCTCTCATGTTTCGATGTTTCGTTGTAGCAAATTATATAAAGCTTTTAAGAATTTTAAATTACTAAAGATGAAGACGTAGATGAATATCTTTACCTCGAAAGATAATTAGGTTTTGTAATGATTAACAGGTAATACAATATTTTACATTAATTATATTTTTCTCGCTTAATTAATACAAATACACTTGTAGAGAGCACACCCGTTTGTCTAAGCTAAAGGAGTGAGTTGAAATTTGAGCATACAGTAATTTAAGTAATATCTAGCAACGAGTGCTTTATCAAGCTAGCAGCAGTACCAAGAAGTATAGAAAAAAGTTGAGTATTATAAAATACTCGAATAAGGTTTGCTATATATAATAATTACGAATAAAGACACTTCATAAAGAACATCAATGTGCAGGAATTGTAACTCAAACCTAAAGACATAGCATTTGATAATAACGTGTTTTAGAAGAATCTAAAGATATGTATGGTAGATTCGTGTGTCCCTTCACTATGGAAAGATTTGATAGATCTCTTCGATTTCAACAAAAACCATAGTCATGTGCTTAGAACAAGTTATCAAAGCAGAAAGAAATATTTTCATGTCGCTATGTCGAGGAAGTGAAATATCAATTTGATGAGAAAGGAAGAAACAAGAGCTATATCATTCAGCAATATAGTTGAATAGTCAAAACCACTACAGAACTTAGATAAAGAGGTCTCTTTAGAAAACTAAAGATGTTTTGCAATATATTTCGACCAACAAGCTCCTTTACAAGATTAATAGAACGTCCTGGTCGTCAATATAACTTTAGAAAATCAATTCAACAAGAATTTAAACATACGAGCTTTGAAACTGGTCTTTTGCAAGAGGAGATGGCTTGTCAAACATTGCGAAAACGCGATAGCGTCCGAGCACTTCTCTAACCCTCCGAGTAAAGCATACATACTTTCACTGTGCGTGATGTATACCTACTATCTTTTCCGAAACTGTTTTTTAAAAACTAAACGCACACCCAACTTGTATTTACAGCATTTAGATATGCATTCATCACTAGGGCTTTGATCAAGTCACAAAAAATAAACAGATTTTGAAAGTAAAAAATGCCACAAATGAGTCATAAAAGTAGACACTTTCAACTTGGTTTCGAAAAACACAATATACATTCCTAAGTTACTATATGGAACGAAATCCTATGTTACATAATATAAGCATGAATCTAGAATACAGCAGTAGTGAGATATCCGAAAGCAGTAGCAGGAAAAGCGAAATTTGCATCAAAAGCAAAAGTGAAAACGACGAAGTAGACCAACAACGATGGAAAAAGAGAAAGAGAAGAGATAACTGCGATGGTACGGAATTCATACCTGTATGGATCCCGAAAAGCACAAAATAAAGTTTATATAATGAGAATATAGGTAAGAAGAAAAACAGCACACATCAAAATGGGCCAATGACATAAAGGTAGAGGTTAGAAAAAGACAAAAGGACATCAAGATCGACGAAGTAACACAAAAGATAGAAGAAGAAGCAGAAGCAAATTGATTCAAAGCGCAAATAAAGATTCAAATATAGTTCATCGATGAATAGACCATATGGAAAAGTATTAAAAAAATAATAGAACGAATGGAAAGAAATAGAGTAACACAGTGGTTTCCGGTCAGAGAAGTCATGTATTGATAATATCTTTATCTTAAAACAGTTAGCAAAAATGAAGCACGTGGAAGAAAATTAAACGTAACCTTTATTGACCTGAAAAGGCATACGACTCGTTACCTTTCAACAAATTACAGGAAAAATAATAATAATATATTTACAACATATGTAACTGCAGTAAAAAACTGTACAAAAATAATACAAGATACATAAAACACGAAATATTCTGTTTCAACCATTCATACCCACAAAATGACTGAAACAAGGATGTGGCTTGCCACCAACCCTCTTTAAAGTATATCTTCAAACGACAATTGTCAAATGGACCAGGAAATACCAACCGATGTGAACTGAAATTGGAGACCACAGACTATACAATATACTTTTCGCAGACAATCATGTGGTAATGGCAGAGGATCAACAGGATATAGTTTACATTAAATACATTGGATGAAGACTATGCAAAGTGGAGTTTGGAAATGAACATGACAAAAACGAAATACATGGTGATTGAGGGAAAGGGGGAAGATATAAACATAGGTAAAAGTCGGATAGAACATGTAAATGAGGATGAATATCTAGCAGTAACAGTGACAAACGATGGAAAATATAATAAAAGTATAATGACAAAAATAAGTAAAAGGAAACAAGCAATACGAAAAATGCATCTAGTACTGTCGGACAAAGTGATAACAAAGGAATAAATATATGACACCATCTTTCAAAGCTGCGTTAAATATGGAGCAGATGTGTGGGAAATACATTTTAATTTGAAATAAAAAATATCTGTTACAGAAATGCAGTATTGGCGGAGATGCTGAAGGCTGACCCTATACGATCAAGGTAGAAACATCCGAGGACAAACGGAGGCAGCCTACACAACATAGATAAAATTGTAAAGGGATTTACTCAGAACTTCCCTCTCAAATGGAAGTTGTGACATTTAATATTTTAAAAAGTCAACAATAAAAGAATACTCTTGGTACTGCAAATTAAATCAATTTGCAAATAAAAAATATATTGCAGACGGGATTTTAACTCAGCGACTACGGAAGGAATTTTAATGTGAAGCAAGCAGGCCGCGCGCAGCGCACCCGTTGATCGTATCCTGCCACGAAGATCTGCATCATATCGCCGCGCAGCGACTGCATTACATTCAACAGCATATTGTTGTCCATTTTTGTTTTTTTACAGTAATTACCCTGTACCTGTTGGGTCCCATTTTTTTTCAATGATAAAGCCTGAGGTATACGCAAATTTATACTTTTATATATTTTTTAGTTAAAGCAAAAAATAGACAACGTTTTAATTTTTAAAGGTGCTCACCCTGTATATGTTTGACCGAAATTTTCTCAGTTTTATCCCAGGTAGACATATAATCTGCATGCAAAATATTGTTTTCTTCTAATAAATATTACCGGCAACAGACGGACAGACAGATAGACAAACAGACAGACACACGGAATTGAGAAAACCTATTTTTAGTCATCTAGGGAATCTGAAACGTGAATATGTGAAGAAATCTCGAAAGGTGATTTTTTCGCGACTACAATACTTCTTTCGTCTTTTAGACGACGGAAGTAAAATCAATTAAAGTGGTTTGGTCACATGAACGAAGAATAACTTTCACAAAAGGCTCTCCCCCCCCGCCTCCCCGAAAGATGGAAATTAAGCTGTCTAAGAACAGAATAGATGAAAACAATAAAAGCAACTATGGAAGAAGACGACGATTGGCGGAACAGGTGGCACTGAAACTATAGAAATATAGTATATTATTCGATAAAAAAATAACTTTTGTTGAACAACAACTTAGAATCAATCACTTCTACAACTACAATACAAACAAAATAAAATTAAAATATGGCTCTTGATCATAATAAACCATTTGCCAAATATTTTTGTTTTACTATTATTAATAACATCTTTTTTAGAAGAATTTTGAAGATCGATATTTTTGACGAAGACCTTTTGAATATAGGTAAATTTAGCTAAATTTGTTTGCTTTGACTCCAGGAACAACTTCTCGATGTCTGAGTATATGGTTCTGATACATCTTGCATATACAGTGTATGCCACTTATCACTTAACACCGTAATTTCTTATATATTTTTAATTACAATGAGTTGGATATAGGCGTACTTGCGCCCGTCTCATTTGCGCCCACCGCATCTTTACGCCCATTTAAGGCCCAGAAAAATATCAACAGTAAAGTTAAGGTCTTATTTGTGCTCATGCTTGCAACTCATTAGTCATCAGAACATCCGAAGTTGGCCTACTAGTGACGCGGTCTCCTATATGCAAAATAGTTATTTCAAAAACAACAAATTTAAAAAATTTTTGCTTAGTTGCCTTAACTTTTATGCAAGTATGGGCGCAAATGAGATCTTGATATTGTTCTGGGGCGCAAATGGGCCGAAAATAGCGGTGGGCGCAAATGAACCGGGCGCAAGTAGGCCGACACATTTAAAATTGCGGTGTCTTGTGCAGGCTTTCAAATGGATTTCAGTTACTATTTTAATTATTTCCAGCTTTGCATGCGCGGCAGCTGAAGTCACTATATGTCAAATCATTGTGCATAACAATAGAGAAGATGTGAGAGTGTTAACTTTTTATTTTCAAAAACGGTTTCATATGAGGATGTATACTTTAACAGTAAAATGAATATTTGACGGTTTTATAGAGCAACGTAGTTACATATAAATTACACAACATTTCATAGACAGACAGGTATTGAATATTAATTATGTTAATGTTATATGCAATATGAATCACTTCGTTAGAAAAATGGTACTTTGGTCTAAGTGAAATAGCAGTTTGATATCATAAACTGAAATTGACAGCTGTCAAGAACACCGACTCGTTAGCACAGTCCATAATGATCCGGAATTTCAAACAGTAATTGCGTTATGGAGGATTGTTCGTTGAAAATTCAAGCTATTGATTTTCAGGCTTCAATTGCAGTCGCTTCTGTTTGTTTCGCTGTATTCAGTGCCTGTCCAATAAATTTCTTGAAAAAGCAGACAAATTGCGGGGGAGTGCAAAGCAAGTTTCCTAAATTATCGATATGTACGGAAGCAAACACAGCAGCAGAGATGCGTTTCGTTGGGAAAGCAATTTGCCTGCGGCCGTTTTCGCGGCTCAACCGCCAAATAGATTGGATTTGACTTTTGCGTATTGCAAGGGAGGTCCAAACGCACTGTAGGAAATTACGTGTGCCTCGGATTATCTTGTTAAATTAAATGTTTAGGCTTGTTAGAGCCACATATAGGACGAGTTTAGGATGCGCGGTGTTGCGGTTTGCGACTGAAATTGATTTCTGTTTTAATTAAGCACACCATCGGCTATTGGATTGCAAACCTCGTTTCATCAACGGCCAACAAAATAATTTTTAGTTCCAGAAGTGCTTTGACTATAATACAAACATGTTTACACACCAATTGTTAAAGTTATCAAAAACACTAATTTTAAACAGGTCAAGTATACCCTTTAGCTACTAACATTTTAGCTTAACATTTTGATCATTGGAAATTTAATATAATTTTATCTTTTAAATTTAATGGAATTACATTAGCCTCATTTAGAGGGTGCAGCGTAGTCATTGCCGGAGAGCTGCCTAAAAATGAACATTGCCTAATGAAACTTCATCAGGTTACCTCTACGGTTTTAGCAGGATTTTAATTCAGTTTGTTTTAGCACCAATACCGTTTGCTGTTGGGGCAGCCAATCTATCAAACCGTGAACATTTACTCAGTGTTTGTTTATTAAATTTTGTGTTGGACATGTTACGCAGGTCGTTTATAAAGGACATTGCTAGAGCACATACCAGCTGCGGGTGCCCACAAGGGGAGCTTTATCTCCCACTCTGTGGTGTCTCATGGTGGATGGACTCATAAGGGACACAATAATGTGGGATCCAACGCATAAGGATATGTTGATGATTCGACTATGCTAATAACTTGCAAATTTCTTAGCGCTGTATGAGCACTTACCCAAAGAGCTAATAGTGCATTTCAACATTGGCATGCGAGGGTTGGACTTTTCGTCGCCGGTTGTTCCATTAAATGCCCATCAGCAAAAAGAAGCAATAGTCGCATTGTCGCATATAGCATCAGTGCAAGAATGTTAGCTATGTGGGAGCGCTTTGCATCATTCGCTAAGTTTTATTTCACTTTTAGATGTCTGAGATGATAGAAAAACTTGATTTATTACACATTTTGAACTTTTTGTTAAATTGAAGGATATTTTTTGTTACAAGCTTAATGCATTATCTAGAACTGAGTAATTAAGTGTTACAACTGAATAGAGGGGCATTTTATCCATCAGAGGAAAACTTTAGCTTACAAGGCAACGCAGAGTGGGATAATTTTCCCACTTATACCAAATTCCCTGTTTTTTGTTAAAAATTGCAGTGAAAGGATTCACAACGAAAGAAATGCAAATAAATGCATGTGCTATTTGCTGAAATTTAGAGAATATATGTATTATCTATAAAATAATACTCAATTAATAAGAGCAGAAGAATAGATACTACGCCACTGAATCAAAGTGACCCAGAAGCGAGCTTTAGTCTAAACTCGCACCAGTAAACCGTCAGGTTACAATAATACGTGACACTGCAAAAGGTGACTAAATTATGAATATAGATCGGCTCAAGGCAGTTTATAAGTTGTAAAAAAAGGTTACTCAAACTTATAGTCATCAGCAGATTGATAGAACAAATAGTAAGAGTCGTGATCCAATATTGACTAAGGGTGCGAAGCTATAGGTTGCAGCCGTAAGATGTGGCGAATGAGGGAATGCTCATGGACCGTTGCAGCGTTAGTGGATAACCCTTATTATCACAACTTGCAAATAACCATATAGAATTGATTTCCGGTCTATACCAAAGAAAACAGAAGAAAAGAAAATTCATAACGTGCTTACTTAGAAATGTTAATTAGACCAAATGATTTAGAAATAGAAGATGGCTAAATGCGTACATGTGCTTTTATCATAGATAATCAATTCTCCAAAAGTTGCTGATCAAAATGTATATCAAATAAATCAATGATAAAGAATTTTCATATATGGGAGTCTAAATTAGATATATGTAGAATAACCAATAACTACCATATTTGTAGGACACATTTTCGCCCCACTGTATCAGATTTGGCAATACAGAAAACCCCTTAAAAGAGTAAATCTTAAAGAGCCATGTTATGTTCATCAGCATGTCAAATTTCGCATTGGGAAAAAAAGCAGCAGTTTAAATCCTTACATTACTTGTAAATTGTGAAAGAGAAAAAGCAAGAAATTTAAATGGAAAAAGGCCGAAACAAGGTGAAACAATAAAGAAGCCGACCTGCGATTAATTAATAAAATTGATCGATGGTAGTAAAAATCGAAAATCAACCCCCCTACAGTTTATACACCACGGCAGCTCTGAAAACTCTTTACTCACCGCGATGGCCCTAACTAACTCAAATTTCGGCGGCCTTGAATCGTAGGTTCAAATCATCAGCTGTGTACCCTGGAATGTCTTCAAAAAAGGAAAGGAAATGGGTGCCAGAAATCAAAAGATTTCAAATAATAAGAGGAAATAAACTCCAAGTGACTAGCGTTTGATTAGTAAATAATAAAAAGTCTTGAAGTGTCAGTAATAAATAATCAGGAAAATTAAAATGCAAATAATGTGATAACAAAGTTGTGTACGTTAACTGGTTGCGACACGCATTAAATCAAGAACCCGTTTCGGGTTATTTTAATAACTTTAACAACAAATTATTCGTGGGCTAAGCTTATCACAATCATTTAATAAAACCTTCTGTTAGGCTATTGAAAATAAAAAGCGTGGCTGTACCTTTTACAGAGGGTCGAAATACATCAAAATTGCAACTTTACATACTGAGCATAATTAACTATAAGCATAAAAATTCAAATGTAAAAAGCAAGAGCATGTATGAAATTGAACATTACATGTTAATAATTGCGGAACGTGTGAATTTAAATTCTAAATAATTACGGGTTTAAAATGTATAAATATAAAATCTAGGTATTGAAGATAAGTTGATATTTAATCCCGGAGTAGCACTACCTAACCTCGAAACATAAGCTGGACGTGAACGGCTTTGTTGAAATCGCCGTGGATACTCCGAAAATTGCTGCGGAAGCATCCTCAAAAGGCAGCAAATATGCCGAACCCAGCAGGTGTCGAAAATGCGATAAGGCTAGCGCCTTGGCGTCCGAGATAAACTCGTGGTTGAAACTGGTAATTAAGAGCTAAGAAAAAAATGTAATTACTATGCGAATAACAAAACAGAAAAGCGCCATTATACCTGATCATAATCAGCCCTTAGGAAACATACATTGCTCATTAGATTAATTGAGCGCACGTAATTTGACTTGAACAAACATAATTTAACCACGCCGGTGACGGCGGGCCAAAAATAGCAAGTGCGAGGTACTAACAATTCGTGCTCAAAAGAAGGCTCGCACTCTGATAAGAGATAGCGCGGGTCAGAAAGGGCATCGCGCAAACGAAAGGAACTTGATACAGGTACAAAATAAGCTGCTTTGGAAAATTGAAGGATTTATAATTCAACTAAAAATATACAGGTTAAGCCTGAAATAATTGGATAACTGGCGAAACAATTAGGCGAAGCCAAAAAATTGTTTCAAAGGTTATTGCAGGAATTAAATAATAACCAGTGGTAATCTATTTTTTTCGCTTTCTTAGTCATTGTTTGCTTGTATTTTCTACATAATAGTATTATTTGTTTATTACAAGTTTGCAGTTTATTACAAGCTTATTTAACTGCAAACAGATCCTTTGAATTGCTTAGTAAAGTATGATCAAAAATTATTTTCATCTAGTATGGTCGTGGAATAGTTCCTCATTTATGAATGCAACTACGTTTATACTTAATGTCAAAATTTGACATCTGCTTTGTAAGTGAGTTATAGTTGCATTCACAAATTAGGAAGTATTCCATGACCATGCTAGACGAAAATACTTTTTTTTTGTTTTATATCGTTCCAATTTTTCTTGTTTCGTATTTACTTTACTTTTTAAACCATATCAATTCAACGAAAACCATTTTTTATGTATAGTGTGCAATCAACCTCTCGAATTTTTCATTTCTAATTAACTATCTTTTTATTACATTCTTACTCTATCTAGCTACTTTATTTCTATAATTTGTATTTTCATTTATTCTTTTCTTTGTATCTTTTTTACCATTCATTATGTATTCTATGATCAGATCTTTTACTTTCCTTTTCTATAATTTAGTGACTCTGCTGTGGTCTGATTCTATATGTATATTTGAAACAATCAATGCTATTTCTCCTCAGCTGTTATTTTAGTTTTCAGTATTATACAGAATGTCCTGGGAAGAATCTGCCAATCTTGAGGGGTGTGTTTTTAAATCATATTAAGCAAAAAAACTGATATAAACATCGATCCGATTCCTAAAAGTTATCGAGCTGTGGCTTGCTAAAAAAGCTAAAATATTAAAATCTGTGCACCTTTGTCGCAAAATTTGGAAACAATTGCTAAATAGTGTTAGTTTTTGTTACCTTCACTTATAAATCAATATAATTTGTATTAATAGTAAGGAATTAATTCAGAGAATGTTTAATGCTGGAGATGAAATTGGCTTAATATGTTAGCTATAACTTTCCCAAACCTTCCAATATCGCAACGCTACGAGAGTAAACTTGAGGGCCCGCGAGCTATACTCGGGGAAGACGACGTGCGGTTCTTTACAAGATGTTATTACCAAATATTACGAGCGCCAACAAGTCTTATCAAATATATTCACGTAGGTCAAGAACTTATAAACTCAAATAATAGCAACAGGCAATAGTACAATACCTGAAATACAAAAAGTAGCAGTAACGAAATCAGAAACATAAAAACATTAGCAGTATAACACATTTTTTCAGCATTAAAAATAGCTAGTACATACATTTTTCCACACAAGCCAGTACTCGAGATGTCAGAACATTAATTAAGCAAAAGGTTCACCCCCAAATAGCATTTTTGTAGTAATAACACAATTAATTAAGCAATTAAAGCTCAAACAAGTTAAAGGTAAACTACAGACTCAGAAGAGATTCTAGGTATTAAGCAATTAAATATTGAGCCTACAGTAATGGGCTACAGGCATTCTTACTTTAATTTCTCTACGCTAATACACATGAAGCTCGTAGAATGAAGATCATTAACCCAATTTAAAATCAGCTGAGTTCTGAAGCTAACCCAGCCAGGTGCGCTAATTGAATCGCAGGACACAAAGGTCAGAATGCTACGCCAAGAAGGTAAACTTTACAGTTCTGAGGGGGCTGCGGCGTTGCAATTCATTAGGCCGTAATTTACTTATCTGTGAGACGAAACTTCTGCAGTGGTTGATTAAATAGCCTCTAAACGGACTTTAAAACTATGATGCAGCAGGTTAAGGTTGTTTGCGAAAATCACCAGGTCTTCAGCGAAATGCGGCTGCTAAGCGGACTGCTAAGGCGATGAAGATCAAAGTCAAAAAGGGCTCACAGGACAAAGGAAATACACGCCTCCCAATGCAGGTTCAATCGGTGCCTTAGAACCTCCGGTGAAGAACTAGGAACGCAGGACACAATCAAGTAATTACGAAACGCTACTAAAACAAAAAATAAAGTTCCCTGAATAACAGTATTTTCTGGAGAATGACATGTACATGATTGCCGTTAATTCGAGACCACATACGGCAAAAGAACGTTATTGAAACCGCAGCGAGTCGTCTCGTATCTGGCAAAGGCCGAAACAAAAAATGCCTGCACCATAAGATATGCTATTAAAAATACTCCTATATTGTTAGTAGGGTCTGGGAACGGGTAAAAACATTACGGCCCCTGACGTATAGTCGTCCGTCTCTTTCTAAGAACTTACTCACCTCGTGCGCATGGCTGGCATTCGAACTGCACAGCTTCGTTCACGACTTCACGGACGACGCTTGCACGCAATGCACCAAGTTCGTAGAAAGAGATCATTGTCTGTCTCACTTACGCTGTGATCTCTCCACTTAGCTAGCAATATAGGAGTATTAAATATATGATTAAAATGTACAAGAGCTGTCAGAAAAAGCTCAGCGAAGTTTGTCTATATTGCAGATAACAGATATCGGAGCATATGCGACCGGTCAATAAAGCTACGTTTACACGATTAGGGCGCTCCAAATAAAGACATATTTACACTACTAAGTTTCTGCAACACATTATCTTAACGCTAAATACGCTTTTTACACGCAACAAATCCTCAAATACTAGAAAAAACTTCATTTCTAATCGTGTATTTTGAACATTTAAAGTAACTTATTTATGTAACATGTGAGCAAACGAAAATGAAATCAAGCTTGGCTTTGAAATATATATTTTATGAATAATATGTTCGTGACACTGTATGTCTATGTCAAATTCAAGGTTATTCGAATTTGACGTAGGCGTACAGTGTCACCAAAATATTATTCATAAAACAAATATTTCAAAGCGAAGCTTGATTTCATTTTTATTTGCTCACATGTTATTACTTTTATACATTTGGTTGCGTTTAAATTAATAGTAATTTATTATACAAGACGATCAAGTTAAATTTTATCGACGAGTGAATCGTTTAACGTCGAGACGAAGTCGAGACGTTAATGATTCAAGAGTGGATAGAAATAACTTTATCGTCGCGTATAATACAATATTTTTTTCTATAGCAAGAAGAAAGAACAAGAAAATAAGGACAGTCAATCACATTTCAAAATGGCAGTAGCTAGATTGGGTTGCTACGATAATACGAAGCTTTCATATTTAATTTAAACAAAAGTTAGAAAATTAAATCACTTTATCTATCCTTGATGTTAAAGTTCTACTTTATCTACCCTTGCTGTTAAAGTAACGCTTGACCTTTTGTTTTGAGTTGATAAAAGCACACTTTAACATGTGCTATAGAAAAAAAGTTTTTTTTTAATATTAGTTTTTTTTAAACCATAACTCAATCATTTTTCCGAATCGGACCTATATATCTAACTTTTTTTGTTTAAAATTACTTAAGGTACATACCCCTCCAATTTGGCAGATTCCACTCTGGAGATCCTATATAGGAGTGTTTTGTTGACCCTTAAAAATAAATTTATTTATAGTTTTACGTATTTTTCTTCCGTTATGGCTTTACCATTCATTTCTTTATTTAGTATCCATTATTTCTTATTTCGCAGTTTTTTCGGCGTTAATACTGCTGAATATTTCAAAAGTTATAATAAAACTGACATTAACATTGGTGCTCGTAGATAGTGCTCCACGTGGTACTTAGCCGATAACCATATTATCGGCTTAAATTGTTGATATTGAATATGCTTCTTAGAAATGTTCGATTACCTTTGGACAATATCGAATTCTTTGATCAAGAATTTTTAATCTCTGGTACTTAATCGATGCAGTTAATGCAGATTTTCCTTATTTTCATATACTAAAGTTCGTTACATTGCAGACGAAGAGAAGAATGGAGAAATACTAACAATGCTAGACATGATTCTCGAAATCAACGTAGCGACAAAAAATGCATCACCTTCATGTTTGATTATTTTGGATATTTCGTTGTCTTTGCTGAATGTAACTTTCGCCATTGATTTGGAGTTGTGGTAAAAAGTTTTTGATGCAAGAAATTCGTTCCATTTTGGAGAGCTTTAAAGCGTACTTCGGCTTTCTTTTCTACTTTCTTTAACAATAAAGGAAGTATTGGATTCACCCCAAAAATTCGAAATTGAGTTTTCAACAGATCTTAGCGTTTTAGAGTCCCCTAAACCCAAAAAACATTTTTTTTTCATTGGTCTGTCTGTGCATCTGTCTGTCTGTGTGTCTGTCTGGCTGTGTGTGTGTCTGTGAACAGGATATCTCAAAAAAACGAAAACTTTTGAAAAAAATCGCATAACCGGAAGTAGGTGTTTACTCTTGTAATTTTTCAGTTTTTTTCGATTTTTTGAAAAACGGCTCTAATGATTTTTTTTAAACTTCACATTTTTATTACATTTTAAATGTACATTGATGGAAGATAAGTGATTTTCCAGTTGAATACTTCTAAAATGGGTTCCTTTGGTTTTTTTTCTTTTTTTTTTATTAACTCCTATTTTAAATAGAACACCCGGTATATTATTATATTTTTGAATTCAGCTTAAAATTCTAGAGAAAATTTGTTTCTTCAACTAACGCTCTATTTTGTACCGTTTTAGCAGAATTTGTAATTTTGAAAATTTTTGACAGATGCTTAAAAATTTAAAATCAAATTTTTGGCCAATTATAAGATTACTGTAAAAGAAAGTTGTGTGAGTGTATCACACCAGATTTTTTCTAAAGTTTCCTTAAGCTATCGTTATTCGACTGATGTATGGAAGTATAACCAGCTTACCCTCTTTATTTTCTACAGAATTTATTTATGTCACATGTACTATAGCAAAAGTACAATTGCTGTACAGGATCAGCCATTTAGCTTCTGTTAGCTAAATTGTATCTCTTTTTCTTTGAATGATTTCGTGAACCCTTTAGCAAATGAAATTTAGTGGGATTTAGTGTTTCATATATTTAAACACCTGTGATTAACGATTTTTCCTTAATACCATTATCCAATGAATACCTATCCTTCATTTCAATATTATACTTACTTTGCTTTTATGGGGGTGGAGTATATTCGGTTGGGTATTTTTACTTTCCTATTTTACGTGTTCAATTAAATGAATTAAAACTATAGCAGGTGTGAAATTAACATCTAATTCTGATAGGTAGCTGAACGAAATGAGATAATTTAATCGAATACAACTTGGCTTCCTTCGTATATTAAAATACTTTTCCTTATTTTCGAGCGATATTAGTACTAGGAAGCTGGCAGGTCATAAAAAGATCGAAAGGGAGTCTTGTGATATTGCTGAATACACTATACAACTAAAATATAGTCACATAAGAAAATGTAAATTTGTAATTAGTTTACATGGTAAGCAGTGAAAATGATTCAATGGTGGAACCTGTGACTCTAAAACAGAAAACCTGTATTCAAACCCCAATAACTCCAACGACCGCAAAAATCTTATACGAACTTGAAAACGATTTTCCAATCGGGCTTTGGCAACCGTGGGGTCTTAATGCCCAAACTGTCTCGAAGAGAAGAGGCCGACGCCCCTCTAGTAGGGATGTTAAAACAATATTGACTGTGACGTCACCAGAAGTACAAGATAGTTTATTGTATTATGTGCGTAGTGTAACTACAAAACTCGAAAGTTAAAACTAAGTTGTATTGTGGAATAATAATAAAAGTAAAACACGTATAAATGTGCCACTACTATTGTTATTATTTTTTTTTATTGACAGTATACCTACCAAGTAAAGGGAGTTTACTAATAAAATCGTTTGGGAGTGGCCATAAGTTCAAAACCGTATGTTCTCCCTTTATTAAAATTTTATGACATGATAGATAACGTGACAACTGGAGTAGGTGCACTAAAACGGTTTTATTAATGAACATCTTTACTTACAACATTAAAGATGTGGAATCCTAATTATTTAGAAGATAGTCTCGTAAAATGATATGTCTTTCTTGATAAAATTTAAGAAATAAAAATTTCTAAAAACTGGATTCTCACTTTTTGTAAATAACTTTTTGTAAAAACAAAAATGCAAGTACTTATGTTTACGTTGCTTAACTTTTAAGTATTTTTAATTATTTATCTATAAAATGTAACAAGATATCTATTAACTAAAATCACCCATCATGCGAAACAATAGCATTACCGGGCGAACAACAAATTTATCTAAATGGCACAATATTTAACCCCAGCTGCAACGTAATCAGAATTGCAATCATCCGTTGCTGAACACAGCGCAGTGGTGAAACAATAACATCAATTTAACTGCCATAAGATTCATTAACGCGATTGTTGGTGATTACTTGGGTTACACTTCATCTTTAACTCTTACCTTGGATTTGTACGTACATCGACTCAACTTGAATATTCTATCATATCTGCTTTAGCCAACTTTGTGATTTGCAGTAAAAGTAAGTTATATTTAACTTTATAGGTCTAGATCATGACTTGAACGATGGCATTATTTGCAATTTCGAATTAGTTTGTAGCATCAGGTACTTATGAAATTGGATATAAGCCAACTTCATAAATCTGCGATAATAGCTGATGTAAATGGACGCGATTAAAATCGATTTATCTCTTTGGATACTTTTTAGAAGAAGTAATCAATTTGCTTAATGTGATTGTTACCGATATGATCAGCATACTCACATTTAAAATCCAGTCAGCAAATGTAATTTTTTATAGGATCTAATGTTGGTTCTCTATTATCGTTTGCATATAGTTAATTATTATAAAACGTATGTATTTAACATTATTCAATACATCTGCTATTCCATTGATTTAATACTGAGTTTTCCCTTTATGACTATTTTTCGTAAGCTTTAGTACTCACTTAATCACGTTCTGGCGCTTAACACCCTGTTGAGGCCATTGGCCTCCCATCGGTGTTTAGATTGGAGCTGATCACCCACTTTCCCCCTATCAGCAATCTGAATTTGGGTTTGGCAATTTCTTTCTTCGTCTAATATATCGCCAACTATCTGTGTAACCCTTTAAGCTTTAATACGTTTTCACAACTGTAGTACCTATAAACTGTGTTTATTTAAGTATCCGTAATTTTTGTTTAGTTTTACTGTATTTTAAAATTACCCTTGGTTTTAGTTAATTTTATTCAAAGAACTGATTATATTATTTGAACTGCTGTTTGTATATTATACAATTTAAATTGTAATAAACTGGCAGTTTCAGTTTTAAACTAGAGTTCGCAATATATTAAAAAAAATCGGCTTTTTTATCACATCAACTATTTAAAATGCTCTCACCATATATTCCATATAAGTAAACAATACATCGTTAGTTTTTTACCAAATAGAAGCAAAAGACAAGTTGTCAAATATACTAAATACCATATACATATAAAGCAATAAACGTATGTGAATTCAGAATTTGGTCACACAATTGAGTGAGTATGGAAAGTTTGTTTTATCTATTGATTTTTTTAATTGCTGTTATCGTTAAAATACTAATCACTTTTTCTTCGTGGTAGTAGAACTACTTATTAATGTATCTTGTTATTGAATGAATATCAGACTCAGTGGATCCTATACAATGATCACTCACACGCTCAATCCACAATGGATAAAAATTGTTCCTATTAGTTATTAACAAAATAATATAATAAACAGTAATTGCTAGTTTTAGATAAAGTCAACAAGGCAGATCCAAATTCTTCAGAAGAGCATAAACTGGCAATTAGTAGTATTCTCAGGGTCTACAGATTGTCGATATTACTATATGGACTTGCTCCTGCAACTTATAGCGTTTCAAAATTACCTAAAGAAAAAAAAACCTTTCCCTCAGACGTATCGTAGCATCAAAAAACCCTTTATATAAATTCTTTAACTACGTATCTAACATTTTGATATAAATAAAAAAATAATACAGCGTTGAATATTGTTGTACTCTTAAAACTAAAATTGTTAAATTAAGCTTCCCCAAAATCATACACTCTTGTCACTAGATGTCGTGTCGCTAAACACTAATATTCCTTTAAATCTAGCAATAGAAACAATTAATATAGGTATATTGGAACACAGTTATAAAAATAGCAACTTGGTCAAAAGATGAATTTATACAATTAGTAAGTTACATACTAAATTTTATCTACTAGTATTTCTAATGCAATGGTCAAATATGTTAACACAGACTCGGGGCAATTTCTATTTCATATTTAGTGATGCAAAAAATAAATCTTTCATAATTTGAATAAAATATCTGTTCTTGAAAGGTTTATTGATGACATAATAATATCAGCTAATTTTCAAAAAATAAAATTTTGACAATTCAATAAGTTTCATAGATTTAAGTTTACCTAGAAACAATAATGGTATAATGACATTAATTGGTATAGAAAGATTGATGTTTAAGATTTCAAGTTAACAACTTCCCTAAAATACAAAAACTAAATTTATATTCTTCCAAAAAAATTTAAAACATTATTTAATTAAAATTAAAACAGTAGTGTTGCATACCCTAGCCTTTAACATTTATAAAAAATAATAATAACAGATAACAACAAATCAAAGCAAAAACCAAAACCAAACAATTAACCAACAATCGAACCTTCTTGAAACTGAATTCAATAATAATCAAAATAAAGAATTAACTTTGATTGCACTTCCTTACATCCCCCTACTTTTACAACCCAAACGGCAATTAAAAATTACAACAATACCTTTGGTCAAAACATTTTCAGTAGCTTAATAGACAAAACCGACATTAGTAATGAATCTAACTTAATATATCAATTAGACTGTAAAAACTGCGAAGATAAATACATAGACCAAACTAAAAGCAAAGAATAAATTCAGATAAAAATTCCATAAAATTAAAGCTAGCTTCTCCTAACAAAAAAAAAATTTACTTTCACCAAAATATTACATAAAGGGAGTAACTAAAAACAAAGGTTAATATATGAAGTCATTGAAGTTATAAATATCCCAAAAGCAATTAATTACAGAACTAATATTGAAAAATTAAATACAATTATAAGTGAAAGTTTTTGAAACAATTTGCACTCCTATTGTATCCAATGAAGTTTTGAAAGTCTTGCTTTAGATAACAATAATCTTGCGCTGTTGCTATTTAAGCCAAGTTTGATGACACTTTTTAACATGGGTTCGTCCATAAATAATTGAATTGAAATTGTTTCTTGGTCTAAACATTGTTAAAATGTTAATATGGGAGTCTGTATTTGACAGCTGTCTTTTTCACCTAATATACTTTAAAATGTTTTCAATGCATTAAAAAATTAAAAAATTCTAAATAGTTTTACAAAAATGTTCTACGATTTTGCTAACAAAAGTAGCTTATCTAGGTAAGATTGGGAACTTAGTTCTTAGCCCGCCTATTTAATTAACATGATAATGTTGTTATTTCCAGACATGCAATGTAAATATATCATTTCCTTTTTTTACATTTAAAATACCGAAGAAGGTTCCATGACATTTAATTGCTGATCCAGTGGTTTAAATCTCTTATTTAAAATTTTAAATGGCTGCAAATATTCCCCATATATTATAGTTATTTAAAATGTTCGTCACCATATTCGCTACTTTATAATCCTATATATTGCTTCGACACAACTTACTGAACTATTGCTTTCGATTTCGAACATTTTTACAAATTTACATTTTTTCTCGTAACCTCTCAATCAATCGCGACTAACCCCAAATCATATGAAAGGTATTATAAAACTACATAACTTTTGCAAAACAGTAATCGCTTTGGTGTTAAAGTAAAGTTGGGAAGTTTATAAAAGTCGAATATATCACGTCGGATGTATGAAAACACAGTAGCTCGAGGACCACATAGTCTATTATGATTGTGTGGAATACTAATGCAAGGAACTGAAAGGCTTTTGGGCGAGATCAATCACTTTCCTTGATAGGTGATTGTCGTTTTGTAGTTGAACTACTAGTAATGGACGTTAAGCGGTTGCGTAACTACCCCGTCAGGGATTGCGGTATACTGCCGGGTTGGCGAACCTGAAGATGTGAGTTCGAATCTCAGTTCTAGCAACTTTTCATTAAGTTCTTGAAATATGCGGATGCAAGTATCTTTGGGTCTAGGTGAATTCATCGAAACACAATTCATTGAATACACTTAATCGAAACGTAATTCATCGAAACGACAATTAAACGAAATACAATTTATCGAAACACAATTCATGGAATCAAATTCATCGAAAGGAAAATTCATAGAAATTTCGCATTATAAGGATTTCATCAACTTAATATTAATTTTTCATTTTTTAAGTTTAATTATACCGAGCATATCTTAGAAATTGCAACATGTCGCTGGCATGCTTAAGTCAATAGCCATTTTACACCAGACGTCTTATGTTTGCGTTTACATAAGTATTCATATTTTTTATATTTAAAGATTATATAAAATTTCGTTGGTCATATATATATGCACCCCTAACGTATTATTTACAGTATCAATTGAAACAAAAATAAAACAAACAAATGACAAAGGAATCGTTTTCCGACACTTACAAATATAAATAAAAAAACAACAAAAACTTCTAACTCCGTCAGCGACATGGTGCAATTCCTTAGCCTTGATAATGTGTGAAGGGAAGTTTGGCTAGTTTTCTTCGGAGTAATTAAACTCAAAACAAATTTTTAAAAACCAAATATATTATCCTCAAGAAACCTGATGAAAATCCTACAATGCGAAAGTTCGATATATTGTTGATTCAATGAATTGTGTTTCGATAAATTGCATTTCGATTAATTGTCCTTTCGATGAATTGTGTTTCGATGAATTTTTCGGTAACGAGTATCCTTGTCTCTTTTAATTGAAAATGCCACATTATAGGAGCTGTGCGCTAAGGCTATTGGTAAATCGCCGACTTAACTTTAAACCGATTTTCTCCTTCCTATGTATAACAATAATTAGTTCCTTTCCCTTCTGGCTTAATGGGCGGACGTCAAAAAAAGCGCATGGCAAAATCGCTCCGATGCAACCATGGTATGCCGAAATATCGATAGCACAGTTTCATCTTTTTCACTTTGCTGTTAAAAAAATACAGTCAGTATTAAGTTTTAGCTACTTTATCCAACATATTCGCATAAGAAACAAAATGTATGTTCGCACAAACTCGTTGTAGAGCGCAACTTAGTTGAATTGGTAATATAACACCATCGGAATTCTTTTACAAATAAGATTGCAACTAGTCTCAAATATGTACTGTAAATAGTAAATAAGTGAAGAAGATGGAGATTCACAGAAATTCATTGTAGAGATGTTCCACCATAGCATAGTGAATTTAGCCACATTTTTATCAGTTGCAGTATATTTTATACAGTAAAGCCAATAGCTTATTTACTTTACTACTGCACAAATACAGTAAACGTTATACAACATATGAAAACGAAAATGACGTTTAGAGAAGTTGTCCGATTTTTGTAATGTCGGCCATAATGTAATACTAAACTATCATGCGTGACACATCAGTCAGAACAAACCTGTATTAAAAAAAAATGTGAAAAATCAATACAGTACCCCTAAATAAAAGTTGGACATTGCGATGTCTATCGCCAATCTAGTAAAAACGCATTTGTTGTAATGATAATAATTTGCGAGATATTAGCCAAAAACGAAATTGTTTTTCGAAATAACACGAATATTATTGCTGTTTTTTAAAACACGAAAATTTATTTTTAATGCTACCTTAGATATACAATCGTTTTTAAATCTAGCGGATTTTATATCTTTTAAGATAAATGAAAGCTCCATGCTTAAGGTCGAAAAACGGAAATACTGTAGAACTCACTGTACGGCACCTCCACCATATGTAGTGCCGTGATATTTTTGAACTTAATATAACAGTTCTAAATTTTTTACATTAAGAGACTGGTCGCTTTGTGTTTTATACAATAAACCCATTGTTTGTTTTCTTCGCTATCAAAGAATTATAGTAAGTAGCAAGTACAGTAAATGTTCAATTGATTATACAAAAAGAATTACTAACTTCGTAATACAACAATACCGCAATCCTTTCCATTGTTAAACCGGAACAAGTTTGCATGCTTTATTTTCCCCAATTATTTCATTGCCCTATTGCTATTGAAGCTAAGTTGTGTAATCTCTGAAACTTCTTTGTGGCGTGAATCTATAATTCATATTCTTTTTTGGGTATTTCGCCACTAAGCAAATTAAAATTATTACATAACGTATTAAATAACGAACGTTCGTTATTTAATACGGTATTTAATAATTTAAATTTGCAGAGTGGCGAAATACCCAAAAAAGAATATGAACTAAGTTGTGTAGTTTTTATTACTGAACAAATATAGTAAAAAGCTTCCGTAGTAAACATTATACAAACTAGTATACAACATATACGGAAAAATTCAGGTTTCTATAAGTTTGCTAGGTTTGCGCTATCAGAGTAACCTAAATATCTTCTACATTCTTAGCTATAATTTTTTGTAATTTTAGCCATTTGTACTCTGCAGATTATTTCATTCTGGGTATATATGATCGATTAAAAATGCCAATTTTCCGAAACTTACCCTAGCGATCAAGGTTGGGCTGAATTTGATCTTAGTCTTGTAATTTGAAGCAATATCAATTGTTTTTTTTTTTGAAGCAGTAATATTCTCAATATGATTAAAACATAGAATGACAAAATAAAAATTTGACATATTTTTCAAGTAAGAACAAAATAAATTAAGAGAATTTCATTACTCTAAAAAATATAAAATTTTGATTTTGTTATTGCCTTTATTATTATTTTTTAAAAATTTACTTTTATTTTTTGTTTAACAAAAATTTCTATCTGAGAGGTTTTGGCCTACCTTGATCGTTCGGATAAGTTTCAAATAATTCGCATTTTTTATCAATCATAGTACGCGGGTATATCAAGGTGGAAATAATCCAAATAGGTAGCTTACGCCGCCTTGAAAGCCTGTAAAAGCCACCAAAATTTCAAATCATTCTGAAGAAACACAAGCATGTAGGCGCTTTCATTTAAAGTGAAAGCCACTGTATTTAAAACTGTAATTTATTTTTAGCACGCGTTGCATACAATATTTTATCTACGACCTTAATTTTACCGTTATTAATCCATAAATATCGATTTAAGAAAGGTTCGCATCTGCGACGCTGCATCATAATGAATAGTAGCCTACGCCGCTGGCGATTGTTTGGCCACGTCCGTGCTGTCAAGGTCAGTTACGAAATGTAATTATTGATACTCCACATATGATTGTATGCATTACATAACGCTTTAATTATTTCAAAAACGCTTTACCTGTAACGCAAGAAGCAACTAGAATAGCTTTACAACTTCACTTGCAGTTCGACATTGTAGTTTTGAACCTCCCTTCACTTTTAGCACATGTGCTAAAAGTAAACAGCTGATTTCTTTAAACACGGTAAAGTATAAAACGTCACTTTTAGTGAAACAAGCTAGCGCTGAAAGGCATACTTTTAGTAGTGGTCGTAGATAAAGTCGTTTATGCGCGAGACATGTTATGAAACTCAGCCTTCGGCTTCGTTTCATAATTTTCATGTCTCGCGCATAAAAGTCGACTTTTAGCACTTGTTGCATAAATAGCTATTCTTATTAGACGTCTGCAGTCAGTAAAACATATGGTACGTAATATGCAACATGCAACATTTATAGCTGGTAGCAAATTCTATTTGCGCCTCTATCATATGTGAGGTTGCCGATATTTGTTTTTTTAACAATCCCACTGTGACATCAGAAAGAATCTGTAAAGGGCTTTACTCAGAACTTCCCTCGCAAGTGGAAGTTGTGACACTATATATTTTGAAGAATTAAAGGCAACTAGGAGTACACATATCCTAACAATAGTGGTCATGCAAATTTCGTCAATTTTCAAATAAAACAACTATTGCCGACGGGATTACAACTCAGCGAGATTTCAGCGCTTGCGGAAGGTATTTCAACAGGAAGCAAGCAGGCCACGCCTTCGTATCTTTGCGATGCAGCTACATTAAACATAATGCACTTATTTGTTGCCCATTTTTATCTTTTACAACATTTTTCTTCAAACTGTTGGGTTCATGTTTCATCAAGAGTAGAGCCTGAGCTATGTGCAAATTATTACTTTTATCTATTCCTCAGTTAAAGCAAAAATAGACAAAGTTTACTTAACAAATACTCTGTAGTAATTATAATAATTATGCAATATGCAACAAGCGTACAAGAAAATACAGGCGCAGAGCTAACTTCTTATTTTACTGATTATTATATGCAGAGCAGTAATTATTACTGAATTCATAGCATTCCAACGTAACTGCTTAATGAGAACTAAACCATTACGTTCATCTTGTAATTGTGAGGTGTGTAAACTGTAGGTTAGGCGTAGGATAGAAATTACTATTATTATGTCGCACTGAAGCCAAATTAAAGTTCAAAAATTAAATTATTGTAAAAGATCACATTTTTCTAAATAAGTAAAGTTGATAATATCTGTCCACTATTATAAAAATAAATAGTCCGTATGATGCTTACTTATATTGACTGTAAAATTCTTGTTGATATACTTTGCGTTATATTGAACTGGTGTGGGATAGGCAAGGACATATTAATTTGGGCTTATGCTGTTACATATAAAGTCCATTAGAAGAATGCAGCATCTGTTTAACTTTTTCAAAGTCTGGGTTTTGTTAGCTTGGAATATAGACAAGCATCAGATTCAGTAAGTTGGCTCATAAAATGCTACTTTTATGTGCATACAAAATCGTTAGAGCAGAACGTGCGGTCTGCACGCCAACGAGAACTTTACTTTTATAATCGTAAGTATGAATTCTTTATAAGATCTTGAATGAGTCTAGCTCGACAGTGTTTTAATTAGAAGGATAATACGTCAAGAATTATATATTCTAGAAGTGTTACTTTACGACTGACACGTGCCCTAGCGTTTGTCATGAAGAGGTTGAAAATTTCTAGAATGTTTGCTAATTCCGGTGTTTTAAGTATTTGTGTAACTAAGAAACACTTTCACTATGTGCACTGCAACTGCAGAACGTGTTCTTATAAATTTGTTTCGTGGTTCGCAACTCTTGCAAAGGGTGAATTTTTTATTTCGTATATGATTTTATCTTTGGTTTCAACAATGAGCTTTCATAAATTTGTCAGGATATTTGATTATGCAGGTAAGCTAGGCGGAAACTTTGCGAATCAGAATTTCAGCCGAGAAGGTCGCAGCACAACGACACAAAAATTTAAATAAAGGTCGCGATTGAAATTCTTCTTGGTGCTCCATGAAGTACGAACTATATAATCGAGTCAGCCGCATATATCGTTCAACCAGATTTGTGTGCAGCATTAAAGGGGTACGTGAAATGGCAACCGCACTACAAAATGGCGGATTGAAGCGTTTCCAATATCTCGGAAGCACCCTAACGGTTTATTGACTTCCGATTTCTCAAATGGATATGCATATATAGGTATAACATAATATGCTGTAATTTATGAGGTTTTATGGGGATTTTTACACCTTCGGCGATATATGAGCAGTTATTGCCGCTTTATATTCAATATCATAAATTTATGACCGTGTTTTACATATCATAGGGTTGATTTCCCTCCAACGCAGCCTTGACGCACTAATTGGAACCGAACTGGAAAATCGGCGGCGCTGTAATTTGAACATTATGTGCGTGTGACTATTAATCGCTGGCATCCCTTGAGAGTGGTACATAACGCGTATACAAATTTTGGGTAATATATAATCAGACAGGCAAAGCAGCGCGACGAAGATAGCGCCATCTACTTTAATCCCGAGTTGTAGAAGACATTTGGAAATGGAAATGGGGTACATTAAACGCTACGTAGGGACACTGCATGAATATATAATTACTTATTTGTTGGTAAACAGGTCGTTAGGAAAGCGTCAATGCAAACATAAAACAAGTTGTCATCCGTCTAAATTTAGCACGCAAAGACGGAAACATGGAGAATACGAGATTTTATAACGGGAATAACAATTTTTATTACTTTTAGTAGTGCCCTGCTGGCTACAAAGTTGCCCTCATTTTTATGAATAAAGAGCCAAAAGAGTACTACTTGAAATGTGTATACCATTTGACTAAAATAATTAAAGAGCTTGTAAAGGCACTGTTTCCTGTTTTATACTAATTATGTACATATTTTTAGTAGCTTTTATATTTCCATATGAGTGTGTATATTATATTCATCATAAACACGCATATTTTTAAAATGGGTATTAAATATATGATTTTATAGAGTTGCAAAGCAAACACTGAAAAAACTGATGATGATTTTTATTAACATCAGATAATATACTATATAACTTCCAGGATTTACCATGCCATTATACAGATTGAAGAATTCAACGTTCCGTCCACTTTTATAACTGGATTCATCAGGAGGCAAGCAAAAGAGCACTCAATATGTAAACCACGCTAGAGGCGCCACTCTTTTACAAAGGAAGGGATAGAAGAGCACAGTCACTGAATGTGTGAACCACGCCAGAAGCGAAACTCTTCTAAAGATCTAGCTTTTGAAATATTTAGTTAAAAGTTGCGTGTACATAGAAGTTCATAAAAACCGTGCTCTAAAATTCACAATAAAAACCACAAAATTTATGTTATTGCCATAGAAAAGTTGAACTCTGCTTGATAGTACAAAAATATCTAAATGGAAATTGATTAATGTGAACAATAGACTAACAAACAAACGAGATATGCCATTTAGTCGCTCTATTTGACTATATTGCTTAATGTTTACATGTATATTTTGGATAGTTTATTACTGCTTTTCCTTTTTTCCTCAATTATGTATTTGGGAAATAGCTGAATTATTGTTTATGTGTTTATGGTGAAAATATAAAGTTAGCATTTTTAATTAAGCTGCTCAAAAACTGAAATCCTGTGATTGTATGAGTCGCACTTATGGCAATATATTTGTTTCAGATTTTGAGATAATTCTCTGCTTCCGAGTTGGTAAGTTTTATTTGATTTAATAAAATGCTATTAAGAATTAATAAAACTGCAATTAACGCAAACTAACAAATTTGCTAACTTTCTGAACTTTTTAAGGAGTAACTTTTAGTAGTAACTGTAAAAACTTTTATTTTGTGTAAGCATTGTCATCGTTGTACATTAATATGGTGACCCGTTTTTGGAACTGCAGTCTTCCGTACGATCTGTGGGTCGCCTACATCATGTAAATAAATAAATAAATAAATTTTTGAATTTAAGTACATGTGCTAGTAATACCTACTAAGTAGCTTAATACTTTCGTCATAAGAAGAGCTCAACTGTTTCATCCTCAAGGGGTTTTGACTACTTTCGATCTTTGTTCTTCTGTCGTCTTCAGCAGCCTTTCTTCTTTTACCATTTAAGCCTTTCTTCTAGGTTGAGTAATGCACCTACTTTTCGTGTTCCTTTCCAGTCTTCCCTCTGTACCATCAGTCAGCTTGTTTTGATTATTTGAATCAGTTCCTGTATTACAGTAAGATTTGGCAAAATTAAATCACTTATTTAAACACATGACGGCCAAAAGAAGTTGCAAACAGCATTGTGTGCCATTGCCGTTAGATGGCGCTAAAAAAAGTAAGCCTGAACGTGGACGATGCAAGTCCAATAGGTGACGATGCAGCTCGACGAATACGCTGACGCCGCTTTAACGGCTTTTATATATACGAGCTTTCTAGATCACCATGTATTACATATTATACAATGTATTTGAAGGTATTTTCAACAGGAGAACGTGTTAACTTTTATTACTAACAAAAATGAAATAGTAGAGTAAGTGAAAATAACTCAAAAATTATAATAAACTGGTGGAAAAAGTTAGGAATATAATAATGCTTGTATAAAGTTTAATAATTGATAAATAATCAAGTTCAACGTGTTACGTCAACTATACATATTAAAAGAAATACAATGGAGAGTATATTTCATAGGTTACTTAACACATTTATCTTAAACACATAATTTCTCTGGCATCCCTAACTTTTTTCGAGCAGTTTATATGTAGGTAAATTGGTAATTCACGTCAATACATAGTTCTCAAGTTTGCGTAGAACTATATACAGAAAATTTTATGCGCCCAAAAATATATATTTGATTAATCTATCGTTGCGTAGCACAGACTATGGAAAGGCCACGTTGAACAGTAGCGACTGTTACCATTAGCGTTTTCTTATGTTGCGCATGCTGTCAAACATACTGTATGCGCTGATAACTACAACGGTACAACCGTTGCCTAAAACTAAGCAATTATTCTTGTAAATCCCATAAATTAAACGTACATTATTCTTCAACTTAATGCATTAACACTAGCTGTCAATAATCAACGAATTAAATATCTTTACCATTTATTGTATAGATTATTGTAATATTTTTATAAGAAACCTTGTGGAGGTTGGTACGTTATGAAGACACTACTCAAATCAACTCAAGCTATAAATATGTTTAAATGGAGGTACTGCTTTTGTTTGAACTTCGAACTAGCAGTAGTAATTATCCGCTACAACTTTCCATGGGTTAATTAGAAGCTGTCTCTTTTATCACTAGCTAGCGTCTGGGTCAGATCGATCTTGGAGCCAGTACGTTGCTGTTGGTGACGCTGTATTTCAGACTTCCATTATGATATTTCTCTATACGTTGTTGCAATCGACTGTGAAATTGCTAGCTTTGTTTAGATTGGGTTGTCGGTTTCTCATGTTGTCTTCAATTTGCTTGGCTCATATTTTCTTTGAGGCTATGCAGTATATTTTCCATGACATTGGTTACTGCTTGCAGTAAAGTCTGTATGACAGCTGACTGGCGTTCATACCTGTCCGAATTATCGAAATCTGTGTCTCTAGATTTGATCCTCAACGATATGCTGCTATTTACATCCATTGTGATAATTTCAGGTGGTATCCCAGTATTAGTTGCAGATATTACGAAGAAAAAACCTTGAGTTGCCTGATTTATGCTATGTCCACGTGTCTCTATCGTCGGTAGAGTTACTAGATATTTTCTTCCACAGGTACTACTTTATTGAGGCTATGCATCTTGGTTGTGGTTGCTAGTTGAATTACTCAACTTGTTCAATTTGGACACCCCAAATATCTGAGATTCATCAATTGGAAGACCTTGATCTTGTTTGCATTAATTTTTAAACCGTAAAACTGACGAATATGCCACTATCGTCGGCAAGAATAAAATTGGTTATAAAGTAGTCCATATTGAACTTTCTGAGTGCACGGGAATATCTTTTTCATGGTGGCATTGATAACTGTATAAAGAACAAATAAAACATAACGTGACCCAGGTGAATTATTCCTCAGGCAGGCAGTTAATTTCGAATGCTGGTACAGCTGCTTAAGTCATTGTACATATATATTACCTGGAGAAAGCTTTCCAGTTTTCGGTATTTTCCATGATGTTAACAGCCGTTTTGAAGTCAATAAACATGACGACGGTTTGCTTTCCACACCGAAATCTTTTTTTGTGAAATGTCTGATTGCTAGAATTTTATATCAACAGCTTCGATTTATACGGAATCCTATTTTTCCTTACTGCTCGTTTGGTCGCAATGTTTCTACGGAGGTGACTGAATGATTTTCATAAAAAAATCCATAGACCTGACTGCCACCTTTTTTTCAGAATGATCGCAATGATCTTTTGATTTTGGAGGCTTTCACGTCTATTGTCATTAAGCAGCAAACGACTTCCGGGATTGGACAGTGTCATTACTGAGGTCGAAGAACTCGGCGTTTCGGCCACTTTCCTAAGGGGCTTCATCAGGAGGAAAAGCAAAAGAGCACGCTAACTCAACGTTCACGGTCCAATCCCGGAAGTCCTTTGTTACTTAACAATAATCTCTTACTTTCATGTTTTGAAAGTTGCCACGAGCGGCAGATCAGTTTCAACAATGGAGTGAGTGGCTAGTTTAGATAACCTCCTTTCTCTCCGATCTATATTGCTTTAGCAGTATCTTGGGCTTTGACAGTGACTTGATGTACTCTAGGTGCGTTGGCATATTGTTGACAGCTGACCTGATTTTTCAAATAAAACGTTTGTGGGTGCTGTAGAGAGTGAAATAGTTATGCTTTGACGCTGTTTTCTTGAAA
This sequence comes from Agriotes lineatus, assembly GCA_940337035.1. Taxonomy (NCBI): domain Eukaryota; kingdom Metazoa; phylum Arthropoda; class Insecta; order Coleoptera; family Elateridae; genus Agriotes; species Agriotes lineatus. The sequence goes on from OW679198.1 coordinate 93,408,891, forward strand.
TCTGCAGTCATCGTGTTTCAATGGTGGTGTCGTTCTACTTTCAACCTATGATAAATCTCTCGATTGAACTGCCAATACCACCAATAGTCAACGAGTTTTTCTCGTCTCCGCTGGTCGATGTAACAGTACTTTTATCTCGCCCTATACTCTACTGTACTATGAATTTGGCCTGGGTTCGCTAGCTCGAATAGTAGTAGAGATATAACTCTCTATTAACATCGTCAGTGCGCCTAAGGGCAAGTTAATATTGTTCTGGATTTGCTCGTTGTCACCTGGAATTCTGAAATTATGTATGCAAATACTGACAGCAATAAAAACCCAACAGTTTACATACAAAGATATATAATCTGTAAGAAAAACACAAATACAAGAGAATACATGTACATAACATAACAAGAATAAACGACGTCCAAGCATATAGTGCAGCCATCAACATTACTTTAATTATCTACTAGCGAAAGCTGTTTCTACTCGCGTTATTACATAAAAATACATGTAAAAATACACACTATTTATATTAAAAAAACTGTACGCATGAAAGCACCTCAAATAGCGCGTTAATGTTTAATTCTCGACGCAAAATCAAACGCCAATAGCTCGAAATGTATTTAAATTCTGCCTGAAAAAGAGAGATGCCTCTGTGCAGTTACGACAACGACTTTCTTCTATGGAAGACGAAGCAAAGCATTGGTGATGCTGCCCAGTTGGTTTGATGCCTTCGTAGTCTCTGTTCCCACTCAGGAACCTCTTTGTGTCGGCCGCAAATAATGCAGGCCAACTACTTACTATTCTGTGCACTTAAGTGCCTTTATTAGTACGCGTTGTACTTTGGCTAATGATGGACGACCTACGCAAGGAGGAGTCGCTAGTTTTGCTGCGACTGACTCGGTTTCCTTGCTCCCCGTGCATCACGGGCTTTGTTCTATTTATAACTCCACTGCTGGGAATCTGCTGCCTTGCAAAATTACTCCAGGACTCGCAAGACGTACACTGGGCTTCAAATTAATTAGTACATAATAAGAAATACGGTTCAGTTTTATAGCTAGCAGGATGTAATAAAACGATACGAAGTGTATGTATACAGGTGGCACGAATTGGTCCATTACATCCACCAGGTCCAGATCACCATCGGAGATCCCTAGCTTCATTCAGTTATATATCGGCAGAAAGCTAGAGATCAAAATATTGTGAATCCTAGAATAATTTCTGGCTTTTCTTCAGCATCGGACTGTTTAAGTAAGTAATTTGAATTAATGTCGGATTAATCAGATATTAGTAATTCATCGCGGTGCATGGAGACGCCTTATGTTCGACACACACTATAGTCAAATTTATACTTTTGATATGACAGACGTATGATTCTTATCACAAGCACGTCCTCAAAAATCTTTGGCAAACGGAAACTCATTGAAATAACCGTGTTTCTTTAATTTTCGTTTTTGAAAATAACTATAAGGCATTTTTACTGATTTCGCTTAATTCAAAATTTATCAGCGTTTCTTCTCAGCCAGTCTAATTAATACCTACATGAGCGTTAGTCGCGTTGTGATAAACACATTTTTCTGTGGAATTAAGTCTGAGGCATCTTAAATCTGTAGCTAAAACTTTTTTTTCATTGTTAGAATTTCAGTAAAACAAGTAAAACAAAGCAATTAGTACGTGCCATAGAGATGAACTAAGACAGAAAAGACCAATGTAAGGTAATGGACGTCACAAAATTGGGAAAAGGAAAAGTAAAGAGTGAAACAATCACGTCAGTAGGTCACATAACGACTGATTAAAATAACCTGAGATTTATTTATTTATTTATTTATTCCGTACTCAGCCAATAGCCGTTAGGCCAATTATAGGCGTCGCTGTACATTTATGGGGACTTCCAACCCCACTAACGACTGTCATGATGTTATTATGACATCCAGAACCAACTATTTTCGTGGCAGCCGTACCACGAGGCGCCGAGAGAAGCAGCCGTGGAACTCCCATCCAAGTTCTGACCACAAAGAGCGTTGCTTAACTCTACTGATCGAACGTGGACGCTTGTTCAAGCTACACCACCCGGGACCCACAGGAAAAAATAGACCCTGGTAGGCCAAAGAGGGGATGGGCGGAAAGTTGGTTGTCGTCATCGATAGATACACCATAAGGCATTTCAAATTAAACATGAAGAAAACAAGTGTAACACCTACTATAAAAGAAGAAGAAGAGGAATTTCAGTGGATGCATAGACCGATGGAACTTACGTTCAAGCTATGCCTTCGATTTTCAAGTTTGTCAAGAAACTCGATATCGGTTGGAAAACGATTTAGCTGATTGAAGTTCTGCTTCTAACGGCAAAGCTATTTATTCTTTATTTTCCACCACCTCAGCAATATAATGGCATCGTTTTGTTACTGTCGGGTACTTCAATCGCCATGGACGCTGATTCTGTAAGCCTCAGTTTCTTTGCGATTATGTTTTTTTGACCAACTTGATGATCGTTGCCATAGTTCATCTTCATACTGCGATTGGAATTTCTGATATCGGTGTGATAATCTTAGATTTTGATAAACCAATGCTGAATTTGTATTCTTTACTATGTAGGTTGAAATGCAATGTTGCAATATATTTATCAAAACAACTACTGCATCTCTGACCGCAAACAAACAAAATGTTCGTCGTAAGGCTGACTATTAAGCATTTTTCACAAAAAGATAATGTTACCAGCTACCAAATAATATCTGCTAAATATATTTTTTAATATTGTATGGAAGATCCTCAAATCTACCTTTAAATCATACGTGCCAATAGTTAAACCGTTGCTTCTTTGCGTTAGATTAAAAGTTTTGAGTTTAAGCGCAAAGGGAAACCCTTAATGTTTTAACGAGTAGGTGAACACACTTATTGGTCTCATTCTATAGATGACTCAGTTTGAATGATTGCATTTTTCGCTTTCCTAAAAAGAAATAAATGGGTACAATGTAAACATTGATGTAGTGCATGTCAAACTTTAGAAGACATTTTTCTTCGCAGAACGATCATTTCAGTATAGGTGCACTTTATTTCTGCTCAGACTCCCATTGTGTAGGTTTTCAAGTTAAGAATGACTGAAAATCCATTTTCAGAGTAAATTGCGCTATGGAGCTTATTTCTTTTTAGATAAAAAGCAATGTGCAACAGAACCATAAATCTAGTGCACAAAAACAACAAAAACTGAAGCAGCGCAAGAGTAAAATACAAAACGCCGGCTCCTGAAATGTGTTACGGAGCAATCAATTATTTAGAGCCCATTCTCTTGGCAGAGTTAGTGGCGATATATATTTATATATCCTGGTGCGTACTGTGACGTATGGGTGCTTTATTACGGTATTTCTGCGATCCCGCTGTCGGATGCCTTATGTTGATACATCTGATTCGGAAAAAGCTGACGTCGATATGTCGATAGCGCCATTTTGTTTTGTCCCACTTACCCTAAAGGGCTGTCCCAATTTTTGTTACGAAACATCTACTCGAATCTTCTGCAGCAATGCGGGCACTACACAGAAGTCATGAGCGAAATTAACGAATGAGTTGGAAAGATAGAAATAATAAATTGCCAATACGACGTTTATTGTACACGAGTGGTTACAGCACATTTCTCAGATATTGCTTATCCGCCTTCCACCGGAGTTAGCACACTGGACTATTAAGTGAGGGCATAAGCGCTGGCTGTCAGAATGTCCTAGTTTGTACTCTTTGTTTTCCTTATAATCCTTGGAGTATCGCGCTAGATTATAGCGAAATTCCCGGACAATGCTTTTATTAAATTTTCCTCTATCTATATGGCCTTCCGTGAAAACACCGTAGCCATAGGATACTGGCATGCTGATTCGGTTGGAATTTATACGACGGTAGTGGAAATTCCTGAACCAGGAATTTAAATGTGCTCTTACTTGATTTTACCTTAATGTCTCGCTGGTTACGCAGAGGGTTCGCCTACAATAATTACAATGTAAACACTGGATTTTTAAACTAAAATTGGGCAAAAAAATATCTAAAAAATAGTATTTATTTTCGAAATTATCTATACAATTATAATAAAGAATACTAAACTTAATATCAACATTATACGAGTATAAATTAGTATAACAAACATAAAATAATATTGGGCTTCAAAATGAGAGAATCTTATTACATTAAATATTTTGTAATAAAAAAATCAGTTTAGATTATTATTTTTTAGATATACCAGTTTTCAGATTTTTAAATCTACTAAAGTTCCCAAAAGTTTTATCTGTGAGTAACCATTATAAGGAATAGGATATAGGAAATGTATGGTCTTTTATAGTTGGTAATGGCTACATTTACATTCTTTGTTATTACTTGTTAATATTCAAAACAATGAGCTCATAACAAACTTCCGAAGAAGGGTCGTGGGAATAAAGAATACGTAATAATTTTACTAAGTGTCACAGACAGTAGCATATTCATAGTTAAGAACGACAGGTTCAACAACTCAATGTAACATACCGAAATGCGATATAGAATAGACTGCAAGGAGATAATAAACATTTAATAAAAGCAACAACGGCTATTGTCAAACCTCAACAATACATTTATTAAAAAATTATGTTAACACCGAAAACATGTTTACGTAAATATACAACAAATATACAAAAAATGATCTAACTAGATAAAAGCGTAAGGAATCGATTTAGCGTAGTGTAGAAAAGAAGTTGTTTAATAATATAATTCACATATTTCGCGGCAAGACGAGGTGTTCTTGAACGGACATGAATATAGATAAGGTACAGATTATCGTATAGTATCGCATAATGTCCGGATGGCGCACGTATATCAGTATAATTAACGGTTTGCTATTCTTAACAAGTGAAACACACAAGGTAAATAGCATTTGCTAAACAGCATATGGTTGTTCACCAGGAACAAAATTACAATCAAATTAAACCAGTAAGCAACTGATGGTTGCTTGCTGCTGTAAATTTAAGTTACTGCACGTATCTATGAATTTTCAACAGGTGCCACGTCGAAGAGCAGAAACGCAGCAATCTACCAAATCAATAAGACCCATTTTGTCGTTTTTCAAGAAAAAATTCTTTCTTAAAGCGCCACAAAAGAAAATTTTGTACAATTACGTCGTATAGCTTCGACCCTAAAATCAAGAACTTCAAAATCTCGAAAAGGAGGAAAAAAATCCTACCCTGAAATTGCTTACGGACAATTTTGAAAAAAGGAGAATATCAATTACCCATTCAAAGTCACTGAAACACTTTAGCCATCTGAAATACAGGACGGTGATTGAAGTTGCCCAAACCCACAGCAATAGCGAGCGGATATTAGAAGTTATATTTACAAATCGTAACAACTGATGTGTATGAAAACGTAAAAGATTCGTTTTAAAGTAGTACATTTGTTAGTATTGTACCATGTCATTTTATTAATATTAGTCATAGCATTTATGGCAGCCCTATCTTTGCTTCTTGCTACAGAAGAACCTATTTGCATTTTCTAAGTTTCTGAAACCAGCAATTCACACACAATTTATTTTTAAATTGCTCGGTTTGACAGATGATTACGCAATTGTTACATTTCAGAGCCTACTGACAACAAAAATAATAATTGAAAAAGAGCAAAACCAATCAACTGTTTTCTGGTTTCTGCATTTTGCAAAAAAATTCTTACGTAATTTGATAGTGTTGAAAAGAGAAAATAAAGCTACAAAATAACGAAAAAACTTACTTCTCCATATACTCACCCATTTGTGAAGATAAAAGCAATAGTTTTACTTCTCTAGTCTGAAAGATGAAGAAAGTATTGTAATTGCGAAAAAATCACTTTCCGATATTTCTTCAGATCTTCAACTTTCAGGGTCTCCAGATGACGAAAATAGGTTTTCTCAATTATGTCTATCTGTCTGTCTGTCTGTCTCTGTTTGTCTGTCTGTCTGTCTGCCTATCTGTCTGCCTGTCTGCCTGCCTGCCTGTCGGTCTGTCTGGCTGTTTGCCTATCTGTTTTTTTGTTTGTTGGTGGTATAATTCAAATTCAAATTCAATACTGTTAAGCATGTTGCGAATTTTACTAAAATCAGTACAGAGGAATTCAATAAATTCTTCATACATATTGCAGATGATATAAATGCTACTTTACCATCTACCAAATCATCTTACAGATACTTTTTAGCCAATACTGACGTACCAGAGGTTTGCAGTTTTAAAGAAGTCAGTCAGATTGAGTTAAGAGACATAGTAAAGTCTCTAAAAAATAAAAAGAGTCATGATATCTATGACATGAATGTCTATCTGATTAAAAGAATATTTAATGTCATTATTGATCCTTCAACCAAACTTATAAGTGAATCTATACGAGAAAATGTCTTTCCTTCTGCTTTTAAAGTTGCCAAAATTATACCTATTCCAAAATGTGAAGCTGCCGATGATCCCAATAAATTTAGACCCATTTCGATTCTCCCGATACTTTCAAAAATTTTTGAAACTATATTAAAAAACAAAAATGCGCATTCTTTGAAGTAAATAAAATGTTTCACCAAAGTCAATTTGGTTTTAGATCTGGTAAATCCACTACAGAAGCCATCAGTCATTTTACTAACTTAATTATCTAAAGCCTCGAAGAAGGTTTTTTTACAGCATCGGTTTTCTACGATTTGCAAAAATCATTTGATTGCGTGTCGTACGATGTCCTTGGTAAACTTTATAATTTCAGTAGCAATAGCATTGAATTATTGAGGTCATATCTAGATAACAGGCTCCAATGTACAACCATAAATGGTAGTTCTTCAGCTTTTGATAAGGTGTGGTGCGATGTTCCACAAGGGTCAGTATTGGGCCCAGTTTTGTTTCTTATTTTTATCAATGACATAGGTAACAGCGTATCTAATGCTGACCTAACTTTATTTACTGATGACACAACAGTTACGTTAAATAATGCTAATCTGTCAGTTTTGCTAAGTGATTTAGATAGGGAAAGATCTAAGATGCAAGATTGGTTCCTGGCAAACAAACTGAAACTGAATGCTTGCAAAACCCAAACAGTTATTTTCACAAATAGACATATGACAGATGTAGATAATACAAAGTCAGTCAAATTTCTTGGGGTATATTTAGACCCCACATTATCCTGGAACGTGCATGTTGATCAGGTTTCAACTAAAATTTCAAGGAATATATATGTTCTGCGTAGATTATATGGGCAGGTAAATTTGGATGTGCTCTTAATGACGTATCACTCGCCTCACACATAAACTATGCTATAAAATCGAGAAAATTTCGGTCAAAGATATAATAAAGATACATAAAATTATTCCTATTTTTGCTTTAACTCAATAACTTCTACTTATATGCAAGTAATATTTCCCACATAGCTCAGGTTTTTACCCTTGACAAAGAAGGGCATATTTTGCACCCAACATATACAGGGTGAGCACTAAAAAAATAATACTTTGATCGTTTTTGCTTTAACTGAGAAATAAATAAAACTAATAATTTTCACATAGCTCATGCTTTATCCTTGACGAAAATAGAACCCAACAGATACAAGATAAATCTTGTAAGAGACAAAAAGGGCGAAACAAACTAGTGGTTTCCGTTCAGCAGTGTGGGTCGGGCGTTGAGATCGGAATCGCAGGCGCTGAAGTTCGAATACCGCCGGTAATGCTTTTTTATTTTAAAATTCAAACGTTTCGTATTACCAACTGTTTTTTCTTATTGTTTCAGTATTATTATGAACGTTAAGATATTTTTACCGGTAGCTTTCTTTTATTTTTAAAATTTAGGTAACTTACCTCATCATGGCGGAGACGCAGGTAGTTGTGAGTAGCCTTATAAAATTGAGGAACCACAACGGGGTAGAGTAAATATACTCACCTACTGTATCTCTCAGTGGATGCATTCCACAAAACAATACAGATAATTTTTTTAATTGTTTAGCGTCACAACGTCCACCTATGAGGGAAGTTTTGAGTAAACCCTTTACAGACGTTTTATTACGTTGTTTCACTCAAAATAAAAATAAAGTATATACTGGCTCATCCTTGTATTTTCGTAGTGACATTAGCTTAATCGACATTTAATTTGTAAATGTGAGTGGGGAGTGCCATATTAGTTATAAAAAGTATTAGTTCACTAATTGACCATTGTTCTGAATTTTAGACTTCGTGAGTTTTTCCCAGTGAGGCAATATCAAATTAGTGCGATATAATAGATATCCTCTTTTCCATGATACTGAAATGTCAATAGCAAAACTTTACAATATATTAATCAAACGAACACAAAATTAAATAGAATTCCTAAAATATCTTCTCTTCATAGTTTAAAATCTATATATGGAGCCATGTAAGGTTTATTTAGTAATCCTCTTTCATTTTCTTCTGTCATTTGTCGTGTGTTTCCAATTTTTACAGCCCAGTTTACTGAGATTTTTTTCTACATATCCATGCATCCCTTTCTTGGTCTTCCTCTTCTGATACTCCTTCCTAAGTAATATTTCCTTTAACATTCAAATTGATACATACTTTGTCTTTTATGTGGCGTTCATCATCGTCACAACATCAGATTCTGCGTACATCTGCTAAATTTCCAGATCTTTTCTTTTCGTCTTTTCCACTCCTCTTATTTCCCATATTCGTATTAAATAAAACTCTAATTTTGTAGTCTTGTTCGTCTTATTATTATTAGTAACTAGTACTTTTCACCCGTTTAAATTTGCACTCGACCTTGTTTTCACTTTTAATCATTAGTTGATTTCTTATGAACAGGGATTTCTTCCAAGCCCCATATATTTGCTCCTTTTCTAATTTATTTCTAGTCCATTTCCCTTGGGAATTTTTGTACATTTTCAGTTATTTACATTAACCCCTTAACTTATTAACTGGTTAAATATTGTGCTCTCCCAGTTTTCCCTATTACAATGGGTGTGCACCTTATTTGATTTTCTGGGTGCTATTTTAACTAAAAAAGTTTCGTAGAATTTTGATTAACTGTACACCTCCGTATGTATAATAGAGTCTGCGGCGATGTCATCATCAGAATTTTGTTACTGTGGAAGTCTAGACCTATAGTGATATTTCAACTTTCTTATAGCTATATCGGTTCAAGTGGTTCTATCTACTCGTTTCTCCATAATTACGTGTTCCTCTGCATTTTCTATTTCTGTTTTCTCTCTTATTTCCTTTCTGCTTCCCCATTTCCTCTGTCTGCATACTTTATTGGGCGTTCTCTCTGCTGTTGGTATCTTTTGTTGTTCTTTTGTTTAATTTTGAAATATTTTAAGTCGCACTCCTGTTCTGTTATCTATTACCTCCTTCACTACTTACCGAACCTCACAGTTTTATGAACTTACTATTGCGTTCAAACAAGTAAAGTAACAAATAATGTTCTTTCTGTGAGCTGATCCTTGTAATCTACTTCGTTAAAAAATATAATCTTTTGTGGTCTGCAAGGGACTCCACAACTTGTTATTTTCTACAGATTATAAATACAGAAACATATAAAATAGTACATATTCCTATGGACAGTCCCCATACAAGTGAATTAAAGAGAAAAAATTAACACCAACAATAGATACGTTTAGCATGCAATTAAAATTTTGTCTGCTATTAACATAGCATTACAAAGATTTGACTAAAAATATAGCCGCAAAACAAGATCAATAATACATAATCTTTAATTCTACTACCTTAGGAAGAAAGCTTTAAAGTTAAATTTCATTCAATATATGCTTCCCGATTCAAAATTAACTGTTTTCAATGGCAGTTTTTTCTCAGAGCGGGCTTGATTTGAGTGGTCTCTCGAATTATTAAAGGTAAATCAGTCAGAGAGGATTTAGTGGTAACAAATTATGAATTCTAAATCATGCGAAATAATAAGATTATTCAGTAAAAACGGTCAATGTGAAAAAGTGACCTTATGTTATCTTACAATTTAGTGAAATGACAGGAAACGCTTTATTAATTTATACAGTATTAATTTGATTAGGGTTTGTTAGTAAGTTAATAGTTAGTTGTTAACAAGTGAATTGATAAAACAGTTTAGAATCAGCTTGGATTTGACAATATCATTACGATTCAACAATGTGAACTCCACAGAAAACGAAGTCACTCAATTTTAGGTATATACATTACAGTAGTTATGATTAATGTTCCACATACAAGCTCTGGAATCAAAATTGTTTTTAGCAGTAAATGTCTACGAAATTCAAATATTAATAACAAATTAACAAGTCAGATTCCAAAATGGATTCTTGTAAATATTAGGTAGGCATACAAGTTTATATAAAAATGTAAATGTAAGAAGCAGGTATTAAAATGTAGGAAATTGTTGGCGCAATTTAATGGCGTCCAGATATTGGATCTTATTCTACTAACGAAATAATAATTTACAATTTTATAATTTAATATAATTGCAAGCAATGTTATCAATGCTGATTGGTCAGTTTAAATGATTTGTTTAATGTTTGGAGTCAACGTTTTTAAGTTAATTTCATACTTTCATATTATATACTACTAGCTGAACCGGCAATCGTTGTTTTGGATTATGACATGATGGGGAAAACCATTCAAACCATTAAGCACAGAATCATAAAAGTATGACTGCAAATAGAAGGTCGTACAGTGTATAGAAAAACACACATTCGATATTTTCCAATTTTCCGGTTTTGGATTATTGCGAATTTTCTTTTTTGCTAAACCACCTCGGGAATAAGACGAACACAAAAGATTCTGGTGTGATACACGCACACAACTTCCTTTTACAGTGATCTTATAATTAGCCAAAAATTTGATTTTAAATTTTTAAGCATTTGTCAAAAATTTTCAAAATTACAAATTTTACAAAAACGGTACAAAATAGAGTGTTAGTTCAAGAGACAAATTTTCTCTACAATTTTAAGCTGAATTCAAAAATGTAATAATATACCGGGTGTTCTATTTAAAATAGGAGTTAATAAAAAAAACAGAAGAAACCCATTTTAGAAGTATTCAACTGGAAAGTCACCTATCTCACATCAATACACATTAAAAATGTAATAAAAATATAAAGTTTAAAGAAAATCGTTAGAGTCGTTTTTGAAAAAATCGAAAAAAACTGAAAAATCACAAGAGTAAACACCTACTTCCGGTTATGCGATTTTCTTCAAAAGCTTGCTGTCGCATCTACATAGTACACAAAACTTATATATGAAGTTTCAATGCCATACCTCTTTCCGTTTTTGAGATATTCTGTTCACAGACAGACAGACAGACAGACACACAGACAGACAGACAGACAGACACCACACCAATGAAAAAAAATATGTTTTTTGGGATCAGGGGACTCTAAAACGTGAAGATCTGTTGAAAACTCAGTTTCGAATTTTTGGGGAGAATCCAATACTTCCTTTATTGTAAAAGGAAGTAAAAATCATCCAAATCCGTCAAGTCGTTCTCGAGTTTTTGCGTTACTAACACACTAACACACGGCGATTGATTTTTACTTCCTTTTACAATAAAGGAAGTATTCACCCCAAAAATTCGAAATTGAGTTTTCAACAGATCTTCACGTTTTAGAGTCCCCTGAACCCAAAAAACATATTTTTTTTCATTGCTCTGTCTGTCTGCTGTGTGTCTGGCTGTGTGTGTGTCTGTGAACAGAATATCTCAAAAACGAAAAGAGGTATGGCGTTGAAACTTCATATATAAGTTTTGTGTACTATGTAGATGAGAGAGCAAGCTTTTGAAGAAAATAGCATAACCGGAAGAAGGTGTTTACTCTTGTAATTTTTCAGTTTTTTTTTCGATTTTTTCAAAAACGGCTCTAACGATTTTTTTAAACTTTACATTTTTACTACATTTGTAATGTGTATTGATGTGAAATAGGTGATTTTCCAGTTGAATACTTCTAAAGTGGGTTTCTTTGGTTTTTTTTTCTATTTTTTTATTAACTCCTATTTTAAATAAAACACCAGGTATGTTATTACATTTTTGAATTTACCTTAAAATTCTAGAGAAAATTTGTCTCTTCAACTAACGCTCTATTTTGTACCGTTTTTGTAGAATTTGTAATTTTTGAAAATTTTTGACAATTGGTTAAAAATTAAAAATGATTTTTTTGACTAATTATAAGGACACTGTAAAAGGAAGTTGTGTGAGTGTATCACACCAGATTTTTATATATACAACAGATAATCCCATTGATGAGGTCAGAAACCAATAAGAGTGCGCTAACTATGGCGATGTCGATTATACAAACCTTTGTATAAACGATTATACCAACTTTTGGCTAAAAAATGTAACAAGCGCATGAAAACATTGTTAAAACGGCATAGCCATGAATTAAAAATTTGCCAAGTATTAAAAAAAATATATAAAATTTATAAATTTCCTGTTATCTTTTGCTTCACTTATCTTCTTTATTCATGGTACGGTCTATCTGTATACAACTCAACAATCGAACATTCACGTCTCGTATAATCGATTATTTTCGATCGTCTAGTTATATATGATATGATACCGGGTGGCCATAAATATCTGAGATCCCGGTAGGCATGGAATTAGCTACTTATAAATGTTGGTTAGCATTATATTTCAGTTACGATAAGTATTGGTACCTATGTAATGTAATAAAATGCAATAAGAAGAGGAGAAGGTGCCCCGGATTCTGCAGTTTAGCCTACGACTCGATTATAAAAATTTCCTGTTCTAACTCCATTACTGATTGCAATCTGTAATAATTTTTGACAGATAGGAATTTTAGTTGTGATGACATTAATGACATTTAGTTTAGTTGGATTCATCACTTTAATAAAGCGGTGTTAATTCCAAAGGTAATGTGATATCAGATATTTATGGCCACCCGGTATAATAATTTGAGCAACAGCTTATAAACACACATAACCTAGAAAATAAAAAATCAAATAAATAACAGCATAACCAGTTGTTTAGCGGATTGTAAGCAGCAATGGAGTTGGCAAGTTGGAAATCATGTGTCTGAAGGTGTTGGATGCCAAATAAAACAGCAGAAACGTGTTTAAACGGGGTCGATAGGTTACCTGAATTGAAGAGCCATTGTAGATAGTAGTGGCGGTGCCCCTTGCAGCGTTAGATGGGGACGGGAGTATCCTCAGAACATCAAACGGTACCGAAATCTATATTTTTTTAAATTTAAAAAGCATAAATAAGTTTTTTTATTCTCAAAGAGATCTTTACTTAACAATTAGTGAGGCCAAGATAATTCCAGTGAATTTAAACCAAGAGAGAACTAAACTTTCCTACCCCATTTAACACCTTGAACCCTGAGATTGTAGTGCCAGCCTCTCCCCAGAAACGGGCATAAGTATCTTGTCCAAAAATGAGTTTAGGTTAATACAACCCAGAAATACTCCTAGAACCTGACTACCACTATACTGGCAGGCAACGTGATTTTAGGGACCTTCAACATATCCTGTGAGCAATTGCCGTGTTTGCTTCAGGACCGACATAAAAATATGAAGCATTAAACTAGATAACAATTCTTGCCAGTAAAGTGGTAGTCAGTACATTATTGTATACCGAAGGTACCACTATAATGGTAGTCAGGGTTCAACGTGTTAAGTAAGTGTCAAATGAATTGCTTGTTAGGCAAATCAAGTCTACAGCGAGTTAAATTGATTTTTAGCATATTTAATTGCATGCCAAGCTGTTAAAGCTAAGCTTGCGTGGATTTGCTAGGTTACTATGACTAGGACGCTAGAAAAGTTATTTTCAAACGCTGCAAACGGCAGCAGTTTTCTGTATTGGTGCATAACAGCGTTCTCAAACGATTACTATCTTATCATTTAGCTGTAAACAACTTTAAACAAACCCGTATCGGCAGTAGCTTTTTGAACGTATGAATCCTACAGTTTACAGGACTATCAAATTACTACAAGCAGCAGCTTAAATCTGGCAAATATGTCAATTTCAAACAGTTGGATCCTTTTAATCCAGCTTTTTAGGACATCTGTTCATCAAAGCTGTTTACATTATTAATAAAATAAACTTCAATACTTTGCTGCATGTTGTAAGGTTATTGTTTGTAAAAATTCCGTTATTATTATTATTGAGAAACAAACTATATAATATACATATTATTATGATTTCAATAGCCTCTTATGGTTCTAACGAATTTAAATTAATTTATTTTAAAACGGCCCTAAATTATATGCACTATTGTAATGTGCCCGGCTATTGTTTGATTAAACTTCTTATTTATAATTAAATTATTCTATCTCAGGGTTAGGTCGCTACATCTAAAATTAATTATTATTAATTTGCTATTATTAATTATTCAAAGTCTGATTAAACATTTAATTTTAAGCACTCTGTATGCCGCTATTTAACTGATGGGAATTAACAAGTATGGTATTTCTAACTGATGGAACCTACAAAATTACTTAAGATGGTTTCCTAGTCTAGAAAGTACATAAACAGCTGAGAATTTTAATGAAATCGTTGATGTCCACGCAATTAACGCTGTTGCTCTGCAATAATAATCGAACGTAAGTATTCCGCGTCATAAAACAAAACACTTCTACTGACGTCACACACCGGAAGTGACGCTCAAAGGATCGCCAATCGATACACACTCACAAAACTAACACTTTTAGGTGGCAAATCTGGCCTTTTGACGACTTCTACGATGAATATAGAGCTACCTGTTCCGAGCTGGACTTCTCACAATGCTCTGGACAAGCCGTTGTTGCCAGTATGCAGTTAGCGCTCGAACTCAGCTGATGTTCGGCTGCCACTCTCGAAGACCTTACTAAGCGCTTTCACTGAAGCTGGGGGCTTTAATGTAGGGATCCGCTGCACCACACGTATGCTTCTGGCTTATACACTTGTACACGAACTTATGAAACTGGCTGGACCTACTAGAACAACATCCAAATTTCATGGCTTTCACTGGACCAATTCGACGCCTCGAATTTACCTGTGCGGAAGCCCGATGGAAGAAAAAACTTCCACCAATAACCCAGGATACAAAAAAATAAAATATTACTTTTCATTAACTAGGGTATTTAATAGCTTATTAACTTATTTTTGGGAGATCTTGGCAAAACACAGCCAAACCTCTTAAAGAAGCCACCACAATTGCTTTTTACAGTTTATGTTTTTGTTGCATGAAATGCCAAGCCTGCTTTGATTTTAATTTGTTTTTAAACAAAGATAAAGCTATTCTAAAAACATCATACTATCAATTATTTCAAGGCCTACGCTATTTTATAACACATCACAAATTTAAAATTATTACGTTTACGGTTTTGTTGGTTAAGTTATTAATTACTAATAATTATTATTTGAAGTATAGGGTTACTAAAATGTGTTCATAGCAATATATACAAATTAAATCATCCTTAAACCATCTTAAATATCTCATCCATCTAAAATAATTTAGCTTGGAAAGGGAATAAAATGAAATCATATATCTCCAGCACTTCCTTCGTGTATTTTAAAAGTTTCGGATAAACTGCAATTGTGTTTTCCTGTCTTAAACAATAAAGGCGTAATTTCTTTTACGTACGGAAGAATGAAAGCTATCTTTAGATAAATATTGAAGCTTCCCCAGCGATTTCGTAACAGTTTATTATAACACTTTACTTTTATATACTTTTTATAGATTTGCTCATCAAAAGTCGCGATTCATCTACTGCTTCTTAAGTTAGAGTTCGCTGTTCATAGATTCTTCATTTTTACGATTGTTTTACTCGTAAACTTACGACGGAATTATATATTTGACGTGTGACTACTTGAATTTTCTTATTTGAAATTCAAACAAATCGATTTTTGCACAAGTTCTTACTGTTCTTTATTACATTTTATCTGTTTGACACTTGGGTATAATCTATTATAGTTTCTACTTGTAAATAATAAAATTGTGAGTGTGAGTTCTTCAACATGATTATTACATTCGAATCTATTATCATATTCCTCTTTCAAAATTAAGGTCTTTTTACAATATAAATCTATTGATTCATTCTCGATTTTTGTTCAAACTTTATATTAAAGAATACATTTTTCCATAAATATCTAAGGCAAAGGAATGTAACTTTCGTCTATCTTAAACGTGCGTCGCTATTGACACATTTGTTAAATAATTGAAGCAATGAAGCAATTTTGATATATTATTACTTAACTAATACAATCAAACAATTGTAGAATACTTTAAAAAATAAAAGTAAGGCATTTTCTATAGCAAAAGTATTATTAAGGTAGAAATAACAATTATTTGAAAATCATTTTAATGGGTTTGTGAGTTGTAGAGATTTTTAAATATACTTACAGTTTCCACTTTGCTACTGAATGAAGTGGTTTTTACACATACATCTAAAATAATAGAAAATACGAAATCAGTAGATTTTAACAATTGCCACATGCGGGATTAAAAATCTTCCCAGAACGGTCCTCGCACAGACCTCTGAAATTGTTAGTTGACTAGAGTAATTCAATGCTATGCTTTTTACGTGTACAATTTTGATTGTTGTTTATGTTAGTTTGTTTAGTGCATTTATTGTACCAATGTAATTACGTGTGAGTTTGGATCATGGCAGGGAAAACTGCCGGCCCTGGACCTTTTCTTGGGGTACAATTTTCTCGACAGGAAATCGAGACAACCCGTTAAGTATTCTATTCCCCGAATAATCAAATATCAAATGACGTGCTTCCAAGCTTACTCAAAGTTGCATTTGGAGAAAGTTTCAGGCGTCGTTATAAGAGGAAAAAGTATTTATAAGGATATTAACGTCTCCATAAATTCTAATTAAAGCGGTTAGTCCACACGTGTTGTTTTCAGACGCAGTGCTAAGTTTACTTTCTTGGCACTGGAAAAATACGTTGTACGTTTTTCTGACTTCGCTGGAACCCATGCATGGTGAACCAATCCCACGTTTTTAACAGAGAACATTTCAAAAAGCACCAATGGCGATTCAATCATCTGACATCCCCTACCCTTTTTCTTAAAATTGACATCAGACGGAGCGCGAGTTACCAAAGCATCTTATGCATAATCAGTCGATTGCTTGTCAAAGTCATAAGGGACGCTTAAATTCGTGTCGGGGTGATGACCATTCTTAAGGGATAGGCGTGGCCGTGAATTCCCTTATCAGAAGATATCCCCAAATCGCTGTGAGCGGTTCAACCCGGAAATTCCATCGTGCCCAAATTTATTAGGTGACAAGCTTTTGCCGAACTTTCATTGTGTTGCACGCACTCCTGTTCTCATCTTGAGGATTTGCTACCGCTTTCCCTATTGGAAATCTTCCGCTTGATCGTTGAGTCTCATATTTGCATTGCTACTCATTTCTCATGACTTGATCTTCCAGCTACAAGGAGTTTTCAGATGCTGGCTAGTGTGCGACGGCAAACCAATAGTGCCCGATAGATCGTCAATCAGTAACAGCAGCCACCAGAACCCTAGACAGGCACTGTGTTTGTAGTAATTAATCGCTGATTCCGGTGCTACAGTAAGTGTTTGCGATCAGTTGAATTAATAGATAATGATGCTCTAGTACCTGCTGTATTCACAGACCTTGGTTTTATGTTTAGTTAAGGTACAGATTCGTAAATGTTTTGACAAGAGTCAATATTTAATTTTTTTAGCAATATGTACAACACCTATTACGTCATATATGTATAGGAACAAACTTTGATCATTTCATTTATGCTTGTTATACTTGTATACTTAAAGTCAGTAAAGATAGGTTAAACTAACCTTTGCCTTTTATTGAGATTGCGTGCGGCAATCCATTTGTGTTTCCGATGTGAAGAGTTTCAGCCGCTGTTTCACCATTTCAGGCTTCAAGAAAACAGGCCCTAGAGAGATTTCAAAGTCAGTGGCGTCCTTTTTAACATCGTTAACTAATATACCAAGACATCGCCTTAACTTTACATGTATCGAGTCAAACCACCCCGTTTCCGGCTGTTAGCAAAAGTCCTGTTGCAGGGACATTTGTAAAGTAGTCTACTTGTGTATTACCGAATTGTCTTTGAATTTACCAATTAAAAGATTGAGGCAGCTTTCCAGTTGGGTCAGAAGTTACGAATCTGCCAGTGTAACGGAGCACCGAGTGCCGCCATTTTGTTGCCCAGACGATAGAATTTCATGAAGTCAACACCCTGTCGTTTAATATTGATTTTTCTTGTAAAGATTTCAGGTATTCCGTTGGGTCTTCAGCTATAACCCGTAGGTTAGGCACTTCTTCGTTGGTGTACATAAAGTTGCCTTTCTTTTCAATTTTCAAAATGCTTGAGGTGGGGAATTTTAGTGGTTTTTTTGACAATTGTCAATGTATAGGGGCAGTGAGTTTCTGTGTCCATTTTGGGAGACTGATTCAGATATTGGGTTTGGTGCTACGCAGTAAATTTTCCGAAGACTCACCATAAATGTGGATTTCGTTCTTCGAAATATTTGAAAATTTAGTTCAGCGTGTCCGTGCTGGTCGCAACGGGTGTTCAAAAAGATTTTACGTCCTGGGCGGCTATGAATTATAAATTGCATATGTGTCCGTCTTTATACCACCTAACCTTAAATAAAACGTCATTCAAAGAGACACCTTTAAAAAATTTTTCCTTATTTAAAATGTGATAATGTAGTGATAAATCAATAAAATACTAATACATCATTATAACTAAGAATATTAAATATAGATACTGAAAATGTTGGCCTGCAACATCTAAACACTAATTGATGCGGCGTTTCATGTTTTCGAAAACATGTATCAGCATATTTTCTTCATCAATTAGTTGACATTTTCTGGTAATGTTGTTTCGTAAGTCGTCTATGGTGTGCAGGGGAATTTTGAAAATTGAATTTTTCACACGATTTTAGAGGATATCGCTCTTTACTAATTAGTCTATCATTGTAAAATTGTCGCAAATATTTCAAAGTAGCTTGTGCAACATGTGGTTTAGCAAAATCTTGTTGGAAATAGCCATTTTGAATTTTATCGTCATGGAGTTGGTTTATAAGCGGTTCAAGAATATTATTGCGATAGTTTTCTCCGTTTAAATTCCCGTCAAAGAAGATTGGACTTATGATTCTCCTTCTGGATAGAGCTATCTATGCTCCAATTTTTAAAGGATGTAAACCGGTTTCACGGAAGTAATTGGGATTTTCAGTGCTCCACATGCGCGTATTTTGAGAATTAATATAGCCAGTTAGATGGAAGCATGCTTCGTCAGTAAAAAAATTTTAATTCAAAACTTCATGATTATCATGATTTTACTGAAACCGCTGGCAATATATAACTCTAGATAGTTTATAATGGTGCATTTGAAGGTCTTGTGAAAGAAGAGCCGATCCTATGCTTAAATCTACTTGTTGAGATAGTCGTCGTACTGAAGTTATCGGATCTTCCTGGACCATATTTCTTGCATGTTCGACAACATTTTCAGTTCTACGACGAGGTCTTCCTGTTCTTTGTCTGTGATTTACAGAACCTGTTTCTTCAACACGCTATTATTTTCAAAACTTCAGGGCAAAAGTCGCTATTATTTACCATGATATTTGGAAATCTTTGTCGCAATTCTTGTCTTTATTCCTGCGAAAGTAAGACTTCACCAAAAATGTTTTTGGTTCCTTAGTAGACATTTTACTGTAAAATGAATTCAAAATTAAATTTGTATAGTTTCTATTGAATTTGACTTAAGTCAAATAAATAATAAATTATGACGTCTGAGATTGTGCAGACATGTGCTTTACAAGCTATAGCTGTCCACGACGTAAAGACTTTCTGTACACGCGTTACAATTGCTGTAATACGACTGGCTAAATCAGGATTACATATTGTTGTAAAATCAACATTTATCTGTAGCCACCAGCCAACTTCTTTATGTAACGAGGGCCTGCCTTCGCACTTGTTTGAAATGTTTTGGGATTATTTTAGGCTTTTTACCCATTTCCATATTTTACCTCTTTAGCTCAGTTGCTACCACCTGGAGCCTGGATATATTGGGAGTCATCGTCAGAAGATCTGCAAGTGATCAGTTCTGCAGGTGGTTCCGAGTGACTGTCTAACTGCGCTTGCCGATTGCTCTTTGGGATTGTGCAAGGTCAAATATACGCTCCCCGAATCATCTAACTTAGTGAAAAATATCTCATGATTTTTAAACACACTGTATAATTGCGTGATTTTAGTTGTAAAAAATTATTTACTGTTTAGAATTGAAAATGCATGTGGATTTATGATTGAAATTGCTGTGATCTGTTTAGCGGTAGCTTTTTTAGGTTATTCTGTTAATTTGGCGCACTGAGTTAGCTGCATTCGACTCGTTTACAGCAGACGTGCTTAACAGATACTGTGTACAATAATATACATTGTAGGAGAGAACTGAAGCTTTTTCATGCCTGCTATAGTTTTAGTAGCGTAAAAACATCACAAATGAGAAATAGAACTTTCGTGCCCAATTATTGCTTCGACATCGTTTATTTTATTTTTATTTTATTTAGTAGTACTCAGCCAACAGCCGTTAGGCCAATTATAGGCGTCGCTGTACATATTTGAGCATAGCGTAGGAAATCATTTTAACCATTATTTATACTATGTTTTCAACAAATCAAATAATATATAATTTGCATTAAAATAACAATATGCAATTTAAAATAACATATACATAAACTGCATGTATTGTTATGTAATGTTAGACAATCGCCAAGTCAATGTACTATTAGGCAAACACCCCAATACTCAGGGCACTTATATTAAATTTTAAAAATGCAAAACTTGCCTGTCAGTATCTTAGGCTAACTAAAATAAAACGAATTTATTACTCTCCAATAAAATGGTTAATTGCCTTCTATATTTTATAAAATTTGCAATAATCCTATGGGCTTGCTCCGGCAAAATACAAGACTGATATCTCAGGTTAGGTTCAAATTTGAATTCTATATTAAAAGAATTCTGTAGAATATTTAACTCAGAGTAGCTCAAATACTCTAAATTTCAGCACAACTGCTCTACTCACTTCAATAATTTATAACCTCATAAAGTCGACTTACACCACAAAATGATCGCGGGTGCATACAGCTTTTATTTTTATATTCAAAGGAGAAATTTGCAAGGAAACCACAGGTAAACTGAATCGAGTATACCTTTTATCCATACTGTGTCATAAGCGGCGCTAAGGTCTAGAAAAGCTGCTGCGGTCTTTAGGCCTTCAGGGAAACCATTCTCAATGAAGGTGTGGTTAATGATGCCCCCGGTCGCAGCAGTTTCGGTGTTTGCTAAAGCCCGCCTTTGCTGTGGAAATGTTTTGGTCTGTGGTTGTGTAGATTATATTATACAAGCAATCCAGTGAGACAAATGTCTCATTTAAAAAAACAAAAAAGACCGTTTTTCAAATAGAACGCGTATTAAATAAAAACTGTACCCAGACCTGGAAGGTGTCAAAGTGGTTGCCTAACCGATCGACGTTTTAAGGCGCAGAAGGTCGCAGCTCCGTTTGGCTGCTGAAACATTTTTATTTAATACGTGTTCTATTTGAAAAACGGTCTTTTTTGTGATTTCTCAAAAACCGGAAGTGTCACGTGACTGAAATTCGGTTCCTGAGCTGACATGACCATTCCAAACATATAACTTTCATAACTTGTTTCTCTATCTCTTACGGTTTGGCTACTGAAACAGCGTCCCGGACGGACGGACAGACAAGTCTACAGCGCCCCGGACGGACGGACAGACAAGTCTATTAGATAAAGGATACCAACCGCTCCAGCAGCTTATAGCAGTTACTAAGAAGAGCTGGTAGCTGGTTGGGTCTTCTGGTCTTTTGTCATGCTTTAAAATAGCAATTGTTTTTGCCATTTATTGAAGAAACCAGTTAACCACTTTATAGCGTTCTCCCCTAGGTTTCAAATAATTCAGAGTAGATGTTATCTAAGCAAGCTGCTTTTCGTGATTTTAGAGCCTTAATTGCTTTAGTTACCTGTTCCTTAGTGATAGCGGTTTCTTGTGACTGATCCTGGGTTTCCTTCACTATCTGTGGTTACGAAACATAGATCGGGATTTGTGTCTCTCTGCCACCTGCCAGAACGAAACGAGCCCTGGTTTTTAGCCTCAAATATTAGCTTCAAATCTGATCTTTCTGACCATTCTGCCAGAATAGTTTCATTGTTGTCGCTTGTGACAGTCGCTGTGTCTGCTATTGAAGTCCCCGATATAGATACTTGGGTGATTTTGTAGTGGTAGTGGATATGTTGGCCAAGATATATTAGGAGGTTTATACACGGATGTTATCTTTGTATTTGCTACCTATTTATCAATGTCGTTTTCCTGCGAGCACTCCGTAACTTCACAGTTTTCTATTTCTTTGGGTATATGTATTGTTATGTAATGTTAGACAATCGCCAAGTCAATGTAACTTTAGGCAAACACCCCAATACTCAGGGTACTTATATTAAATTCTAAAAATGCAAAACTTGCCTGTCAGTAAGGCTAACTAAAATGAAACGTATTTATTACTCTCCAAGAAAATGGATAATTGCCCCGTTCTATATTTTATCAAATTGCAATAATCCTATGGGTTTGCTCCGGCAAAACACAAGACTGATATCCCAGGTTAGGTTCAAATTTGAATTTCATATTAAAAGAATTCTGTAGAATATTTAACTCAGAGTAGCTCAAATACTGAAAATTTCAGTACAACTGCTCTACTCACTTCAATAATTTATAACCTCACAAAATTGACTTACCACAAAAGGTTCGCGGGTGCATACAGCGTTTTAGTTTGATATCCAAAAGCGAAATTTGCAAGGAAATCACAAGTAAACTGAATCGAATATCCCGCTTAGCAACTTCTAACTTGATTTTGTTTCAGGTTGTGTTTCTGTAAAAACTGCAAATCCTGGCGTAAATTGCATTTTCTAGTGACTCCACAGGATTTTCTGGAACTTGGACGTATCTGGATGCTCGGAAACACGATGATGCACTTTAGCATGGTGCGTTCTCAAAGTCCACTGGCTTTTCGGACTCCAACCACATAAAAACCTGCCAAATCGTACCTTTTAAAATATCGCCGACCTTGCTTCTGGAGCTGCTGCGGGTGACGCCAACGCCCTTATTTGCTGGAAGTCCCTTCCTTGGCACCAAATCTTCTTCTATGATGTTGTTACACCTCTTCCCAACCTGTAAGACTTGTGATCCCTGGCTTCTGATGTTGGAATGGATTCGTATCGCAGTTTGAAATTTTCAAGTTGTCGGAGCTGAACCCACGCCGATCTTGGCTTGCACAATATTCTAAATTTTTTCGGGGAGAAAAATTTTAATAACACTTCTACTTATGCCCGGTGACTTGCAGCATAACTTTCTATACCTTTTAGACTTTGCAAATAACTTTTATTATATAAAAAAACCAACAATTAAGAGCATTATTTGGCCACAAGTTGATACTACAGGAACTATTTTCTATTTCTTTTAACAAAAAAGCATCGCGTTACCTAGTAACCGCGATCTAATATTGTTCACAAAAAATAAGTTTTGGTTACAAGTTACACATTAATGAATAACATTTGATTAACATGTTTGTTGCTTAAAACTATAAATGGTGTTTATTTCTAATACATAAAATGTGTCCTTTCTTGTCACATAAACTGCTATTTATCACTGCTCTGCTATGAACACTTAGTTTTAAATTGCACTGGCACTTGAGTCCAATTTTAACCACGTCACAAATTATTCTTCATTTCAGTTGCCCTCGTTGTGCATTGCTCTTTGCAAATTCTATCTTATCTTGCTTTGATTTCCATCTAACTTTCACCTTGCTTGCTTTTCACTGGCCTGTATGTTTATTAATAACTCTGCGCTCATATTCATTATGCACATAACCAACCTTTTGCATGATTTCCTTACATTTGGTCGGGCTTCAAACATGCTGAAACCTATCATATTACTTATATTATATTAACCATCTTAAATCTTTCTTTTAGTCAAACTTCAAATTCGATCCCTTCGAAACCTGCTTTTCTTATGCTAGCCCTTATTCCTCTAATTATGCTTTTTGCATCTCATTTCCAATGCATTTAATAACTTCAACGATCGTCTAGATTGCAATTAAATAAAATATTTCAGTTCTGTGCTTTAATTGACTTTGTTCAATATTTCTCTATGCATACAGAATTAAATTGCGAGCATTATACCATCTCAGTATACAGGGAATTTATTTTAGTAGTTAACATAAGCGTTTCGTTTCTATGCCAACATTTAATCATACAGGTCATTTCCATAGTTACAAATGAACCAATAGATTAAAGCGTGTATTTTAAGAGTTAACATAGGGATTATTACTTGTCAAAAAAACAATTCAAAGTTATGCTAATGTATACCACTCAAGAAAAGATACAACACACAAGTTGTTCCTACGTATCTACTTTTTAGTTGCATACCTACATTCCGGTAACAAAATTAAAGTTTGTTATTAGCAAGTACCTAATTCAAATTCGTAAAATAAACGCTTTAATCGCCGGGGTCGGTAGCTCAGTGGTAAGAATCCTGACTACTGATCTAAGGGTCGCGAGTTCGATTCCCGGTCCCGGTGAGGTTTTCAAAAATAAACAAAATCAGATAAAAGCCTCTACAAAATGCCATCATTCGGAAGTGATGTAAGGCCGTGGGTCTCATGTTACTACGATGTGTAGCATGTAAAAGATCCCTTGCTAGGGTTGGAACTCCTTAGTCTCTGCAAAATTCTAAGTAGGACTTGGACCATATGACCAAAGCAGTCGGTGTCTAAGGCACCTGGTACTCTTCAGGCCTAGACCGTGTCCATTAACAAACAAACAAACGCTCTAATCTATTGATTTCATTGGTAACTATGGAAGTGACCTGTATGATTAAATGCTGGCATAGAAACGAAATTGCTATGTTAACCATTAAAATAAATTCACTGTATACTATTTATAGTTTAAGTGTAAATGAGTTTAAGCAGTTTTCTATTGTAATCGTGGGGACTGTTCTTTTGAATTTTTTTTTTATTCAAAGTAGTTTTCGTTATTTTTGAAACTGCATATAAAGGGTGTTTTTTTTAGAGTGGTAGAACTTTAAATTGAAATAAAACACAGAAAAATGTTTTTAATATCCATGAAATTGGCTTTATTTGAAAGATCATTTTATGGCATTTATGTTTGAATATTATTTTGAGCATGTGACCATCGCGGCTGGCGTGTACATGACGTAATCAGGAGGTCCAATTTTCACACACTCTTTGCAGTAAATCAGGCTGTACTTCAGCAATAACGCGTCGAATGTTGGCTTCCAAGTGCTCAATTGTTTCCGGTTTATCGACTTAGACATGCGACTTTACATATCCTCAAAGAAAATTATCTAACGGCGTCAAATCGCACAAAAGAGGTGGCCAGTTAACAGATCCATTTCGTGGATCCATTTTGTGGATCTGTTAATTGGCCACCTCTTTCGTGCAATTTGACGCCGTTAGATTATTTTCTTTGAGGATAGGTAAAGTCGCATGTCTACGTCGATAAACCGGAAACAATTGAGCACTTGGAAGCCAACATTCGACGCGTTATTGCCGAAATACAGCCTGATTTACTGCGAAGAGTGTGTGAAAACTGGACCTCAGATTACGTCATGTACACGCCAGCCGCGGCGGTCACATGCCCGAAATCATATTCAAACATAAATGCCATAAAATTATCTTTCAAATAAAGCCAATTTCATGGATATTAAAAACACTTTTCTGTGTTTTATTTCAATTTAAAGTTCTTCTACTCTAAAAAACACCCTTTAGTATACATATACATAGTGTAAATAAACATCGGGTTACAACAAGTTCTGCTTTTTATTTATTTCTTAATGGGAAATATTAAGCGGTTTAGGAATTTACAGCAACAACCGTAAGGCGTCTGGTTGGACCATCTCCAACTATACAAACCCATCACATTCTCCTAAGGATCTAGCTGACAAAACTTTGCTACACCACAAGACAATTCCTGAAGTATGATGTTCTGTTTTTGTAAATATCTATTGAATGTATCGTACAGAAATTCCACTTATAGCAATATTACACAGACTGTATCTGGAGTGCCTGGCCAATTTTCGGGAATTGATTCTACTTCTTAAAATTAGTCAAGAAAATCTGATGACGAGGAGAAACTCTTCATTAGAAAGTAACACCCTTATGGCCTAATCATTTTTAGATATTAACATTTCTAATTTTTTAGTGGCATTCTTGTATTTTTCGATTATTTTCAAATAAAAACGGTCGTTTTATTCAATGCTGCTAGATGCAAGCTTTTCAAGATGTTTTGGATTTCATATAACAGTGTGTTACAAACATTTGTATTACGACTTACGTTTAGAACGATAATTGTTCTATTCCTTTTAAATTTGAAGCGTACATATTCTTGAAGAGACATATATTAAAACACATCAATGAGTACCACTAACATTATAAGCTATACAATATAGCCTAGTTTAGTTTTGTTAAATATGTTTATGTTCATCGGTGTTGTTATATATTACTTACCAAATCAATTTGATTATTGTTAAGAGCTTTATTACCGCACTCAGTGCGGTAATATCCATCACCGCACTCTTTTTTACAAAACAAAGAATAAATTAAACCAGAATTTATTGGTGAAGATAAAATATTGAATAATACACGTTTGCGTGTTGCACTTAACGAGACTCGTTTGATTGCCGCAGAATTCGGCTCACCGCCTCGTTCTGGCAATCAAACTCGTTTCGTTAAGATGCTCATAATCAAAGTTGTATCGTTAATATCTATAACAATAATCAACTTTACAGAAATTTTAAATCTTCAGTAAGCTAGAATGTGACATTTAAGTGTCAATCGTATTTTATTTGGCTGTGAAGTTCACGTATTTAGTGGGGAAGGAAGTTTGTTAACGTGGAGTTATTTTTCTCCGCCTCGCAGTTCTAACTCAATCTAAAAAACTTTAAGCAATAAGAAAAATTTGTTACTCAAACGCGAGTGTTTAATAATTCAAGTTCCGTACTCGTTTAAAGCTTGGAGTGATTTAACTTCAACCCTATGTAATTTTGGCGTCAGCAGAAGTATTACGAAACTGAAGCTTTGTGCAAGCTTGAATGTTTCATGAACCACCCCGGAGTACAAGGCAGTTAGGCAATCTTGGATGTTCTCGCAAAGTCGAACAATGTGTTCGATAAAAACAGCTAATTATTGCGTATCTGTTGCATAAATTACCCGTTCGGGCCGTAACTTTTCGATAAGGAGGAGGCGTGCGCGCCTTCCAGCGAATTCAAAAACCAATAACGATACATCAAAAATTTACCGATAACTCGCGCGATACAAATTGGAAATCGCCGGTCTCTTGTTCGTCTGAGAAACGCTGCAAGCATAAAAGGGACGCAATAAAGGCAGTAGATAAAGTCCCGCATTAAAAACCTGTCCAATTCTCACTAACGTGCTCGTAATGGGCCAATAAATCATCAAGTTTAAGTATCGGTCATACGCCTTTAAGCTCTGTCATGCTCGGAGCTTTTTACCATGGCAAACTTTCCGGCCAAGTCATAAATCTTTGAGCTTCGCAACTATGCCGAACTTTTCGCGCAGCAATGCAAATGCAGCTTTTAACATGCATATTACTGCCGGAGGTGACTGGAATGAAACTTGCGCTTGTTAAGCATCCCATTCGATCTGGGGCCGAAAGAAACTTCAAAACTTTTCCATTATTCGCAGAATAATGCAAAACCTTAATTGGAACGCCCTTATTTAGCTCTTTCGCGCAGATTGCGTCGAGGGCGAAACTGTTAGCTGTAGGTGTTCCGGCGAAAACTAGCGGAAGTAATAAATGCAATTGGAAAATGAATTTACGGCGTGCGGAGAAATCTTGTATTGCTTTCATGCACGTAAACCAATTTTCTGCAATCTGACTTTGCATATTTATTACGGAACAATACTGCTGAATATCGGACAGAGAATATTTCAAATATGCCCTGCACTATTAATAGCGCCATATACAAGTGAAGCAGAACAATGGATTTTAAGGAAATGGGCAATTTGTTTCACATATTTTATCAGCCGCCAGCAGACCGTTCTGCAAAACCTCAGAAAACGCTGTCTGCAGCCCGAGGACACTGAGCTATATTTCTTACAGACTATTATTACGCTAGGAAAGACAAATTCTATATTAGACGTTTTTGAAATAAAATATTAGGACGTAAAATGATTCTAGTGCCCATCTGTTTGAATACCGAACTTTACAAACTGGGGATGCTCATATGAAGTTACATTTATTTCTTTCTCTCTGCAATGCGGTTCTAATATACTATGAAATAAAAGTATTAACATTTAACCAAAGAATCATATGTTAGATTTTTCTTTTAAAAACTCTTTATTTCAACGAACCTTTCATCGAACTCCAAAGAAATAAGCGATTGAGTTGTGTGTAATATGTTTTTCGATATGTGTCATTATAAAAAAGTTACTACTTAATTTATACCAACACAAATTTGGAAACCCATTGCGTTGCTGAAAGTTGAGAAGATAATATTACAGTGAAGACCTGTAAAGAGAATATTATAAACTAATTTTAGAGACTCCTAATTCGCCATAGATATTTTTATTGGAGTTAAATCCATCTCTCAAGAGTTTTCCTTTAAATCATCAATAAATTTCATCATTTTCAATCGTCTAGCATGCGCCAACATGCTAGGGTTACCCTAAAACTCACTTTCTAACCAGTATCAACAGACGCCTGTTAAAAGTACAGGGCAAAGAGATTTTAACTAAATTTATTATTACTTAACATTTAGTGTCTTACATTCACTTTAAGAAGTGATTCAGACAAGGTAGTTTGTGTTAACTGGGAGAACCACGTCTTATGTTTGGTAGATACCGAAGAAAAGAAAATTGTATGTATGTATGTATTATCTCTGTAACTTCTTTTACCTACCCCCTTGTCTTGCCCCGGTTTTATATTACAAAGTTGGAGCGAGCCTTTAGAGCTTGCGTAGCAACCATTGTGTTAGGTGTGTGTGCTGGTGATGTGTTGACCTCGTTACTCTATCTCTTAGGCCTGTAGTTCCGAGTAGAACACAGTCAATTTGGTGCCCAGCTGTGAATGGTCTCACCGAATTCGATACCGATTGTCGTGGTTAAAATTGAACTCAAGTGCCAGTGCAATTTAAAACTAAGTGTTCGTAGCAGAGCAGTGATAAATAACATTTTATGTGACAAGAAAGGACAATTTTTATGTATAAGAGATAAAGACAATTTCTAGTTTTAAGCAACAAACATGTTAATCAAATTTTGTTCTTTTATGTAAAATTGTAACCAACACTTATTTTCTTTGAACAATATTAGATCGCGGTTACTAGGTAACGCGATGCTATTTTGTTCAAAAAAAGGAAATAATTCCTCTATGTCAACTTGTGGGCAAATAATGCTCCTGATTTTTGGTGTGTTTATATAATAAAAGCTATTTGAAAAAAGTCTAAAAAGTGTACAGAGTTATTCCACAAGTCACCGGGCATAAGTGGAAGTATTATTAAAAGTGTATCCACCGAAAGAGTTTATAAAATTGTGCAAGCCACGATCGGCGTGGGTTTAGCTTCGACAACCTGGAAATTTCAAACTACGATACCAGTCCATACCAACATCAGAATCCAGGGATCTCAAAACGTACAGGTCGGGAAGAGGTGTAACAACATCTTAGAAGAAGATTTGGTGCCAAGGAATCGACTTCCAGGAAATAAGAGCGTTGGCGTCACCCGCAGGTACGATTTGGTAGGTTTTTATGTAGTTGAAGTTCGAAAAGGCAGTGGACTTCGAGAACATACTTTGCTGAAGAGAATCGTCGTGTTTCCAAGCATCCAGATACGTCCAAGTTCCAGAAAATCCTGTGGCGTCACTAGAAAATGCGATTTATGCCAGGATTTGCAGTTTTCACGGGAAGCCAAGACAAAAGATAGTATCGCGTCGTTTTTACGTCACAACCTGAAACAAATCCAAGTTAGATGTTGCTAGGCGGAAGATTCGATTCAGTTTACCTGTGATTTCCTTGCAAATCTCGCTTTTGAATATCAAAATAAAACGTGGTATGCACCCGCGAACCTTTTGTGGTGTAAGTCAATTTTGTGAGGTTCTAAATTATTGAAGTAAGTAGAGCAGTTGTACTGAAATTTTTAGTATTTGAGCTACTCTGAGTTAAATATTCTACAGAATTTTTTTAACATGAAATTCAAATTTGAACCTAACCTGAGATATCAGTCTCAAGATTATTGCAATTTAATAAAATATAGAACGGGGCAATTAACCATTTTATTGGAGAGTAATAAATACGTTTCACTTTAGTTTGTTAGCCTAAGATACTGACAGGCAAGTTTTGTATTTTAAGAATTTAATTTAAGTGCCCTGAGTATTGGGGTGTTTGCTTAATATTAACTTGACTTGGCGATTGTCTAACATTACATAACAATACATATATCCAAAGAATAGAAAACTGTGAAGTTACGGAGTGCTCGCAGGAAAACGACATTGAAATAATTAAAATAAAGGCAGCAAGTACAAAGATAACATCCGTGTATAAACCTCCTAATATATCTTGGCCAACACCTCCACTACCACTACAAAATCATCCAAGTATCTATATCGGGGACTTCAATAGCAGACACAGTGACTGTCACAAACGACAACAATGAAACTATTCTGGCAGAATGGTCAGAAGGATCACATTTGAAGCTAATATTTGACTCTAAAAACAAGGGTTCGTTTCATCTAGCAGGTGGCAGAAAGACACAAATCCCGATCTATGTTTCGTAACCACAGATATTGAGGGAAACCCAGGATCAGTCACAAGAAACCGCTATCACTAAGGAAGAGGTAACTAAAGCAATTAAGGCTCTAAAATCACGAAACGCAGCTGGCTTAGATGACATCTACCCTGAATTCTTCGAAACCTAGGTGAGAACGCTATAAACTGGTTAACTGGTTTCTTCAATAACATAGTAGATTCGGGACGAATTCCTCAGGATCTCAAAAAGGCAAAAACAATTGCTATTTTAAAGCATGACAAAAGACCAAAAGACCCAACCAGCTACCAGCTCTTCTTAGTAACTGCTATACGCTGCTGGAGCAGTTGAGATTGTTATGATACATGATGCAGGAAATTAAAGCATATGAAAGAAATATTAAAATGAACTAAT
The DNA here is from genome assembly GCA_940337035.1 of Agriotes lineatus. NCBI lineage: Eukaryota > Metazoa > Arthropoda > Insecta > Coleoptera > Elateridae > Agriotes > Agriotes lineatus. Next base: position 93,440,007 of record OW679198.1, read on the forward strand.
AAAGTTGGACAGTTACAATAATTGAATCTTGATGGGTATAAAATTTTGAACATAAATAATGAAAGTAAAAGATAGAAGGGTTCTTTTCATTGTGAATCATTTAATATTGTTATATTTATTGGAATGGATTAAACTTAATGGTTGTATTTAATATTTATAAAAATAAACCAAGGTAACATTGACAAATGTATTTGTTAAGAAAATTCTGTATATAGCATTATTTAGAAAAAAATAGGAAGTATGCATTAAGAATTGTCTCTAATAGATATAAAAAGTTTGTTTAAAAACTGTTACATAAAACAACTCAAGAAAGCATGTATGTAATTTGGCTATAATAATTTTGGTATAATAAAAAATGGAATGTCTGCCTTAATTTGTCTAATTTTGGTGATAACAAATTAAATAAAGGCTGAAAACAAATCTACAAGGTAAAATAAAGTGAAATATTTAAAATGGAAAAGATAATGTGACATCAAGTGTTAGAGGAGAAGCTGCAGATACAGTTAATTGGATATAGAATACAGGACATTATATTAGTTGAGGGGATTTGGATTTATTCATACGTACAAGATATTAGAAGAGGTATTTTACAATTTATTATTTGATTTGGATATTCTGTGGACGTTGCTTGAGACTTCAGTTTATCTGCAAAAAGAGGAACAGAGTTACAATTGGAAGTTATAAAAGGATAGAAACTTACCAGGACTTGGATCGTGTGACGGTGACATCCAGAAGGAGCCGTGGCATCCGGCAGGAACAGTGACATCCAGGAGTAACCAGGACAGGATTTTGGAACCAAGGGAGTTGATTTGACCGGACGGAGCCAGAAGGAGGTTACCAGGAAGTAGATCGTGTGACGGTGACGTCCAGGAGGAGCTAGGACTAGAATTAGGGATCTGAGTAGTTGGTTTGACAGGTCAAGAGTAGTTGAAAGGAGTCACGGACCATCAAAGGGGTTGCTGTTGGTGAACTGGACATTGAGTGCTGCAGTCTATCGATGACAGGATCTAGTAGTCATTGGTGTTTGCAGTGAAAGCATGAGCAGCTATTAAGGTTTGTTAAAATACGTTGAAAAAGCATTTTGAATAACTGTCAATTTTGAAAGTGTTAACATAAAGTTTAGTTAGTACTTACATAAGTGATTTGAATAGTAGTAAATGTCAATGTGGGATACAGTTGTCAGTTTACCTGGTTTGATTAATTTTGAAAGTCAAGTTTGACGTTAAGTATCATTGATAGCAAACTAGATTTTGATGAACCCACCCTGAAAATATGAGCTCTCGATTTAAAAGCAATTATCATTTGATACTTAAGACATTACATGAATTAAGGCATAGTTTACCTGGTGAGCTATTGCAATATATAATATAATCTACACATCCATAGACTAAAACATTTCCACAGAAAAGGCGGGTTTT
>OW679198.1:93441524-93549024 GCA_940337035.1 Agriotes lineatus
ATGATTAAATTTTTTGCTGTATTTATTCAAATATTTCTCACATATGAACAGACGACTTTACCGAAATCTACAAATGTTTGCAAACCTTTCAGATAAATCTTTCTAGCGCAAGCCATGCAATCCAAAATATAACAAGTTGCAAGATTTGATAAGTTTGTTGAACTAGCATCTGTTTTGGGTCAATACTTTTTCATGTTTTGCGGATAGTGTGCTCGCGTTTGTCTTTATAAAGTAGCCGTTTTAATCGGAAAAGGCGAAATTGTCTACAGCTGCTAATTTAGCAGTTTATAAATACGGTAGCTTCTCTTTCTCTCTCTCTCTCTCTCTCTCTCTCTTTGCAATGCTTTCGTTATATTTATTCACTAATAGCATTAGTTAATGTTGCCGAAATAAGTGGGTAGCTCTTATAGGATCCAGGTTCGATTTAAATTCACTTTGACTAATTCAAAGAATGCCAAATAACAGAGATTACATTTATTCACCACTATTTACATTTCAAGTATTAAGGATAAAAATAAATCAGTATGTAAAGTATTTAGAATCATATGTACAAAATTAATATTTAATTATTTTCCCCTTGCGGTTAGACACCCAGGCAGAGAGGCTGACGTTGGCAGAACTGTGAATGTAAACAAATGTCAGCAAAAGTGTAATGAAGGCACAATGTCATCAGTTACTTTATTTAATGAAAGCAAATAAATGTTCAAATACCATCTTGCTTTACTTTCTCTTAATTGCCACGTGCGCGACTGAGGAATTTGACTTCGTGATAACAGTGGGCAATTAAAGGCTATCTTTGGTTGATAACGGATGGATTGCCCGTGCCAAGGTTGTGTAAACACAACGCTCGAGGTAGGTTTTGATCTGGTAAAATCCCCATATTTAGCCGGAAAGTTCGGGCTACGTCTCGGCCAATTAAACGCAGTTCCAGTGACGGCGCTGATTTGCAGGCACCCGCTTAGCAACAGCGAAGAAACTAGGGAGTTTTCATAACTTCAAATTGGCTGGGGTAACGTGCCCCTAATCTCCAGGTATACGTTGTGTTAATTACAAAATTATGGAGATTTCGTGAATATGAACTGGTTTGGTACGCCTTCAACTCCAGGTATGCGCCGTTTTAAAATTAATAAATTATAAAGGCGCCGTGAATATGAACTGGCTAGTCTTGACGCGCCCTGAACTCCAGGGATGCGCCGTTTTAAAATGAATAAATTATGAAGGCTCCGTGAATATGAACTGGGTAGCTTGACGCGCCCTGAACTTCAGGTATGCGCCGTTTTAAATTAATAAATTATGAAGGCTCCGTGAATATGAACTATTTAGTCTTGACGCGCCCTGAACTCCAGGTATGCTCCGTTTTAAATTAATAAATTATGAAGGCTCCGTGAATATTTACCTAAAGTAAATTTATCCCACAGGACGGATAACAAATTAATGGAGGGGGTAGGATATATCGTTCGGGAATTTAAATCTAAATTTTATAGAAGAACTCTGGTATAATTCTGGTGCTCCAACTGGGCCGAGAGCAAAGCTCTCGCCAGTAGGTCTCCGCGGGCCAGGTCGGGAGATTGGGATTAATTTTTCGGAATGATTCTCGATTAATTCTCTTCGACTTCGGAGGAATAATTTCATTTTATACATGGTTGATCTCCCTCTTTTGCATCAAGGCAGAAATGGAAATGCGCAGAGGACGCTTTCTCATTTCATTTGCGCATAACGGCGAACTTGCAGTCTCGAGAGAACCTTAACTTTTATAAGGTTGAAAGTGCGAAATTTTTAAATGCTCATAATATTTTATTATGACTAATTCACATCTCTAGTTACTTAAATAGTGCGTTGAGATATATCTTTATTGCTTTAAGGGCCGGTTGCAGAAAGCAATGTTAAGTCTGGTGTTAGCTAACGCGACGTCAAAGTGAACAAAAACGAATCAAATCTCAAATGCTTATGGTAACTAATACATTAGTAAACAAAATTTGATGCGATTTTTGTTCACTTTGACGCGATGTTAGCTAACACCAGACTTAACATTGCTTTCTGCAACCGGCCCTAAGTGTCTTAACCTTTGTCGTTTCTCTACGAGGATACTACTGATATGCGGTAAATTCGTTCTAACGGATGGTATCTGAAATATTAACATAAAGTAATTAATTTTTTACAGCATCTTCAACTATCTGTTGTGTAGTAATGTTTCTCAGTCCTTTTACTCCTGGAGAAATGGGTTTTCATTAGGTATGTGCAATGATATTCATCATAGTTTTTATTCTACTTTCTATATATTTTTTATATAATCGATAATCACTCATGGTGAGTCCTGCGAATTTCGAAAAAACACAAGTTTCGCTCTTACAAATATCAGTGTCATCAAAAGTTGCTTGAACGTGATATGGAGAAGAGAAGTGCATTTTGTTTCCAAATTATGGAAAAATGTAACGAAGACAGGGAGTTTTTGAATAATGTTTGGTTTACGGATGTTTGAACATTCACACTGCATAATGAACCAAATGTGCAAAATTGCAGAGTATGATCCATGCAACATTTTACAAACCAGGATCCAATATCCCCAAAAAGTTAATGTTTGGGCGATAATACTAGGTCATCATATTATAGGACCATTTTTCTTAAGTGAAAACCTCACAGGAGAGCCCTTTTTGCAGTTGTTAGAAGAGGATATAGCTCCGGCGGTGACCGAAGTTGCTAGAGACGATCAAGAGATTTGGCTTCAGATGGATGAGTGCCCCGCTCACAACACTCGTGAAGTGAGCGACTTTGTACACTACTTGTACAACTACAGTTTTTCCAATAAGGTGATTGGTCAAAATTATTTAATTAACTGGCCTGCTAGGTCCCCCGATCTTTTGCCCAACGATTTTTTTCTTTGGGGACATTTAAAATCGCAAATTTACTCTGGAAGAACCTTTTAAGCTCTTGAACAGCTAAAAAATTGTATTCAAGCCCAATGCGATAAAATATCACAATATCAGTTAACAAATGTTAGACGGAAATTTTACGACAGGTTGGGCCACTGTTTAGTAGTTAATGGCGCTTTGTTTGAACATTTGTTATAATTTATTAATTTTTGTATTATGATTATACGTACCATCGAAGTCACAGGAAACTGGGACAGGCAAATTACGCAGTTACCCTATTTTTCGAAAAGTGTAGTTTAGATGTAACGTTTTGACTGAACTGAACGTTATTAAAGGAGACAGCCCACTGCAGTATCTTTTTCTCTACAAAAACCGTATTTATACTTTAATTTAAAAAAATAGGGAATCCAATAATCAAATATTAAAATAGTACCATTGAAATTCCTATGCTGCGGCGGGCAAGTCACCACCCTGTATATGTTGTCCATTCAAATTTTGGGTGACCTTTTTTCTTGTTGCCTCGTGGGGACCATTTAAGCGCCTTATTTGGGCATCTTTCTGCATCCATACGTCGCACGTGCTCATGAAATCTTAAGGCTTTGTTTTCTGGTTTCGTTGTAATAGATTATGTTATTCCCATTCTTTGCCATATAACTTTTGTTTTCACTCTGTCTTTTCGTGTTAGCTGCAAAAATCGTCTCATGTAATCGAGCTGTACTGATTTGATTTTATCTCGCATTTTCTATGTCATTGGCCATATTTCTTCCCTGTATGTCACTACCCTTTCTACAATGCTTTGAAATATACTCCTCATGTTTTCAGTCCGAATATATTTATTCCATATTATTCCATGAAGAACTCTTGTGGCACATCGACCCATTCTTATTTTTCTTTCCACACAGTTTTGCCGAAATCAGATTATATATAGATCCTATAGGTATTTAAATTCGGTACATTTTTTAACCATTTCTAAATAAGTAAAAATCACTCTGTATATATGATAGGGGCTAAATAGGTTTTTATATAAGCACAATTTACTTTTTGGCGGACACTGTATATTAGACAAACAAGACCTCTTCCAAATATTTTTGCCGTTGAAGGTATTACACTGATACCGCGGTGGTTCAGGTCAGAGACATACCAATCAAGTGAAAATAACAGCAGAACCAATAACTAGTAACAATATTTATTTAGAATTTGGTTCTATAGTGCAAACAACGACAAACTCATGCAAAACACATACCACCAATATACATATACATATAATACAAATCGACCAATAATATAAATCTATCACAGCCAATACAAAATTATCACAAATAAATATCACAACCAATACATAATTAACAAGAATAAATATCACAAGTTGGCCTATAAAGTAACGAATAGTGCTATGTAATTCAAGTCCAGCCAGAAGGGCGCTAGATACTTAGTAACCACTTAGATAGTGCTCAAATCTTAAACCAATTACATAAACGCCGAAGCATGTCTAAACACAAATACAGCGGCGGTCCTCGTGAAGCGGAGATTGACACAACACGTGGCATGACTAAAGTAACCTATGATCAAGAACACAAAAAGTCTAAATACTCAACTATTCTCCGTTAAGCGGAGTGGAAAACAAAGGGTGCGAATAGCGCAAGCATAAATTAAGGCGAACATTCAACCCCGATAGTTGGCTTAGTTAAATTGACTTTACTGCACATCAAAATTTAGACGGGGCGATAACAGCAGTTTATGAGATCTCATTATGGATACTAGGACCTATAAGAAATTCATAGGGCATTCTCTGAAGTTCCAAGTTACTACTTGCGGTCATTCTAAACCCAAAACTTGACTATAAATTTAGAAACGGGCAACTAGTTAAACTCCAAAATAATTCCGTCGGCGGCAGCATAGCAACGGGAACACTACCAAAAATTTTGACAGCTAAATCCCAAACTCAAATTAATGTCAATACACTAGGTTGTTACGCATGAAAGGCACGTGAAAAAAAGTGATTGCTTATCAACTCAAGCTAGCAGCGGCTGCAGGAACAACCGGGTAGGTAAACCAATTAAACAAATATCTAATTACTCAAGTAGGCACCAAAAATCGTTATATACAAAATACTAATATAATAATGGTGAGGCACTACACCCCATGAAAGAGCTTGGCCAGTATAGCAATTCAAAAAGGTCATACTAATACTGGTGGAGACGTGGCAACCAGGTAGTTCGCTGGTCATGGAGATGGCCTCACCACAGGCTGCAGATGACTCTTCTCAGGTGCTACGAGACAGCGTTCGCAGAGGAAGGGCAGCAGATCTCAGCTGCAGGAACGGGCGGCCAGCCGGCTCGTAACAACACCGCATGTTCTAGGCAACACAAATCACACCAATACGAAGAGAACCAATCCAAGTAAAAACGCATTTCCAGGGTAGTAAAGTAAAAGATTAAGATGTAAAGCAGCCAAATTGTTCAGTCCAGCGTGCAAAGAAGGGCTCTCCAATCAAATTCGTCAGTGATGAAACGAATGCCGGTGATATAACCCAAATCACCGGAACATTCCAAAGGGGTTACGCTGTCTCTCAATCCTTCGAACATGAAGTTGCCCTCCAAAGCCGATGAGACAGGGACCCCATGAGGAGCGATCCAACTTACACGAAACAAGACTCGCCAGGAAATGCCCGAAAATTGTCCAAAAACAGTCTAATTCACGTTATCCAAGTACCAAAATTTGAAAGTGGGCCATCAGAAAAACTGAAGAATGCAGAGTGTGGTTTAAACTGATAAAGACAGAGCTGTACCTTATTCAAAATTAAGAATGATGTTAATAGGGTTGCTTAACCATTTAGTGAAAATTGTGTTGTATATGTACAAAATAAGTGTGAATTGCGAAATCTAATTAATTCTTTCAACTATTGCATGCAAAACGACAAAATGAGCGTAACAATATATTAGATGCGGATGAGTGAAATTGAAGTGCTTTAAACTTCATTGTAACGTCGTTGTAATTGTTTTTTTTTTGTAGTTTTTGTGTTCTTCCGGGGTAGCATAAACAATATAAACAACGTTTTGCACAAACAAACATTGATTAAAATTGAAATGAAATATTTTAGCTTTACAATGACAAAGAATTGCAAGTGAAGCACATTACTAAAACTGCTATAGCTACAATAAAACGACATTTTACTCGTGTAAAAGTGTACTGTAATCGCAACTGCAACTAAAAAATAAATGTACAAGGTCAGTGAATGCACAGATCAGATAGAAGCAAAGCCTACACATTTCTTCGTACTACATTTGCGTATCATTTGGTTGCTTCGGAATTGATATTTATATTCCAAGAGCAGAAATAAATTTATGAGAGCATTAGAGGTACACTTGTTTATTTCCCCCTTTTTCCCATTTTCAGAATTTCATGCTTGCAGCAGCAAATACGGCTCAGCCGCAAATCCTAGACATGTAACCCACATTTAATTTAAGCTTAAAATCGGTCCGATTTTATTTAGTAAGCGATTTTACGTATCAGTCTATATCGCATGTTCCGTTCCTTTGAACTTAAATCCGTCGCATATATCAAAGCAGCATTGTTGAAGTTTTAAGCAGTCCGCTTTTCTTCCTTCGAAGTTTATCGAGAGTTCTATTTTCAATTCTCCCTGTAGAGGCGCCCTACTTTAAAGGAGGAAGGGCATGAAAACCAGAATTCTGGTATTTGTTTCGAATGCGATATAGACCTCCGTAAAACGAAAGAACCGATGTAAAACGAAACCTTTTTACATACGCATAAAAGGCGCTGAAATTATAGACACAAATTGCATCGAATAGCTGAAAGCCTGAAAATTGATTTCTAGCACAAGAGAAAGGATTCGCGGAAGCTCGATGTTCGATAATCGCAAATCACGTTCCAAAGTACACGATAATAGGACGTTCCGTTAAGCGATAGTAACTTTCGCAGATTTCCTGTTCCGCCTTACCTTAAGCAAAACGAACATAAACGAAATATCGAATCATTCGTTATTAGAGCTGAGTATTTTAGTTCGGAGCCGAGACATCGCCCTGGGAACGTGCACGAGGAAAATTGGGTTCAGCAATGGGCCGTTGTTGACAAAATACGAGATGTCGGTGCGCAAACTTGGATCTTCTACGACCGAGGCTAATAATTGCTCCATTTCAGGCATTTCAGCAGTTGCAGCGCTCCATTCACATATGTTCCGTCCTTAAAATTGTATATTTATGACTACGATTTTCATTTCGGAAACAATGAGACTGAAATGTAATTCCTTCCTCGGCTTAGTGTACTACACAAACACATAAATTCCTTCGCTTTATTTGTAGAACACAAGGGAAGCTTTTCCATCAACTCCGAATTTAATTTCGGATTTTAGTTTATTTTTAAATTTGCGATCGCATGTGCACTCTGAGATAAACACCAGCAAGGCTTCAGATTGAAAACGCTCGAATCCAATTCCTTCGACGCGCTCCTATCGTACCTAATGAAAAGGCTCATCTTTATTCATGACAAAATAAGGATGTCAAGATTACAATCCCAAATTTTAGAATTCGTATCCTGGGAGATTAACAAAGTAGAAAAATAAATGCCACTAACAGTAGGAAATAGGTTTTAGGAAGAAATTACTTCGTTTATTCCAGTGACTATTCACAAAAGTAGCTTTTTGGTAATATCGATCGACCTTAAACAAAACGACATGACTCATTTATTGTTTTAAGTGTATATATTCGAACGTTAAAACCGAACAATTTAATCACAATCATAGTCATCAGTAAATTTTGAGAAAAAAGTGTTTGAAAACAGCAACGGGTAATAATTGCCACCGCCTAAAGCAGTTAGCATTAGATATAAAACAGCTAGAAGTTATGTTGCTGGTTTCAAATGCGTTGAGGTTACAAAGATTGTGCTCGACTTACTCAAGGAAGTGGATACGATCCATCTAATGCCTTTCTTGAGTTTAACAAGGTTGAAATGTAAGGCCGCCAAAAACAAGGTTGATTGCACTAATAGCTCCACACTAATTTGTTCCAGAATAGTGGTGAACACAGAATCAAGACAACAAGTTGCCGGTCAAAGGCTTTCACAACTACGATATTAATTAAAAGTAAAATAATTTTTTACACTATTAAACTGTTTTAATGATACTCACGAGTGATGGAGTGCAAACACTTAAACATGTCCGGGAAACGTCTGCACTTACCCTGGAAATCGCACAAAAAAGGCGAAAGGCCACGGCTTGATACGCTCAGGGAGATGGGCGTGGTCCTAGAAACGTTACACCACAGGGCAAGCGTGACAGTATGTATAGGGTGTTACAAAATAAATGGGCGCCACAAGATTCAATCGGGGAAATCCCACGCTTAACCGAACCTTAAAAGCCAAACGGGGTAGAATACTCAAGTAGAAACTCTGGCCTTCCAACAGTGTAGCGATAGGCGCGTCGACTTACCTGCAACACTTATTAACCGCTCCCAGGCTCACCTTACATCGATCTTGACACAGACACGGAGTCACCCTATAAAAAAGCATGCAAACATACCAGGAATAATCATAAGTCAAATACAGTAAACAGATCTATTAGATTAAATTATAGGCCGGAATTTACAGCAGAGCCGAATTGGTCGGCGAATACCGCAAACTCACAGTTATACAGGGGTTAAACCTAAAAAGAAATAAAGCCCAGGTGGGAGACGCTTTAACTCTAAAAATAGCATTTATCATGTACGAGTAAGTTTAGAACTGAGCGCACACTGTCTTGAACGAGCGCTAATAGCAAGTATGCCTACTTTAATAACACAAAGATTAAATTTAGAAATGAGCGCGCTATGCTTTGATTAAGCGCCAATAGGAAATATATTGAATTTAATGACAAACGTTAAATTCAGAAATAAGCGCACCATGCTTTGATTAAGCGTCAATAGCAAATATGTTTAATTTAAGTGGGCCGACTGGCGGCATGATTGAACGGTTATTATAAAGAAAATATATGAGCGCACAATACCTTAAATTTAAGCGGCTTGGCCTCGGTGCGAAGCGCTAATTGCAGTAGGCGGACAGCGCCAATCTCTATAACTGTCGTTCGACGTGATGTGGGTAAAAACCGGCGACGTCCAATGAGTCCCCTATTTACTCGGGAAGAATTGTGCAGCGCTCCCTTGGCGACCACGAAACCTGCGAGGCTGTTAATTAGAATACCCGTAGATGAGATCCTGAACCAGGAACGGAACAATTTAGCCAGACAGGCCTTTAACAATGATTACGAGCGGCTTATGCCATCGACCAAGTCATCACACACCCAAAACACACCCTGCCACTTGCACTGCTCGCCGAGAACCGACTTTCGAAAAACTCCAAGCCATCTTATCGCGGTCGCTGGCTGTTTCGCGCTTGCCAGATGTAGCCAATCACAACGTAACTCGCAACAAGCTCGACCGCTCGCTATCGGTAGAGTGCGATAAAAGTTAAAATTATTTTGGAAGATGTCCTGCTTGCTCCCATTGACTGTGTTTTGAAATAGCTGTAAACCAGCGCTCTTAAACGCGATGGGATTCGAATCGATGCAGAGGAAGTGTTTGCAGCAGCGTTTCCAACAATCCTTACATAAATGAAATGTAACATTTCTAAGCCTCTAATAAATGTTATAATAAGCCAACTTTTTGTTACCGAGTAGGAAATAGTAATTTTTACGTTCTTCATGGAATTATACCATAAAGCTGTGTTTTACAGATACGCATACGACAGCGTAGACATTAGAGCGGTTCCGTAGAACCTTTTAGCAAACCAGAAGTTACGTGCGTGTTAAAATTTTTTGATGCAGATAGCTGAAGTATTATGCGATAAATTATGACTGCAAAGGAATCTATATACAAACAGACACGGCACCTTTGTACCGAAACTGCTCCAAATAGTCACATACCTATTTAATTTAAAAAGAAAATAAAATGGCCTGACAACTTGGCAAATAAAGAAAATGTAGTCAATCGCTTTTAAGTACGAACGCTTTAATACATATATGAAAAAATATCAAAAATTAACCAACACGTAACGCGCAGTCTAGTGCAAAGAAAACATTTTCAGAATCGTCCTTTAAATAAATACTTTCCGGCTTAAAAATTGTACAGTAACGCATGATTTTCAGGACGGGTGCCTAAATAGTTATTTATACAACAAGTAGCTAAAGTGCCACTTTCTTGCACTCGTGAGAAAGTTTAAAGAATGAGCCGAAGGCGAATTGTTTAAATCTCAAAAGTGCAAACAGAAGCTTTAGATACGAGTTGTATACTTACATAATTTTGTCAACTACCCCATATTTATGCTAAAGGATACTACAAAACATCAACCTCGTTTCCAATGGAAAATTTATTAAAAATCATGTTATGTATGCTTTCATTGTTTTAAATTGAGAACTAGCCAAGTTTTGACAGAAGTGTGCAATAAAGTGACAGTTGTGTGCAATAAAATTTCTATTGCATAGTATGCAATAACAACATACTTTTGACGTATGGAAAGTATCAAATAATAGCCTCCTTTATGAAATGGTAGTCGACAAAGGTGTTTCACTTTCTGTGCCTCCATTCGAATCTATGCAGAGGAAGTGTTTGCAGCAGCGTTTCCAACATAAATGAAATATAACATTTCTAAGCCTGTAATAAATGTTATAAAAAGCCAACTTTTTGTTACCGAGTAGGAAATAATAATTTTTGCGTTCTTCATGCACTTTTTTGATACGAATGCAGTGACGTAGTCAGTAAAAAAAAAACAGTGTCCAAATTCGAATGTGGACGTGCGCAATCAAATGAGCTAGAATACAGTTTATGGACTTTATATGCGTTAAACGGAAGTAGACTAATATGAGGTTACCATCTAGTATCCACAGAATCCATGTGTTTTCCTTCTAGAAAACACTGAATTCTAGGATACTAGATTTTAATAAATATATGTCTATTTCTGTCTAAAGCATACAAAGCCCATTAGAATATACCTGATTAAACAAAGTATCTGTCATTGCGTTGTTGCAATACCCACAGTTTGATTAACAGAAGTAAGAACGTTTGATTGTTGCTTAATATACAGTGTCCGTTATACGAGGATAAATTGAAAAGTTCCCGGCCTAACTCAGATAGGATAGAAATTTGCGTAATGTTTTTACGGCGTTATATTGTTTCAAGATTTATCAGGCTGGCTCTGGAATAACAAAAATTTCTGTAAAATAATAATTGTTTGACAGACTGTCAAAGTTGCTAAAGTTTTGCATGCTGTAAGCATGGAGCAAGTTGAAATTTGTGCAGTTATTAAATATTTTCATATTAAGGGTTTAGCCCCAAAAGAAATAAAAGCTGAACTAGACGGCACATTACGCGAATCTTCCCCTTCATACACCACAGTTAAAACATGGGTTCCGGACTTTAAACGTGGTCGCAGGAGTACAGAAAATGCACCGCGTTCAGGAAGACCAAAAACAGCCACCACAACAGAAATTATCGAAAAAATTCATAAAATATTATTGAATGACCGGCGATTGAAGTTGATGGAGATAGCAGATACTGTGGGCATTTCAACAGAGCGGACATATTATATCCTAACTGAAGTTTTGGGGATTAGAAAGTTGTCTGCGCGTTGGGTGCTGCGACTGCTCACACTAGAGCAAAAGCTGACACGCAAAACAGTTTCGGAGGAGTGTTTGGACTTATTTAAACGCAATCCAGTAGATTTTTTGAGACGATTTATTACAATGAATGAGACGTGGATTCACCACTATACACCAGAAACGAAGCAGCAATCGAAGCAATGGACTGCCAAAGAAGAACATGCTCCGAAAAAGGCCAAAACAGTTCCGTCGGCCGGAAAAGTTTTGGCTTTAGTTTTTTGGGATGCCAAGGGTATTCTTTTTGTGGATCATCTTACAAAAGGTAAAACAAACAACGGGGCATACTATGCTACCCTACTTGACCAGCTAAAAGAAAAACGATGCGGGCTAGCAAAGAAAAAAATTCTGTATCATCAGGATAATGCCCTCTGTCACAAGTCAGTTATTGCCATGGCAAAAATTAATGAATTGCGGTTTGAATTGGTACCCCATGCCCCCTACTCGTCGGACTTAGCCCCCTCAGATTTTAGTTTATTTCCAAATTTGAAAAAATTTTATGCTGGAAAGAAGTACGAGTCCGATGAAGATGTGATTGTTGCCACAAATGTCTATTTTGACCAGTTGGATGAAAGGGCTTATAGGGACGGAATAAGAGCACTTGAATATAGGAGGACCAAGTGCATTGAACTTGACGGGGATTACGTTGAAAAATAAAATTACTGTTTACATGATTTTCTTTTGTTTTCTTGTCTAGGCCGGAGACTTTTCAATTTACCCTCGTACATTTGGACACCTAGAAAATTGTTTCATTATTCATTTATCAGAAAATTATATCCTTGACAAACGTCATTTTTTTCAAGCTATAAATGCACTTGCCAAAATTTAAATTTCCTCCATCGAATACGAGGGAAGTTCGAAAATACGACACTGGCTGAAGAATAAAGTACCCCTATTTTTCAAACTCCACAAAAATGTTATTTGGAAATATTTCTTTTAACATTTCAACTAAAAATTAGGATTGCTTTGATTTATTATTTTTATTTCATTCGTTTGTTATCAAATTTATTCGAGACATTTATTTTTTTACGTTGGACACAACTCATTTCGTTTCAAGTAATTTTCTGGTTGTTAAGTGAGCGAAACTCTTTATCACACATGTTATTAAATTAACGTTAAAGTATATGAATTTCCGTAATACTGCAACCAGACGTTTTGGAAAATTTTTACTTTACGCTCAAGATTAAATTTGATTATTTTACGTTATGGTTTAATACCCGTGGAGTGTGGGTAGCTCTGGCCGAGGGTTCGTTAACAGCTGAAGTAAGAGATAAGCTTGAGTCATAAACAAATATTTATTTTCTTTAACTATTGTATAAATAAACACATAAAAATATTTCCTAAAATTATTTACACAAGAAATAAAGCAAATAATGATGATAACCCAAATGCGAAATTCTTCTGGTAACTGGTATCTTGGCGATCCGTCACTGGCCTTGTGTTCAGGTAGCTGTAATCAGAACGACATTAAATAATTCAGTTTTTGACTTTGTCGTGCCCGAGTTATTGCAAATTTTAGACTTGATTAGACAAAGGCCGAAATGACTAAGTTAATTAACAGCGGTTCCAGACTAAACCAACGTGAACTCTCCTCCGCGTTAGCAAAACTAATTTATTTCAGACCGCGAGAATGACCTTCGGGGACTAGCGCTAGTCGATCGCTGGCCGGCGAATCTGGAGCGTTCGGGGTCCGCTCGCTCTACAATTCAAATACTATGCTGGCTCGCGCTTTGCACCTCCGGCTAGCGGATCTTCTACGGCGGGCTGTCGGAGAGAATTATTTATTAACAGCGTGGTTTTACGGGCTATCAGACAGGGATCCAGGTCAGGTTTCTGAGCGGCAAGACTTTTCGTTGCGCTTGCGCTGGGTATTAATAGGACAGGCTAGGTCAGTTATCAGCTGCCAGATCTTCCATAGGACTGGAGGGCTAATAGATTATTCAGCTGCAAGATCTTTCATTGCGCTGGAGGGTTAATAGAACAGGGTAGTTAGTTATTTAGTGGCAAGATCTTCCAATGCGCTGGAGGATTAATAGGACAGGATTGCTTCTGCAGTTTTACTAACATATCCAAGGGAGGTTTCTGGTCAGGTAGTTCGGGACAGGATTCTGGTCTTGCGGACAGGTATCGGGACTAGTGATGTCTGGTGGAGACGCTTGGGCCAAGGTCCCCCCCCCCCCGGTTCTGGTTTGGATCTGTCTAGCTAAGGATAGGAATAAATCTGATTTCGGACTGAGCGGGAATCGCTCTTTTATATGATGCAGGACGGCCAACCTGGTAAACTTAGAGTGGGGTTTAAAACATACTAGTCAAATGCGAGCCGGAGAGTCATCGGCTTCGCACTTGCACGATACTGTCTTATCAGCAGGATCTCTTCGGAATTCGTCGAATTTTTATTTCCTCCGCGTTGCTCCAAATGTTCGCGCGGCACACATTTTCGTGGCGTGATAGGGTCTATAAATTGATAACGTAATTAAACGTTGGAACACAATTTGGACGCACGCTAAACATATCAATACACAGGGTGGTAAGAAAAAAGTGGTAAAAACCAGTAAATATTTTTGTGTATTTTGAAAAATAAGAGTACTGTATTTTGCGTCATTTTCATATTTTTAAACCTCTCCCATGTGCAAAAAAAATAAATTATGCCAAGTGCATTTTCTGTTTGAGAAGATGCAGAGACTTTTATTAAAACTACAATTTTATGATAACAGGATTATTTAATAGATCAATATTTGTCCAAATTTATATTATATGTATATTAAATGATAAAAAAACTTTATGATAACTAGAATTTCTAAACTTTCTTTTTGAAAAACTGCCTACGCCACTAAATTTTTATCACACAAGTGCTTGAAGAATGCGTAAATTGCTTTTCTCTATTTTAATAAGTAAGTGAGACAGCCACCAAATGAATAGTCACAATTTTTTTTTATAGAGAAGACGATAGCCAATTTTTTCACCATTAAGGATGGGTGCTCCACATTTCCATATCTCCTATAGTTATCGAAATTCCCTCTGAAAACATTGAAATTTACCCAATCTGTACAATGCATTTCGATGGATCTTTTGATTAACGACAAACTCGCCTTTTTTGTTTGATTTATTACACAGTTGGCTCCAATCACATATTCTCTGATCACCGCATATAAAAAAAATGAAAATGGAAAACTCGAAAGCTACAAGTAGTGCATACTGAGTTTTTCCAACATATCCAACTAAAGACAAATTTTTTATTATTATTGATCTGCGATTTCGGTAGAAGTCAGATCTACTTCAAGACTAGCGATCCACTCCACGACAGCTCTTGGTTTCTCCCATCTCCTACAGCTTAGAGAATCAAGTACCACCCTAATTCCTGCGCACTCATAATTATTTTACCCTTATCCCGCATCACGAAGGAAAGAAATGGGAAACTACCTTCATTATTTTCCCAAGAGAACCATAGTGATCGACAACATTCAGTAGAGTAGAGAGGCAGTCCAAGTAATTGACTAATGCTTTAGTTTCAGAAAATAATTTATAACTTGTATCTCACAATATGTATGTAAATTATTATTGAGATTTTATGTTTAACGAGTATAATAATTCAGTCAAGTTTCGCCTCTGACGTGGTGCACACGTTGAGTTACTGTGCTTTTCTATCCCTTCCCTTGCAAAGAGTTTCGCTTCTAGCGTGGTTAACATTAATAACAAAGTTGTCTACTATATGTTCACTAAGCTAATGCAACTTCCGTACAGCCCTAAAATTACAATTTGTTTTTAAGTTTTAAGCAAATATGAGCATCAATAATAATATTACAGTTATTTATAAAACCAGTTAGGAAATGCCTCATTTAGTGTAACGTATTTTCTAACGTGTTTTATACAAGATTTTCAGAAAAAAATCGTTCTTAGCTTAAATCGATGAAATTATAAATGTCATGCCAAATAAATATCAATGTGTTGAAAATCAAGTTGGCACTTTCGCTTTTTTGTATGTCAATTTAATGCAGAAATGAACTTTTCATTAGTAGTTGTGAAATATTTTTCATTTCATAACTAGTTACGGAAAGTGTGACGTTTCGAAACTGCATTCAATTTTGAAAAGTGGCAAATTTCCCCACTAAGAAGGCAGGAGGCCGCTGTAGTAAAACACTATTTACTTTTTTTTAATGTTCTAGCCATATTTTTGACAAGTACTAATTCATAACCTTTAACTTGCATTAATAACTTTTCTTTCGCTAGGTATGGAGTACATTCCAGAAAAGAGATTGAATTTGAGACTAGTCAGGAAAATTTTATAAATTTTAACATTGACTATTTTCTGCAGCTTTTATTATCCAATCAAATGCCATGATTTCTCAAAATTCAACCAATCGCGTGTTTTTATAGTGGCAAAAAATCTAAATTTTTCCTTGGGATGTTATCAGTTTCATTTACCATTTGTATCCACGGCAACTGCCAAATATGTTGTTTTAATCAAGGTGGTATTTCAAAAACGTCATTTAAACTGTCATTGTGCATCAGTATAAATGTTAAAATGAACAAATATTTGGGAAATAGTCAACAAAATATATTTCAGGCTCAAAACAAAATACTTTCGAAACACATTTTTACCGGCAAGATCATTTGCCCTTAATATATTATTACTGATAATATTTATTATATTTAAATGAAAAAAATTACAAGCATAGACTATGGTATATATTTTAATTTGTATATATTCGTGCTCGAAAATGGAATAAACAAACCTTTTTTTTTTCAAATACAGCCTTGCCTAAAAATAAAATTTTTCTATAAAGGTTAAATTTCTTGTTATTCCAGAAATTTATAATTGAAGTCAGGCTGGTAGTCATAAATACTGTTTTTTTGAAAATCATTTTATTGAGTTTCATGTCGATTGTTATTTAGTTTATTGTATGAACACAAATATCATGAACACTTTACTATTATGCACACTGTGCAATAGTTCTTTCCTTTTTACATTTATTGTTAACGTTGTATTAGGGGAATAAATAAACTGCTAAATTTAATACAGATACATGATGTTAATAGTATTGCACAATGCTTTTAGTAAAAAGTTATCGAAACTTTTTGGGAAACTAGCTCCTTATATTTCTTTTGACCAGGTTGCGTTAAACTCGAAAGGCTATTCAACTTAAACGTGTTCTAATAATTTTGATGGCTACTGAAACGCCTTTTAATATAATCACTTTCTCCCAAACAATTCATCACCGTCAAAGCACTTAAGTATAACGTTGCGTGTAAAGCTTAGTTCATAAGGTTCTGATTTTGTTTATGGTAATAAATCTCTGTCTAAATATTGTACGACCTGGATAACAAAGCTGCGAACAGCTTTAAGAAAACTAAATTATAAACCACCATCCTCGTTGCTCTTTTCAAAATTTCAGCTAGGTCAGCGCATTTACGTCGCATGTCACCGAAAGATTAAGGATCGGACAGGCTCGCAATTCTTCTTCATCGAGATGTCCAGTTAAAGGTTTTAAAGTGGCAAAATCTATCGTAAATTCAGAAGACAATAAGCTGATACTTCAGCGCTGTCAGAGGTGCGAGTTTAACAGCTCTAGACGTCTCAATAGAGCGGATCATGGGGTTTTATGTCCTACTAAGGTGGCAGGCTGGCAGCTAATATCTCAGTGCCGTGTGTGCACTGTCGGGGGAAGTTCAGAGGATAAGTGGTCCTGACTTGGAACTACCCCTGCAGTCCCTTTTTACTCTCGGGAGTTTAAAAGAAGTTACATACTATGTCTTGGTCTAGTCCATATCTACCTAACGTCGCGCATCTTAAGCCCCGACTTCTTTGTGCTGATTGGATGAGAGAGGATGAAAAATTGATGAACTTCCCTTCAGATTTGCTCTTTTTCCACAGTGGAGCACGGAATTAACTTTTTAAGTTAGTTTTGAAGTTGTTAGGACTAGTTTTATATTGATGTTTACCAAACTCATATTGAAACTTTCTCGGTAGTTGTTATAAAGACAAAGCAAAGTTTTTCATAAAAAAACTACACAGATTTGTATACATCTCGCAAACAATACATAGGTACGTTGTCTTTTAAATTCACAATTTAGAGAACTGAGTCTGTTAATGATTAAACAGCTTTTGTACTCTTGCTACTTACTACACAGAAAACTTCTTATATACTATAAGTAAACTGCCGAAATTAAATATTATGATGTATATTGCTATGATATTCCCTTATACAGTAAACATTTTTAAAATTAAAGGTAATGAGTAATTAACAAAGTTTATTTGCCAACGAATAATCGACAACACAAACAGATGTTCTTACCGTATGGTTTATCGATCAATTGTAAATAGTCAAATTTAGGACATAAGCTTGTTTTGAAAGTAAGAGTTAGGAGATTCTTCTTAATAATAAGCAATTAACTCATAGTAATCTCAGATAATCACATGCAAATTGCATCTCACAACACCAAGTACAATTCGAGGCATTTGCATGGTTTCTGGGAGAATGTGGGGTTATGTTTGGCAAAATCAAGCTAAAATACACTTAGGAATTCCAACTTTCTCCACACAAAGAGCCAGGGAAACGATTAGGGCCACATGTTAGTTGTAGTAAGCACAGAATAAAACATTTGGACAAAGTTTGTGTGCGATTCAGCACACTAAACGTGCAGTCTAGTTACGGTTAACAAGTGTGCAAAACCGGGCCACGACACCAGATATGATGCACTCGAAGCACTGGAGAGCAGATGGGGCCGTTTGATGTACGCTGGAGGCTGACATCGGAGCTGGTCTGAGTTGATTGAAGGCCGAGATTGCCGAAAACTTAATGATTGGAGCCGCAACTGTAGAAGTCGAGACCGATAACTAAGGAGCACGTTGTGTGTTCATAATTAGGAGCCTAGAAACACAGAAAAGTAAGTACTGTACACAGAATAGCTACGAGTTTCCGCACCACTGAAGTTGGAGCAGTTGCACACCAGGTCGGGCAACGAGTGTGCTCCAGGGAGGGATCCGTGGAAGGTAGAAAGCATACACACACTTGACACTTGTCTATGGACTTTTTAAGCTCTCATACACTGGCAGAGCGGTTGGACTTTAGGTGAGAGTGCAGATCGCCGTGTTACATTTGGCGGTTGACACAACAAAGAAGCTGACCTGCGGTACGGTGATAGCAAAAGACCGCAGATCAACCTGCTTGCTGCGCTTACTACACAACAAATAGCAGAATTTCCCGACACTCACCGCGTAGGCCGAACTAGCTCAATTTCGGCGGCCTTGGATCGTAGCTTCTTATCAACTGTAACACCCTGGAAATACTTTTAAAAAATGGGCGCCAAGAATCATAAGATGATCCCGAAAATAATCAACCAACTACTGTTTAATAAGGTTTATTAAATATTTTAAAAAAATAAAACGATGGTGGTCAAAAGTAATGCAGTATAAATATTAAAATCGTAGTCGTAGTCAACAAAGATAATTTATGTAATTTGTAATGTATTCAAAAATTTTCTAAAGTACACGCCAGCTAAATGAAGGTGGCCACACGCATTAATACAAATAACCCCTTTGGTGGGTGGTTAAATTAATTGTAATTGCAATGGAAATCGAGTGATATGCATATCGCTGTCATTGAAAAAAACCTTTCTGCCTAGGCTATTGAAAGCAAAAAAACGTGGGTGCTCCTTTCACAAGAGGTATAGAATACATATAAAATTAAGTAGCTTTAAATGCTAAATTTGATTAACTGTACAGATTTAATGAGCTATTAGATTTGCAATAAATTGAATTCATGGTATAACCAGCCCGTGTAACTGTCCACAATTAACCGAAATAACTAACCTTTGGATCCCAATAATTCCTAGGGACCGCGCTGTCAAGGGGTCGTTACTGCATGTTATTCAGCTGAGTCAACACCTAACGTGATGCAACGGCTTGCCAGGGGAAGCTGACAAAAAGGTTGAACGTTTTGCTCCTGGCAGCATCGACGCTGAAGGCAGATAACGTTCTTTAATGGGACAGGACATTAGCCTCCGGGTCAGAAATTATCGGATAAGAGCTGATTTTAAAACCTTCCGGTGAAATTTTCGGTTAAGAGCTAAAGAAATGCAATTAATAGGAGAATAGCAAACAGAAAAACGCCATCGTACCTGATTATAGTCAGCCCTAGGAAATAAAATTCTTCTAAAATTGGTTGAGCGCACGTACTCTTGACTAATAAAATCATCAAACCTTAGCCGCGCCAAACGCGTCGGTCGGGGTCAAAAGGACGAGTGCCCGGGCCCGAAACGTTCGGTTCAAAAAGAAAACTCGCATTCCAACGGCCAGCGATAACAAATAGAGCGGGTCAAAAGGGCATCGTGCGAACGATAGGAACTCAATACAGATACAAAATGCACTGGTTTGGAAAATTTCAGAATTAGAAATGCAATGGATTATAATTCAAATAAAAATATACAGGTTAGGCCTGAAATAATTTGGTAAATGTCGAAACAATTAAGCGGAGCCAAAAAATTGTTTCACGGTGACACAGATCTTCGCAAATAAAATTCCCCCCGGATAGACAACACTCACACAGGTGCAGAACACTCTTCCGGGGGTACATCGGAGTTTGGTATGGGATATAACCCTGGACGTGCTAAAAACGATTAGAATTGACACGAGTGCGGAGAGATATAAAATTCTGGATATACAGTGTGTCCACGGGTAAGTGATACAAGAGGAAACACTTTTCTACTACTGATTTCTCAGGAAATTTTATTCTTGATAATATAATTGATAATAATTTTTGCCGTATTTGAAAGTCTTATTTCTCATCGTACTGCATGTAGTCACGTAACACTTAAATTCACAAATTTCCACAGTTTTGGACTAGACTGGAAAACATTTCTGATACTTTTTTAAATCAGATCAAGTAGGTGCAACAACGATTCTATCATTTCTACTTCGTCAAACTTTCGAATCTTATTTTATATTATCAATGATAAAAACATCTTAACCCTTCTTCAAAAAGCGTACCTAATTCAGTGTTACGATATGGGGGACAATTACCACCAACAGACAGTACTCAACAAAAGTGAATGGATGGTGTGCAGTCACATACGATACAGTCATTGATCCGTATTTTTTTGATAATAGTGTAAATCAGTTTAGTTCAATTGCAGGAGCTACCAAGATTTGAAGAGTTTTACTTTCAGCAAGATAGTTGCCCTGCAAATTCAACTAATACTGTAAGAGATTGGCTAAATACCCATTTTAATAATCGTTGCACAGGAAGGTACAGCAGAGACATGTGGCCACCTCGTTCGCATGATTTACCAATTATGGATTGCTTTGTGTGGGGGTAGTTAAAGCAAATGGTATACAGTACACATATTCTAAACTATTGGGAAGTTTTAAAAGAGCGGATTAGGCGAGCAATTAACAAAATCATCTCTGAAATGTTGCCTACCACCTACGCTAATTTTGATCGAAGATTAGAGAAATGTTCAGAAATGGAATGTTCTACTTTCGAATAATGTTGATATTTGTGTCTTCTTTCTTCTTTAAACTTTAAATTTACAATAAAATTTGTTAAATATCATAATTCGGTGTTTTTGAAGCATCTAATGGGCACAATGGAAGCCTTAAACTACCAAAAAATTAATTCTTCCTAAGTAACTTCAAATTTTGCATATAAGCGTAATTTTGTATTTTGAACAACTTTCCTCTACACAATTTTGCGATATTTTTTAAACTACTAGTACTGTACCTAAAGATCACTCTCATTTTTACAGTGGCAACACTGATGCCTTAATTTAAAAAAGTGTTTAAAATGAATTCAAGAACAAGCAGAGATTAACTGCTAAACGGCGTTGTGATATCTAAAAATTTCAGGTCATTTATACTTCTTGTATTACCTATCCGTGGACATACTGTATATATGCTTCGCTACTGACAATGGTGCAATGAGTTTTGCGTTTAGACTTAAAATTTTGATGTTGTTCACATTATTTTGCGCGTCATTTAACAAATGTTAAAAAACTTACGTCAAATTAGATCAATACCAGGCGGTATTTTTGTTTAACTCAAGAACTATTACTTAAAACGAAGTAATATTTGGTGCATAGCTTAGGTTTTTACCCTTGACAAAAGAGGGTATATTTTGGACCCAAAATATATAGTGAGCATCTTAAAAAATAAAAGTCTGCCTGTTTTTAACTCAAGAACTATTACTTAAATGGAAGTAATACTGTGCGCGTAGCTCAGGTTTTTACACTTGAAAAAATAGGGCACCCTACATCTACAGGGTGTGTACTTTAAAATATAGAATGTTGTTTATTTTTGCTTTAACTGAGAAATAAGTGATCATTTCCATATACCTCAGACTTTACCCTTGACGAAAATGGAACAAACAGATACAAGGTAAATGTTGTATAAAAGAAAAAAGATATCAGCAATACCCGCGCTGTATTCAAGTCAGCCCCAATCTTACTGATGGGAGGGGTCCTCGACGTCCGCGTGCAACGTACAATTGGTTTGCTTGCGTGCTAGCCGATCATTACAATCGCATTTGCAGGCTCGTTCGCAGGCGCTGAAGTTTAAATTTCATCACCGGTGATGTTTTTTATTTATGTAATTTGCATTACCAAGTGTTTCTTTTATCGTTTCAGTTATTACAAACGTAAATCAATTTTTCTATTTTTAAAATTGTTTAATGTCATAATGTCCACTTGCGAGGGAAGTTCTGAGTAAAGCCCTTTACAGATTGCTAATAATGGCTTTTTGTTTCAGGAGTACTTCGGAATATTCGCCAGGCGGATTGTTTACTGAGGTAGGTTAAATGATTTGTATTGTTTAAGCTAAAACTATTGAACATTAAAATAAAAGAGCATTTAAAATTTAAAATAAAATTTAATGTTTACTTCTGTCATAAAAGATACAAAACACAACTTTGAGTAATCCAACATTCTTTTTTCAAATAACAAATTAGGAAACTTCTCAGTGTTTTCTATTATGTTATTTTGAGAGCTATTATAATCCAAAACCGGTTCGTCCTTAGGCGTAACTGTTCCATAATTTTCCAAAATATGAGTCGTATACATATAAATGTTATTGTCGATTTTACGACGATAACCCTCCTCTATTTAATGCCACCTATTTTGACGATAAAATTTTTTACATTTTTTTACAAGAACCGTGGTTTTTTGAATATTTCTGACGCTTAACTATATGGTTTTATGTTTAGAAGCGATACAAAAGTGCCAATTTGAAACTGAATTTTGCTTCATCTGAGTTTGTCAGTCTGCTTGCTTTGCCTATTACAGTTCTGTCTAGAATCAAATCTTCCGTTAAACATGCATAATTGCAATTTTCAGCAAGTGAATGCAATGGTGTTATGAATGTACCTATAGGTTCACCTGGTATCTAATATCTCGAAAAATTGAATCGAATATAAATTACGTTTAGGATGGAAATGATTATTAAACTCAGCAACTACCCGTAGATCATAAAATTTTTTGGAAGTGTACCATATCTTAATAAAGTTTCTTCTGACTCACCACCCATTAAATACAACAAATCTATCTTTTCGGAATCGGTTTTCAAACCACAACCTGATACAGGTAGATATCGCCGAAGTCTTTTCAACCATTGTGGCCACGATTGGGAGCTTCAAAATTAAAACGAGGAGAAGCTATACTTCACGTGGAACTATTTATAATGATAGAGCACCGCTGTCATCTTGTTTTATGATATATTCAGTAGTAATATTATAAGTTCTTCGATATTATCGGGTTATTTGTCGATAACTTGTTGCACAATGATAGAAGAGTGTCAGTTTGACAGGTTAAAGGGTCCAACCGCGCAGCGGCAGGACTATTCTGTCAAACTGACATGATTTGTTATTGTGCAGGAAGTTTGAGACGTATAACCTGTTCGAAGTACGCATTGTATTAGATTTAATTATTTTTTAAACAGTCCTATGGGCCAATCGTAATGAGAAAAACTTCAAATCGACCAATAGCATCAAAATTACACTGACTATTTGCTAGTAGCATCAAAATTACACTGACTATTTGCTAGTAGCTGATAACACCGACTATTTTTTCAGAAACCATTCAAATCGTTCTTCTGCTGCAACACAACTAGCTAAAAGTGGAGTAGATAAGCAGCAGTTGTTAAAAATAACAGGACACTCATCTGGAAGCTGCATCAAACCCTATTTACAACTTGGACTGTTTAAAAAATAATCACGCCGAATTACATTCGCAGTAATAATTTTTTTATAATTTTAACTAGATTAGCACTCATCTTTGTTACTATTAAGAAATCCCACTCGTGTACGTCGTCCACTCTTGAGATTTTTTAATAGCAACAAAGATTCGTCATTCAAGTTAAAATTATCAGAAAATTATCACCACTTACGTAATTACTGTTGATTATTTTTTGACTAAATTTCAATATTAGAACAAATAAATACATAAGTTATAAAACAACCAAGCCAACTAATTAATACAATAATTTTATTATATTGTTATCATGTGTATAAAAAATATCTATTGGGATATTAATAAAGCCAACTGTAGACGTAGACGCATACTACTATGTTTTTCAGCCCTAAATATGACATTGTAAAAGTATTACATTGAAGAATTAGATTAATTCTTCATATACAATTTTCTATAAAACTATTTAGAAAGTCAAACGGTTGTTACCTTATGTTTTGAATACATTTAGCTTGCAAACTATAATTCCATAAAACAACCAAAATTTATAAGTTACAGTAAAAATGTATATGCGCTTTTGCCTAACAAGGGCAACAAGACCTTTAATGTGTACGCGATTTTGCCTAACAAGGACAACAAGACATTTAATGTGCACCTATTAAATAGTATATTACGTAAGTACCGAGGGGGAAAGTGTTTCATTCCTGTCGAGAGATTAAGTAGTTAACCGAGACGCGTAGCGTAGCTGGAAAGTAAAGTAAACAATGACTCGCTTTCCTACTGTTTTGAAGGTTAGAAACGTACCTATTAGTAACCGATTGTGAGTAATAGTAATTTGCGCTCCAAGTAGAGGTAAGTGATTTTTTTTGTCTGAGGTTGTTTTTTGTGGACCGAAGCGGAGCTGAGGTCAATAATACGACCGAAGACAGAAAAGAAACTTACCTACGCGTTGCGCATTACGTTTTTCTCACTACCAAGAAGTTAATTCTTATTTAATAGTTAATATTTATAAACGGGGTTGCGCGCGCTATTGGCGGTCTATCCTATTCAATTTACCAGCATTTTTAGGCCTATTTCGTTGGGCCACTCCGTTCTGTTACACACCCCGTCCCTGCCTCCCCCTGCCGTCCACCTGACCAAAGAAGGCCCTCGGGACTCCGCCCCTCTCCAAGGGGACTCTCGGGATGTGCCCCTCTCCAAGGGAGCCCTCGGGGATCCGCCCATTTCAAGGGGGCCCTCGGGTCTCCGCCCTTCTCCAAGGGGGTGCTCGAGGATCTGTCTTTCTCCAAGGGGACCTCGGTGCTCCGTCCCTCTCCAAGGGGGCCCTCGGGACTTCGCCCCTCTTCAAGGGGGCCCTCGGGGATCTGTCTTTCTTCAAGGGGGACCACGGGGTTCCGCCCCTCTCCAAGCGGGTCCTCGGGGCTTTGCCCCTTTCAAGGGGGCCCTCGGGGATCTGTCTTTGTCCAAGGGGGACCTCGGGGCTCCGCCCCTCTCCAAGGGGGCCCTCGGGGCTTCGCCCCTCTCCAAGGGGGCCCTCGGGGATCTGTCTTTCTCCAAGGGGCACATCGGGGTTCCCCCCTCTCCAAGGGGGTCCTCGAGGATCCAAAGGGGGCCTCGGGTTTTCCCCCCTCTGCAAGGGGGCCCTCGGGATCCACCCCTCTCCCAGGGATCTTTAGGGGCTCCGCCCCTTTTTAAGGGGGTCCTCGGGGCTCCGCCCCTTCCAAAGAGGGTTCTCGGAGCTCCACCCCTCTCCAAGGGGGCTCCCGGGGCTCCCCTCTTTCTTAAGAAAACGAATGATGGTTATATTTTGAAAAAACCAACATTTCTACTAAAGAAGAGTTGGAAAGGTTTTTCATTTCTTAATACTAGTAAATATGTGTATAAACGTCCATCTGCGGAAAGTGACCTTCTACGGAAAATAGTTTTTTCTGTCCTTAGATACGGTTTGTTTGTATTGATTTTATCTGTTGCTAAGGTAGCTGTATATTAGACTTTCCATTATTTTCAATTTTTTAACAATGTAATATCACTTTACCCATTTGGTAGTGAGAAAACAATTTTACGCAGATTCGGGCCGAAAATTAAAGTTTACATCTTAGTTACCACGACTGCAAGTACAACTTTACACCCGGCGGACGGTAAAGTTATTTTGCGGGCGGTAAAATAAAAACGCGGGCGGTACGCACCTTAACTGTGGTAGCAATTTTTGGCATTAAAAAAACCTGAATTTATTCTAAGTGTTTGTTCCATGCAGTTGTGTGTAAAATGTTGTACGTACCTCAGGCCGGAAGTAGATTACGCCCTTAGCCAAATAAAGGCAAATAATAAAGCAACTCGTACCGCTTATATGAATACAACTAGTAATTACATACCTAGCCTTCCAAATCTTTAACAGAACGCTACAAAAAATTTAACCTGTTTTGGAATTAGTGAAATGTAATGAAAGGGCTTTGAGGAGAATTTTAAAGAGGCTTGCAAACAAACTCACGAAATGCGATTGGGACGTTAAACTAAGCACAACAAAGACTTTGATTTTGCTAAGTAATCGCATTCTGTGGTTATGTGGATCGTAAGACTTGCCGAAATCCGTTTTCGTAGAAACGCTGTAGTTAGGACACGAAACCTACCGACAAGTTACCCTTATTTTATCCACGAAAATGTTAAACACAAGTTAACAAAATGTTCAGTAATCTTTTGTATAATTTGAACGACACTAGTGTTTTGTTAAAGTTAGATAGTGAAATGTAATCAGTTTTAACTTTTGATTTTCGTTTTAGTTATTCGAATCTTTTTTAAAACCTGTGATCATATATTTGTTATATTAGTGCAAACGTTATCTATTAAAAGTTGTAAATTTAATGGGATTGCAATGTATTTATCCAGTTCCAAGCATAGTACCCGCTGTACAATTTTAGACCTTAGAGGAGAGCATATACATTTTTATGCAGAAAAGTGAACGCTGTTTTTTATACTATGTGAAATATGTACGATTCTCAACACCAACATAGCGATATGTATAAATGCTGTTCTTGTTAACTATTAGTAGCACGCCATTTTTGATTTTTAATAGTATATTATATCATGAGGGACTAAAGTGCACCATTTAATCCCGCGAGTGGAGTTTGTTGCCTCGAGGGCGAAGCCCGAGGACAACAACCACTCAAGGGATTTAGGCACTTTAGTCCCGAGGTATATACGCTATTTTTTGCACTTTTGGGAACATTATCATCAAACGTTTCCAAAATTTGGAATCTGTCAATTTGGAAACTAACAATTGCAATTTTTTAAAAACTGAATTGCAGCAGGTCCTGGGTAACCTGAATCAGTTGGCAGTACTGAAATGTATTGTCAGTATATGTCAAATTGGAGATTTGCAGGTTAAGTTTTGCGTCAGTGTGTGTCAAATGACAAACAAAACCTAACCTACTAACCTCGTGTGTACATAAATTTACCATAGTTACGGTATCATTTTTATTTTAGTCCCTAGAGATTAAATGAGCTACTTTAGTCCTTGTTTACGGGGACTAAAGTATCAACTTTAGTCCCGGAAGTGCAAAAAACTTTCTTAATGTGGACTAGATATTATAAAAATACCGCAGTATGATTTCGGGCAGAGATTTTCTATAATTATATAAGCAGTTTCACATATTACTAAAGTCACCAAAATGTAGTGGCAGCTTTTGCTGTTATCCACAATTAGTTACTGCTTCCGTGAATTTAAAGGTTTGTTACTCCGAGAATGAACGGGAAATAAGTAAAAAGTGACAAACTAACATTTTTAAATATTGAAAAATATTAGGCTAAGAATATGAAAAAGTTAAGCCAGTTCAAATGCATAAATATTCTATTATACATTGTTTTCCCCAACTATAACTTTTCAAATATATTCTACCTAATTTTTAAGCACTCGACATTACATTCCAATGTTATTCCCGAATGTTCGGTTTAGTTATCTTTACTCTTTCCAGTAGTGTCTATGAGATCTTTATCTTAGTCTTAAATGTTCGCTGAGCGACGTCCATCGGATTGTTGGAATATTTTTCGAAGACGTTCATCTGCCATAGGAGCATAAACAAAAATTTAGAGTAACCCGTCAATAGTGTTGACAACCGATGGACTGAGTAAAGGTGTTCCTGTTTTAAAAAATCTCTAAAGGACTTTAATCAGAACTTCTCCCGCAGGTGCAAGTTGTGATACTAAATATTTTGAAAAGTCAAAGGTAACTCGAGGTAAAATACCTAAGTATCTGATAACACTGAAACAATACTAGGTAGTAGCAATGCAAATTACATCAATTTGCAAATAAAAAATGTACGGGATCTGAACTCAGGACGAATGCCACGCACAGCGCACTCATCGATCGCAGCCTGCTACAGAGCTGTGGCTTATATCGCCGCGCAGCGACTGTGTACATTCAACAGCGATTGTTGCCTATTTTTGTTTTTTACAACAATTACCCGGTATCTCTTCGGTCCCATCTTTGTCAAGGGTAATCCCTGAGCTATGTGCAAATGAATACTTTTACCGATTCTCCAGATAAAGCAAAAACAGAGTTTTATTTTTAGGGGTGCTCACGCTGTATATATTTGAGAGAATTTTTCTCGGTTTCGTGCTATGTAGATATAGAATCTGCATGCAAAGTATCGTCTTCCTCCAATAAATAGTTTTTGAGTTATACCAGCAAAACGCAGATCAACAGGCAGACAAACAGGCAGACAGACAGTCGGAATTGAGAAAACCTGTTTTTCTTCATCCAGGGGACCAGAAATGTGAAGATCTGAAGAAATCTCGGAAGATGATTTTTAGGGATTGCAAAAATAAAGAAGGTTGTAATTCGTGCGTTAATAAATACTTCTAAACAAGGGTTTTACTGTTAAGTGCCATAATAGATGATATGTTGGGACAAGAGGTTCCGTTATTACAAATAGTGCACAAATTGACTCTGATGTTTAAGAGCGCTCTAAACCCTCTCCAAAGTTACTACTGCGGGGCAACGGTGTGGGCAGAGGTAATATTTCGAGATGCAGTGGGCGGTCTCAAATCGGTGCTAGACGAGATAAAAGTACCTAGGAACAGTGAGTGACGTCATGACTTTTGTAATAAACCAGCGCGGACTGTTTTTAGCAATTTTCGAATTTGACGTTTTATGTTGTTCCCTTATATGGGACATCAGAAATTTGCACCTTAAAAATTCCCAAAAAACTAGATAATTGTGCGCAGCATCATTTATTTGTTAGAAAAAATCGTTTTAATTAGTTTTATTTTGAAATTTTGGAATATTGAAAAAAAAAATTAGCTTGGCACATTGATATTGCTTCATGGAGAAAATAATGTTAAGATACTTTTGCAAAATTTCTATTAATAATAAAATGAGAAGTAAAATTCTGATAGACCATGTATAATGCTCTTTTAAGCGTGAAAGTTAAAGCTGTGAAGACCAGGCCCGGCATCAGTTGTGTTGCTTGCGAGCTCGAGCAACACACGAAACAATATGAGCAATACACCGGACATCGGGTAACAACAGACAATAGTATATTACATACCGAGGTGGGAAGTGTTTCATTACTGTCGAGAGATTAGGTAGTTTACCGAGACGCGTAGCGTCGAGGTTAACTTTATCTCGAGACAGGGATGAAACTTTCCACCGTGGTATGTATACTATTTTATTTGCAATCATCTAATTTTAAAAATAACTACAATTGAATTCTGAATAATAGATATCTTGATGTAGCTAATATTTTTGTTACCATGAAAACAACCCACTCAATGTTTTGTTACCATGGAAACACCCCACTCTTCAGGTATGTAATATTTTTCGGGGTATGTAATAATTTCCTGGCTAGTTTCAAGTAATCATCTAGTTCCCAGCTGTTATTATGTCATGAAATTGACACATTACAATGTGATTGCGAATAAAATTCATTCCTAGATCTTGTCCATAACAAACAAACAAACAAACAAAATAATTGGCCACGCTGCGCCTGCGTGCTGTTGCTGTACTCTTCTACAGTCAGTCACAATACTCGCGGTTGTCAGCTACGGCTTGCTGTTACTTTTGGGGTAACTGTTTCTTCTGCTTCTTTGATTATTTTGGCCAGTAGATCATCTTCCATGGAGCTTTATTGCATTAATTATTTAGGACTACTTGTCATGAAAAGTTTTTTTGCCCATAATTTTGAAAATTCGGACATTTAATTTCTTTACAAGTAAGAGCAACACACGGAAAAACATAAAGATGCCGGCCTTGGCTGAAGACGATCCTCTCAGTGGACATCCGGCAACCGCAGTTACTCCAGAAATTGTTGAAAAATCCAAGATATGTTTTTACCGACCGCTGTGTGAAAGTGCATCACAGACGTCTGAAATTAACTGGGCACATCATGCCGTTACCAATATTTTGGATATTAATAAGGTCTCTACCCGTAGAGTGCCGCGTTTAATGTCTTCGTAGCAAAAGCGTTTCCATGGAAACATTTCAGTTCAATGTCAAAGCCTATCTAAGAAGAATACAAGGATTTTACCGATTTGTAGCTATGGATGAGACTTGGATTACCCACTACACCTGATACCAAATAATCGTCGATGCGGTGAAAACATCTTGGTTCATCCACACGAAAGAACACGACGGTCATTCCATCAGCCGAAAATGCGATGGCGTCAATATTTTGGCATGGCAATGGTAGAATATCAGTTGACTATTTGGAAAAAAGTACCACGATAAACAGTTGTTATTGTACATTGATGGTAATACTGAAGACATTTGGCCCCCAATCCATTGTATTCTCCGAATCTGGCCTTGAATGACATTGACATAATTTCATTGATTTGACAGGAAAGTTTATTGCTAATATTAAATTGATTTTATCCTAAATTTGCGTTTTTTTGCGTCGCTCAACGAACGTTGCATGCACTTCTTTTACGTCATACGAGGGTTGCTGCAATAATTTCGGGAATGGCGTACTTCTAGTAGTTTTACTAAGGTGGCTGTGTCATTTTCAGAAAATTTTTGATTTTTTAGGGTAGTAGGCGTTTATAGAACAAAAAAATGTTAATCTGCTTTAGTTTGACAGCTCTTCAAAGTCGAAGCGATTGCGAAAAAATGGATTTAAGTGGAGAACATTTTCGTGCAATGATTTTTTATGATTTTCGAAGCAAACAGTGAGCGGGAAGACTTGTTGCATCTTTTGGTGATAAAGCACCGTCCAAAACAACAATTTATCGGTGGTATCAAGAATTTAAATTTGGACGTAGCAGTCTTGGCGATGAGTCTCGTGAAGATCGACCACGAACTGCTGTTGTTACAGAAAACGTCGATGCTGTTCGCAGAATGGTAATGATTGACCGCCATGTGATATATCGAGAGATTGAGTCTTCCTTTGGCATGTCTCTCTCTCTCTCTTTTCAACATATATCGGTCCACTGCTGGACGAAGGTCTCTTCCAATTGTTACCATTTTTGTCTATCTTGTGCTTTTCTCTTCCAGTCTTTCCCTGCTGTTCTGGAAATATCATCGGATCATCGTGTCTTGGGTCTGTCATGAAACAAATTCATACAATTTTGCATGAACAGGAAACTTGCTTCTAGGTGAATCGCTCACAATTTAACTGATGTTAAAAAAACGAACCGTGTAAAATGGTGCAAGGACATGCTCAAGAAATTCAGTGCAGGATCATCATAGCTGGTTTATGACATCATCACAGGCGATGAAACTTGGATTTACTCATATGAGCCTGAAACTAAATGTCAATCGGCTGTGTGGGTATTCCAAAGTGAACCAAAACCAACAAAGGTTATGTGGCCTTAGAAGATAGAAGAACGGTGAATGCTGAGTGGTATACTACCATTTGCTTACCGGAAGTCATAGCTGAAGTGAGGAGAAACAATGCGAGGGAGCGTATCATTTTGCAACACGATAATGCAAGCTCCCACACGGCAGCTCAAACAATCGATTTTTTAATGTCAAAACATTGAATTAATGCCCCACTGTCCTTATAGTCTTTTGACTTATGACTTTTTCCTATTCCCTCTGGTAAAAAATAAAATGCGTGGTCAGCGGTTTATGTCAACCCAAGAAGCAATTGAAGCATATAAAGCCCATGTTTTAGCTATACCTCGTTCAGAATGAAAAAAATGTTTTGCGAATTGGTTTGAACGCATACAAAAATGTATTAATTGTAAAGGAGGATATTTTGAAAAGCAATAAACATATTTCGTTGAATTCTTTTGTGTTTTTCTAGTACTTTCCCGAAACTATTGCAGCAGCTTTCGTATAAAAAAATTACCTTCAAAAGATGTCTGGCAGTTTTCTAAAATCTGCTCGCCCGTCGCTTACACATTTACAAAAAAATTGTTTTTTTGGTTAATTTCTATTATTATATGACTTAGTAGTTTCTAAAGCATGGTGCCTAATAGGTCGGAGTGTGTTAATATCTACACGGAATTGCATCATCTTTGGGAAAGATCTGAATTTTTAGACATTTGTAAAACAATTTTTGTTTCACCTGCTTGTATGGCTTCTATCTTCACTCGTCTACTTTTCATATTTCATTTCTTGTAGCGTTTCTTGTAATTAAATTTGTTTCTTTTTGAAATAGAAACACGCATCAGTGTTTTTTACTTCCCTCGTCTAAAAGACGAAAGAAGTATTGTAATTGCGAATTTTTGCGAAATTTCTTCAGATCTTTATGTTTCAGGGTCTCTAGATGACGAAAACCAGGTTTTCACAATTCCGTCTGTCTGTCTGTCTGCCTGTTGGCGGTATGACTTAAAAACTATTTGTTATAGGATGACGATATTTTGCATGCAGATTATATGTTTACCTGGCATGAAACCGAGAATACTTCAGACAAATATATACAGGGGAAGCACCTTAAAAAATTAAGTTCTGTTTATTTTTGCGTTTACTTTAAAATAGATAGAAGTAATAATTTTCACATAGGTCAGGCATTACACTTGCCGAAAATACGACTCAATAGATACAGGATAATGTCACAAAAGAGTCGAAATGTTTTAATAATAAGACCATTCCGTTAAATAGAGGAGGGCGCCGCACTTATTTCAATAAGGCTGGATGCCAATTTTTACTGTACTATTAATAGTTGCCGGAATATGTTATATTTTTATTGGTGAACTTGATCTGATTTCATTTGATTTTATTTAATAT
The DNA here is from genome assembly GCA_940337035.1 of Agriotes lineatus. Lineage (NCBI taxonomy): Eukaryota > Metazoa > Arthropoda > Insecta > Coleoptera > Elateridae > Agriotes > Agriotes lineatus. The sequence continues at coordinate 93,474,370 of OW679198.1, forward strand.
TATGTTCTATTTTTGCCTAGTGCAGACTGTAGTTTTTTGGCTCCTAAATTGTTCTTTCCTACTACGAAGATAGCAATGTCATCAGCAAAAGTAGCCACACGATCGTTTTCAAATGTATCGATGTCACAAGTGCACAACAAGTACAGGAATAATTCCGCTGGTCTATTGTTATGCACATTTTGAAAATTTAAGGAAAATTTAAATAAATTTTCAGAAAATATTGCTTATATAGCTGGAGCGATTTTCTGTAGCAGTTTTGCGGAGCTTGAGGGATAAACTGCTTCTGGTGCTGTGTGGTTGGTATTTTGGAGATGTACTTCAAATGGATTTAAAATCATGCGAAATCTTGGAAAGTTTCAATCAGCATTAAGCATTAATTTGTTGTTGTCGCTGAAGCAAACTTACCGCTGCACGCTTTGAGACCTTTTCCTCTTACGATCTCATACTGTCAACTGGAGAAAATTCCGTACACTTCAACCCTGCAGTTTTTGGGGCAGCTTTAGCATCTAATTGAGGACCAGAAGTTCACAACGCTTCTTCATCGCCGCAGCCCTACAGGATTGAGCACTCCCAAGTACCTTCTTTACGATTCCCGTCGTGGTTTCGTGTATATACCGAATCCTTATAGTAGTGTATTACTTACGGTTTTGCAGTATGATTCTAATCCGATCGTTGAACAATAAATCGGCTGCAGCTTTACTTATTGTATGCTTTGTGCACGGTGAGTTAATTGTATTTAGGACTTTTTAGTATTTCTACCAACCAACCAATATACATTTGCTTTTTGGGTTACAATAAGGCCTTCAATAAAGTCCGCTACAACCGCCTCATACATTTACTCAGAAAGAAGAACTTAGATTCAAAATACATCAGAATTATTACAATCAGACTGCGATTATAAAAGAGAGGAATTAGCTGTCGGGAGAAATATAAATACGACGAAGCGTGAGGCAGGGATGTGTGCTTTTCCCGACCCTTTTTAATTTGTATTCCGAGGAAATAATCCAAGAAGCACTGGCAGAAGAAACGGCGGGTATTAAAGCCAATGCAAGACCGATTAACAACCTAAAATTCGCAGATGACACGGTATTAATAGTCTTTAGAAGATCTACAACGACGCATAGACCAAGTAGTGGAAGTCAGTGAGAAAAATAATTAATACGAAACGATAAAAAACCAAATTCATAGTAATTTCCACAATGCAAAAACATCACGAAAATTTAATGATTCATACTAAAGCAATAGAATGTAAAAGAAAAACTGTAAGTATCTAGGAACAATTATCAACGAGAACAACGACTACAAGGAACAGATTAAGTAAGTCAAGAATAGGACAAGCACGAAGTGCATTTAAGAATATGAGAAATATATTATGCAGCACAGATCTTAGTTTAAATGTAAAAACAAGACTCTTGAGGTGCTACGTATTCGCAATACTATTCGACGGAATGGAATTCTGGACTTTAAAGAAAAATATCACTGACAAATTGGAGACATTGAGTTACAAACGACAGTGTAATGAGACGGAAGGGAGAGAAAAAGGAAGTTGTGAACACTATCAATACCCGAAAACTACACTACTTAGGACATGTGATGCGAGGGGAAATGTAACTTAGTACCTACAGATAATTATCTAAGGGAAAATGCAAGGTAGAAGATGAATATCTTGGTTGAACGACTTGAGAACATGGTTCAATTATAGCTGAGCCGACTAATTTAGAGCTGCAATATCAAAGGTTCAAATCGCCGTGATGATTGCCAATCTTCTTAGAGGAGATGTTACATGAAGCAGAAGAAGTATTTCTATAGTGGCTGCCATATTCGACAGTGTTGGTCGCAATCAGTTATTTAATGTTGACGACGTTTAACAACGACCCTTGTGCGCGATAATGTTATTTAGGAAGGAGTACCGTAGCTTTTGTCTGTTGCTTGTTGACGGCCATTGCACGGATTGAAGTGTAATACAAGTATTCAGATGCATGAGACGTTCTGCGCAGATTTCGGTTTCTAAAGTAATCGAACTTCAACTGCGAATGTTAGTCCCCGTACTCCGTTTTCGTTCGATTTTCATTTATGGATGGGAAATTTGTGATTGTCTAGGAAATTGCACGAATTTAGTAACTGACTCAGCTTATTTTCTCTAAACCTCTCTTACGTATCTTTGTGTAATAATTATATTGCGCGATTTTAGTATTAATTTTATTTTGGTTTTTTCCTATTTTCACTTTCATTCATTTTGATTTACCTTTCCAACTTTCCCTTCATCTAAATAAGTCGGATACCAAATGATTAGTAATCGTTTCGTATGATAGCCTAACTTAGTTTTTACCACTTACGGTTTACAGTAAGTCAATCAGCCATTGAAAATAGCAAAGCCACTTGTAATCTCTTTCATATCGAATTACATTTTGTTAGAAAGCCCTAGGGTCAATATTTGTTGTTAAAATTAAATTGTCACCTATGTATCAATAGCCTCTATACCAAGAACAAAATTATGAAACTTGACTGGTTGAGACAGCGCCCACCAAAAGAAATTGTTACACACTCTATTGTTTCTTTATTGTATATAGGGTGCCCAATTTAAATTTACGCAGCTTTAAGCAGGTGAGTATGCAACACACATAACATTTCAATGGCGAATCGTGTATGTGTTGCATACTCACCTGCTTAAAGCTGCGTACATTTAAGTTGGGCACCCTGTATATATCTGTACATATATTTAATTACAACTTTTGCAAAGTAACATCGGAAGCAAACACAACTTTTGTGCTAATTTACATATAAATTTACTGTCGTATCCCAACTCAGTTAGTTCCAATCTTACAATCTATAATTACATACAACTTGTGTATACAATACTTGATGTATTTCAGAATACTTGCCTTTAAGTTGCTAACACTATTACCTACAAGAAAACAACTACCAAATAGTGCACTAACCAATAGAATATCTTTAAGCCAGCTAAAATAGTATAAAGAGTAGATTATAAGCTAATTAATATTTTGTTTTTGAGACTATAAAACGGTTCATAGAAACACATAACTATCAAATATACTTCTCAACAAGAAGGATAGATATAATTTTGCAAGATATAACTTTCGGTGGGTGCCCTTTGATATTCCAGCTAGTGGACGTCTGTCATATCCTCGTCAATTCTGCTGAAGACCCCACATGACGAAATTCTGTTGTAATGAGTTGCGGTTTCACCACTATCATCCAAAGCTTAAAGTCCAAAGTTCGCCGTGAACGCATTCAGGAAGTCCCCAATCTCAAAAGGCAGGGGTTTCCCAAAGTGCCGGAAAAGTTATGCATCTTGTTAACTTTGACAGAATTGGGTTAAATCGCGACCCTGAGGTCAAACAGCAAGGAATGGTTTCAGCCAAACGATCTGGCAAACCTTACATCTAATTTGCAATAACATTTTTTATTTCTCTGCCAATGGTTGCTTAAAAATACTTGGGTCACCTCCTTTCATTGTACTAAATTCGTTTTTATGATGATAAATTGCATATTTATATCAAACGCCTCGAAGTAAAATGAAATATGACTCTAAATTGATCGCTTCTTGTAATTTAAGTAATTAGCTTTATCAATTTGAACACATATTTCAGTTTTATACTCAGAAACGTGCATAAATTACAAATAAAGGCAATGGTGCGAAACGCCTTCCCATTAAATCTCTGTTTTCAGTACACCATAAAAACAAGTCTTTGGGATTTTTAGGATCGACTGTATAATCACAAAGAAAACGCTGAAAAGATAAATTATATTTTGTCTGCTTTCAGGATGTGGAACAAAAAGCCAACTCTTATCTTCCAGCAACCACTCTCACCCTAACAAAGCACGTCACTTGCTAATACACAAAGAACACATTCCTGTTTTACATAATTTTCGGGTGCATTTTCAAATTAAAATTTTGTGTTGGAAGGTGCTGGAGCTGATGTCTCCTGTAATCTTGGACTTATCTCGAAGCGGTCTCTTTTCAGAATCTTCAAGCGGGTGTTAGAAGGAAGCGGGGCTAGTAGTATAAAGTCGACAAAAGCACTTCCGAACGGTTTGATGGTCTGTAAACCAGTGTTTATAGATTTACACAGCTTTTAGTGCTTCTCAAGAAAGTCTGAGAATATAGCAATGCCATTAGCAAATGAGATTACACGTAAGCAGCAGGGCGGAAGACTAGCACAATAGGCTTTTAGAATTAGCACACGCAACAAGAATGGCGCCCGAAAATCGGATCTGATTATATTTTCAATTAATTACTTCCGATTGTTCCAAAAATAATTACTTTTGCTATTGTAGTTTGCATGCTATCGTGATTTACCTTTGATTCTGTAAACGTTTTGTTCGGTAAACAACGGCATGCGGTAGCTATCGCAAAATGCTACCTTGAAAACAATACGCTGAATGCGGAGTAATAGGGAGACGGATAACACAAATTCGAGGTCTGAGCTCGTTTGTGAATGGAGGAATATCTGAACACGAGAATAAGTTGGCCCATTTCAGCCTACCATTAAACATTATGAAGGCTTCTTCCTTCGATGCTGCGAAAAACACGTTTGAACTTAAAAATCACTGAACTGTGTAAGCTTTTACACAGAAAACCTATCACTATGGGAAGGTTATTTGTAGGGAAATTTCATATTTCACAATTTACTTCTGATATGTCTGGTAAGTAAAGCACTCCACTGATAGACAATGATTTCTGAAAGTAATTTTAAAAGTGTTTTTTGGAATATCGGTGTAAAGCAATTTGACACACAATTTATTTGGAAAATTGATTTATTATCTGACTTGAGAAAAATTGGTACTATTGGTAAATATAAAAAAGTAAATATTTGAATACGAAACTAAGTTTTTACGATGTACGTTTTCATTAAAATTTTTATTAACGAATCAATTGATAAAGAACCTTAATTTTACTGTAAATATTAAACATAATTTAATTTTGAATAGTTATTGTTTACTATCTCTATTATTATCTATTTTCATTCAAAAAGTCATAAAATGAAAATACAGAAATGTTTAACAATTTATTATAGACTAGCTGACCCGGCAAACAGTGTTCAGCCCAAAAATAATTTGTCTCTGAGACCGCGTTTTACCACTATAGGGTTTTAATGTCATGTTCACCGTCTTGGACTTAAAAATAAATGTCATTTTCGCAATCAAAGTCATGTCGATTTTTAGGCTTATTTACCCCATTTCACCCCCTAAGGGGTAGCGGACCGGACAGACGTTGTCCTGCCCGAACGTTGGTTTGCCTGGTATTAGCGGGTTCAGCAAACGTTTTTTCGATATTAGAATTTTCGATTTTTTTCATTTTAAAAAATATTGGAAGTGGGGGGGGGGTAAAATTTTGGGGTTATATGTTCTGATATGCGAGTAATTTTAAAAGAAATTTTAAAAAATCGTCAAAAAATAAAAAAGAAAGTCCTAGAATCCGATTGCAGCGCCACCACCGGGTTCAATTGTGAATATAAACCATCCAGGGGGCTCACTCAAACACACACAAAAATTCATCAAAATCGGTTCAGCTGTTTAGGAGTTCAGTCACATACACATGTACAGAAAAATTATATATATAAAGATTTTCATTTTAAAAAATATTGCGGGGCGGTGGGGGGGTGAAATTTTGGGGGACCCGACAGACGTTGTCCTGTCCGAACGTTGGTTTGCCTGCTATTAGCAGGTTCAGCAAAGGTTTTTTCGATTTTCGAATTTTTTATTTTTTTTATTTTAAAAAATATTGAGGGTTGGTGGGGGGTGAAATTTTAGGGTTATATGTTGTGATATGCGAGATATCTTTAAAAAAAATTAAAAAAGAAATTTGTCAAAAAAAAATTCAAGAAATTCCTAGAACCCGATTGCAGCGCCACCTACCGGGTCCAATTGTGAATCTAAACCATTCAGGGACCCACTCAAATACACACAAAAAATTTCATCAAAATCGGTCCAGCCGTTTAGGAGGAGTTCAGTCACATACACACGTACAGAAGAATTATATATATAAAGAAGATATGGCTCAAAAGCAGGCCAAGTATGAATTAAACATTTACGCCCTCTGTGACTCACAAACGTTTTATACGTATAATATGCAGGTGTATTGTGGAGCTCAACCACCTGGGCCTTACGTCATCTCTAATAGACCCTGCGATATCAAAATATTAGGGGTTGGTGGGAGGGGGGGGGGGGTGAAATTTTGGGGAACCCGACAGACGTTGTCCTGTCCGAACGTTGGTTTGCCTGCTATTAGCAGGTTCAGCAAAGGTTTTTTCGATTTTCGAATTTTTGATTTTTTTTATTTTAAAAAATATTGAGGGTTGGTGGGGGGTGAAATTTTAGGGTTATATGTTCTGATATGCGAGATATCTTTAAAAAAAATTAAAAAAGAAATTTGTCAAAAAAAAAATTCAAGAAATTCCTAGAACCCGATTGCAGCGCCACCTACCGGGTCCAATTGTGAATCTAAACCATTCAGGGACCCACTCAAATACACACAAAAAAGTCATCAAAATCGGTCCAGCCGTTTAGGAGGAGTTCAGTCACATACACACGTACAGAAGAATTATATATATAAAGACTAGCTGTTACCCGCGACTTCATACGCGCGAGGTACATTATTTGTGTATTAAATAATGACTAATTATTTTCTGTCATCCCGTCCCATCCCATCTACGTCTCCGTCCCTGTCCCCGTCCCCGCCCCTTTTTCCGCCCCGTCCCTTCCCGTCCCGCCCCGTTCTCCCTCACCCATCCCATCCCTTCCCTTCCCGTTCTTTCCCGTCCCGCCCCGTTCCCTCCCCTCCCCTCCCAACCCATCCCATCCATTTTCTTCCCGTTTCGTCCTGTCCCGCCCCGTTCCCTCCCCTCCCCTCCCATCTCATCCCATCCCTCCCCTTTCCTTCCCGTCCAGTCCCGTCCTGCCCCGTCCCGTCCCGTCCCGTCCTGCCCCGTCCCGTCCCGTCCCGTCCCTTCCCCCCTCCCATCTCATCCCATTCCTTTCCTTTCCTTTCCGTCCCGTCCCGTCCCTTCTCCTTCTCCCATCCCATCCCATCGCATCCCATCCCATCCCATCCCTTTCCTTCCCATCGCGTCCCGTCCCGTCTCGCCCCGTTTTCTCCCCCCTCCCCCCCCTACTATCCAATCCCGTTCCTTCCCGTCCCGTCCCGCTCCGTTTCCTCCTCTCCCCTCCCATCCATTCCCATCCTTTCCCGTCCCTTCCCGTCCCGTCCCGTCCCGTCCCGTCATCTCCTATTTTCACCTTCAGGGGACACATTTTCAAAAACTTTGAATGACTTAGTTCAAAATTTGATCTTCCAAAATTTTACCCCTTTAGGGGTTTAATTATCAAAAGTCCTTTCTTAGCGGATGCCTACTCCCTATGAGAAATCTGTCTGCCAAATTTCAAATGGCGTTTTCGCAATTAATGTCCCTAAAAACCTCAAGAACGACACCCATATCGATTTTTAGGTTTATTTACCCCATTTCACCCCCTAACGGGTTGATTTTTCGGAAAATCACGAAATACGTGTTTGCTTATTTGTTTTTAGGAGTACTTCTACGAAGTTCCAAGTCGAAATGTCTATTTAATATTATTTTTCCATACAAAATTTGAACCCCCATTTTACCCCTTTGGGGGTTGAATTTAGAAATATCCTTCCTTATTCCTTGTATACATCACAAAGGGAAGTGCAAAATTTCAGCTTTCTAGGTCCAAGGGTTTGGGCTGGGCGTTGATGAGTAAGTGAATGAATGAATGAGTGAGTCAGGACTTTCAGTTTTATATATATACTAGCTTTTACCCGCGACTTCGTTCGCGCGAGGTTCGTTATTTGTGTATTAAATAATGTTCCGCCCCACCCCGCCCCGTCTCGACCCTTCCCGTCCCGTCCCGCCCCTTTCCCTCCCGTCCAGTCCCGTCCCTTCCCGTCCCGTCCCGCCCCTCCTCTTCCATCCCATCCCCTCCCCTTCCATCACATCTTTTTCCTTCTCTTTCCGTCCCGTCCGTCCCGCCCCGCCCCGCCCCGTCCCGCTTTGCCCCGTCCCGTCCCGTCCCGTCCCGTTCCGTCCCTTCCCTTCCCGTCCAGTCCCGTCCCGCTCAGTCCCGTCCCGTCCAGTCCGTCCCGTTCCGTCCAGTCTAGTCCCGTCCCGTCCCGTTTCTTCCCTTATGTCATGTTCACCGTCTTGGACTTAAAATAAATGCCATTTTTGCAATCAACGTCCCAATAAACCTCAATAACGACACCCATATCGATTTTTAGGCTTACTTACCCCATTTCACCCCCTAAGGGGTTGATTTTCGGAAAATCACGAAATACGTGTTTGCTTATTTGTTTTTAGGAGTACACCTACGAAGTTTCAAGTCGAAATGTCTATTTAATATTATTTTTCCATACAAAATTGGAACCCCCATTTTACCCCTTTAGGGGTTGAATTTCGAAATATCCTTCCTTATTCCTTGTATACATCATAAAGGGAACCTCTGTGCAAAATTTCAGCTTTCTAGGTCCAAGGGTTTGGGCTGGGCGTTGATGAGTCAGTCAGTCAGGACTTTTAGAAATATATATAAGATAGATAATGAAAATGTCGACGCGCAGCATCTTTCCGTGATATTGCATTTAGAATTGAAAAAAGAGATACTAATAGATTACATACTCGGCAGTTTAATTTGCTGTACTTGCTCACTTTTAAGATTCGTCGATTTTTATTTTTATTTGCGCATTTTTTCAAATAAAACCTATACATACAGGGTGACCCGTATTTTTTTACTTACGCCAAGCTGATTTTTTAGTATAGGTCACATGATCACAAATTAAGAAAAAAAATTAAAATTGCAAAATACTAAATTAAATTTTAGGAAGTATGATTTTACGTTTTTATCAATGACAGCAATCAATACAAAAACATGTCAGTCGTCTTGGCTACTACCAAGCACACAACGGTGCACAATTTGAACATTTAATTTACTTGTTTTTGAAGTTATCATTGCAATTAAATTTAATATTTTGCAATTTTAAAGTTGTTTTCTTAATTTTTGGCCATGTGACCTATACTCAAAAATCAGCTTGCCGTAAGTAAAAAATGCGTTCTTTCAAATTCCGTAATAAAAAAGGGGGTTGACATTGAAATAATGCGCAAATAAATATAAAAATCAATGGGCAACAGTGTTTTTTTTCAAACGTCGTTCATTGAATTTATTACGGTACAAAAAACGACGTTACGACACAGCGCCAGCTCATACGAAAAGTCACGAATAAGCTAGACGACTAGAGGGTACGATATCTCTCAAAATCGGGAACCGATGCCCAGCCCGTAACAAGAAGTGCCGACTAGACTCAGTGAAGCGAGGGGTAGTTCAACACGAGATAACACAAGGGCAACCGCCTAATGAACGGTAAACAGATCAAAATAGATTGAGAATGCAAAGGTAAGCCCACTGAGGAACCGGGAAGCAAATGGACCTACCTTTTAACTTTACCCTTGGCAGAAACGCAAAAGCTAAACGGTGTATGGTATGTGTGCGTGCGGCCTTGTGACTCCCCGGAACCGGTAACTGGAGCGCTCAACACCTACCTTAGACGCTCACAACTTCGTCCAGGATCCGCTTTATATCAATCTTACACTGCAGACTGCTTAACCTGAAACTCGACATGCAACACACAAAGAAAATACAACAATAGCATTTAACAAATAGTTCTATAGTTCCAACACACAAATATAGATCTGGACAATCATTAGTACACAAAATAGGGTTGCTGGCATTAATTGGTACTCCGATAAGGTTGTTTCCACTCAACAGCACACAAAATACGGTTACAAACATTCACTGGTACATGAAATATGATTACTGGTTTTAATTATTACGTCGAATATGATGGCTCGCATTGGTTAGTGTACAAAGTATAATTTCTGTCGTCAGTTAGCGTACAAAATATGATTACTGGCATTAATGAGTGCGTGAGAAATGATTGCTGCCATTGAATAGTACACAAATAGCATCGTTAGCGTTAATTAGTGCGAGAAATAAGATAGCTGCCAGTGTGCGGTACGGCGATGTCACATAGACTCGGATTTTAAATTCAATCTAAAAAACTCGCTAATATCAAAGTTTGCAACAGTGCAAAGCGAAAACAGGCACACGTGCTCAGCAACAGACCGGAGCAAGGGCACAGCTGTGTGACGGCCTGGAGTCAATAATGCCTGCATAAAACTTGATACACACTTAAATTAAAACGGAAAAAATATGAAAATCCCACACACACACGGGGTCGTAATTTAGAAAAATATGCAAATAACCCGTACCTTCGTACAATCTAAAAATGCCTTGACAAATTTTTAATGTATTTTATCCACTACTTTACGAAAGCACTGTATTATAAGAGTAATAGTAAAGCTATTTTAAATTTGCTATTTGATATTAAAAAATCTGTAACGGGCTTTACTCAGAACTTTCCTCGCAGGTGGACGTTGTGACATTAAACAATTTTAAAAATCCAAAGAAAGTAAGAATAACTAGCTGTTAATATATCTAAGAATGTTATGAGTATTATAACTGCCGCAGATTTGTTTTGAAAGATTTGTGTTGTGATTTATAACATCCGTGGTTTGTTCAATAGTTTATCGGTTTCAGTATGGTGATGGTTGCCGTGTACGGTAAATGAATATTACCGTACAGATACAGTTATGACTTAGTTACCAGCTTACTTTTGTATATGTTAATAAAGGCTTAATATCCTAAAACTGATAAAATAGCTTAACGTACCTAAGAATACCGAAACAATAAAAAGAAACATTTGGTAATGCAAATTAAATCAATTTTCAAAATAAAAAAGCATTAGCGGTGGTGGGATTCGAATTAGAGCGCCTGCAAGAAGCGATTTCAACTCCACCCGTGTATCGCACACACTTATTGTTAAACAGAACGCATTTATTGTTGCCTATTTTTATATTTAACCTGTGTATGTTGAGTCCTATTTTCGTCAAATGTAAATCCTGAACTATGTGCAAATTAATACTTTTATCTATTTTTAAGTTTAAGTAAAACTAAAGGAAAGTGTGTTTTTGCAATTACAATACTTTTTTCGTGTTTTAGTGGAGGAAATTAAAAATTAAATACTATTAACCTACCCTGAATTGGAGTCAATTGTTCTGCTAGAGCTAGTCAGTTAAATTTGATATTTAGTTTAATGATTGAACAAAAGGGCACAATATTAACTAGTCATTTGAAATTTTTAAAATCAAAAATAATTATTGAATTTGAATAATTACAGTGAAATATAAATATTGATACGATTCGGGCTCTTACTTTGTGTTACCTATTAGTATATGTTAGGGTTCCGGGTGGTGTAGCTTGAACAAGCGTCCACGTTCGATGAGCAGAGTTAAGCAACGCTTTTTCTGGTCAGAACTTGGATGGGAGTTCCACAGCTGCATCTCTCGGCGCCTCGTGATACGGCTGTCACGGAAATAGTTGGTCCCGGCGGTCATAACAACATCATGACAGTCGTTAGTGGGGTTGAAAGTCCCCATAAATGCACAGCGACGCCTATAATTGGACTAACGGCTGTTGGCTGAGTGCGATATAAATATAAATATAAAATATAGATGTTTATAAATTATATTTTTATCAATTTAAATTGTCCTGTTTATATTATATGAATATTAATAGTTATTCTTTCTGCTAGCTCCTGAAAATCAGAGGTGGATTCCTTTTATCTAGATTGCTTATTCTGAAATTTCATACTTTTAAATTGCACCAAATTAATTACAGCTTTACATTTTTCAAAATTTGTTATCTTAATAATGAAATCAAAGTCCTTAACGATACCATATTTTTTCCTTGCAACACACTATATCTTTATTTTTGAGTTCTACCTACTATGTGCAATAATCTATTTCGATTAAGTATTTGTCATTACCTTCAAATTTCATACTTAGATATTACATTATATTCGAATCCATCCGTTTCTCAATTAGCAATATTTTATTCAATTATAGATTTTATTTTCTTTTTTAATTACATACCCATTATTTATATTTCCAATTCATATTCAAATTGATCCCTATAATATTCAACTATTGTAATCCCTTAACCCTATTTTAAAATTGATTTTTATAACCCTGTATTCATATCATTACAATATATAATAAAATTTATCTACTCCTACTGTACAATGGCCATTAATTATGATTCATAATTCACAGTTTGCAGCCAATCATAAAATTCTATTTTCATTATTCAATAGTTTTCAAATTACAGCCAATCAGAAAATTCTATTTTCATTATTCAATAGGTTGTAGCCAATCACAAAATTCATTCTTATTATTAAATGACTTTTGAAGTTAACAGCTGTCACAAATGTTATAATTGAAATTATGAACACAGGACTCCTATTGCATAGGAGTAGATAAAATATCGTATTATATTCGCGATTATGGCCATTATTCACTCATCTTCGTGAATAATGGCTGTCATAATCGCTCATATAATAATATACTATTCTATAAGTAGCAGAAGCTAAGGCATCCACTGCAATATATTTAAAATTTACATTATTAATAACAACGTGCTGAAGACAAATGAAAAATAAGTCAACAGTGATTAAGTTCCGAGATTTATAATTTGTTGCAAATATGTTAATGTAGTCGTGTAGATTCATTTGTATGCTAATTTGTATCTTTTAAATTAAAGACTATGAGACTGTGATAGCACTAGGCAAAGTCTTTAATATGTTTACCCGAATTATCAGAAACCAATAAAGCCTACGCAAAATCCTTCACCTAAATTCGCCGAACAAACAAGTCGAAAATAAACTAGATTGCCAGAACTTTTTTGCAGCAAAACCCTTAGACTGAAATGCAGTTTAGAAGACCTGTGTCTTTCGAATATTTAAAAGATATGTTAGCATTTAGATTTATTTTCTTGCAAACGTGGGCAGTGGTATGTATAGCGTGTTAATTCGACATCATTTTATGCAGTACCAAATAAAACCTCTGGGCAGTGTGTCCATCTTCATGTAAAATTTAAGATCTGTCCGGAGCTTATTTATTTGAAGCTATTTTTCTAACTCAGCTCAATTACTCCTGCCTCGTATAAAAATAAATAACAATTACTGGGTGCTGCAAATACAACTTGAGTTAACAGAGATCAAGTGCCTTTCATTCCGCCATCCTTACACCAGAAATTAATCCAATACGTTTGCAAAACAAGGACGTGTTCCATTAGTTGTCTGATCTTAAAGCTGTTGTCGGGTTTTCGTGATTTTTTCTGCCGTAGAAATCAAAGGAAAATTGGTTGAGTAACAGCTCGCAGCAGCTCGTTTTTCCAAAATAACGATGATTAATTTTTCCAATAATCTCCCTTGTCTTGTATTTCCACTTTGTTTTTACGTTTGATGCCAACTTGCATTAAGGAATGAAATTAGTTGGTTCCTATAATTTTGACAAGGCGAACAGTGGTAGAAAGGAGGCCGCTAAATTTTGTTAAAAGCTATCGAATTTCGCCAGAAGTTTTTAGGGCTTAATATAATTTCGCCTTTACGGATGTAAGTTTGCGTTGTTAGACGAAGTACTTTAGAATTTTAGGAAACGGCAACATTGTGAAGCCTGAAATCGTTTTTTATTCCTGCTAAGTCTGCATAATTACATTAGAAATCGTTTTGGAAGGAAACGAAAATCTCTTTTGTTCAAATTCCTCAATTGAGCAGTCTTAATTTTCTCTAAATATAATGAGTTTAAATATTGATAAAGTAAGATTACGAGATCTGAGCCTTCTGGAGCAAATGGAGTTAACTTAAATGTTCTTTCAAATTATCTTCCCCATTTACTACCTTTGAACGTAGTTTTCTATTTTATATCCCTAAATATACAGGAAGATAATTGAGCACCTGAAAGGCGAACGTAGACTGGTCATAAACTTCCGTTATGGTACTGCAGATCTGCAGTTCACCTTCCATCCTTTTCCGATGCATAACTCCGTTGCTGTCGTTTCTGTTTATTTCGAGTTCGTTTTATTAGTTGCAGAATAGAACTCGAGATGGGATTGTTGATTCATGATGCGGACGGATCGCGAACCACCACGTGTATTGCGGCTGTAAACTTAAGAGGATTGGCTGAACCATGAATTTCCTGCAATTGTTTAAGGTGAAGCGAGTGTTAACCACTGCTTATAAGGTTATCGATTCGAGTTTGCTGCCGGGAACATCGGCTCGATAAAAAATTCACATGATTACGGGAAATAAGCTAGATTTACCTTGATTTCGTACGTGAATAAAACCTGTCTTGTACATAGGCATAACTTTTGTTATCTTGGAGATTTTATTGCCGCTATAGGATTACCATTTTATTGCGTTGGCATTGACTCACACATACCTTTCGCTGGCATATACTTACACAGATATTGTTATACTTTCTCAAGTATAAGATTCATTTATTTTTTATACTGTTAATGTTGTAAGATAAGGTATCAACAGTGAAGTAGTTATCAATGATCGTTCTTAACAGTTACTTACTTCTTCTTTTTATTATTATTCTTATATTAAGTTCAGCACTAACATATTTTGACCTGTTACATTTATACATAGTATGAAATTCAAAAATTTCGTTAATTGCTGATGATCTGCAGAAGATCTTTATAAGGAGTCAAGGAAAAATGGCTTTACCAGCCATTCACTAATTTTTCATTCTAAAAGACACATTTTTGTACTTATTTTTCATCATTCTTTTCATTTTAAAACTTCAACAAGGCATGATCAATTTTTTTTTTCATGAATATGAACCCTAGGAATAGCGCTGCATACTTTCATGGTGACATTGGTGCTAGATCGAGCAGCTCCTCAGCTGCAAGAAGAAAGTAAACAAATAAAGATATTTTAAAAGCCAATGGGGGCGACCATAGCTGAAGCTCTCCAGCACGCTGACCGCGGCTGATAATGCGTTTAAAATTACCGATATCAATTCTTACAACTTTTGGCACGTGCAGTGAGTTAGTTCATCGAGTGCAGTTTTAGAATTTCATTCACATGCAAGGTCGCAAGGGTTATTTGTAAGGGTCCGGCAGTTGGATTCAATGGTTTTTGGTAGCTTGTTATAGATATATTATTGATGTGACGTTTGTCAAACACGATTTATTTATACAGGGTATATATAACGGGTGTTCATAAACAGTCGTCATCCCAGTTGCTTTGAAAAACAAAATGTTATGTCTTTGATTAATTCGTGCAACTCAATGAAACGTCATTGAGTACTGTCATAACGCAGTTTTTCTCAATTTTAATAGACATACGTTTCTGAAGTCAAAACCTACTGGGATGACGACTGTTTATGAACACCCGTTATATATATACGTTATATATGCGTTCATATTTAAAGTTTCACCTACTATGGCTAATTGGTCTGTTAATCAACAAGTAGGTATTCGCGGTAATTTCGTATATTTTGACCAACTAACGCATATACATTTTCGTATTTTTTAAGGGCTTCTTAAAGTCTACAGCTTACCAGACACGTCCACAAACAATTCAAGAGGTTAATAAGGTAATTCGGAAAGAATTAAACTTGTTGAATGCTAGCGAAAATTTACTTCAGCGCGTTATATTAAATTTCCAAAGCAGGTTGCAGCAATGCTAAGAAGTGGTGGATACCTCGCAAATGTGATATTTGGGCACTGATAGTTTTGCTTCAGAATTAGTTCACATACTTTATTGGTCCCTCTACAGCAAGCTATTAAAAACCGTTCAATCTAATTGTCTAATTAATAGTTCTCATTATAAGCCTCTTTCGTCATATTTTCTGTATTTATTCATTTCATGTGACGACTAACTTAATTCTCAAACAAATCTTTAATTAACCTGTAATTTGGTACTTTTGTTCACTGATACTAACTTTTGCCAGTCCATATGAAAAATATTTAAATCTCGGGATGCATTTTATGTTAGCTTGACTCTACTATCAAAGTTCTCTACGAGCCACCACTGTTCTTGAGGACAGTGTTTTTTAAATCAAATATTTCCATACTTTTATAATTACGGCTTTTAGTAGGCCTACCTATAAAGAGAATCATCAAAAGTAGGAGCCGCAAACTACTTAACGTTGATATTCTTACAATTGTAAGTGAGTAAGTGATAATTTGAACTGTTCAAAGTTAGCGCTAGTCATAAAATACTCATACAAAGAACTGTCTAATAAAGACCGAAACATATAGTTAAACATGTAAAGGCACACCATAATTAATTGGAAATTTAAATTTTCCTTTATACAAATGTACAGAATAAATACATCAAGCAACTCAACTGCAATAGAATAAAAACCAAGTGTCAATAAATGCAATAATTAATTGACTGTTAATTAAGCTTCAGCAAAACTATTTATGGTGCAAAAAAGAATATAGAGGATAACAAATGAATAAAATATTGCAAACAATAATTCAATTAGCCTACAGCACGGGCTCAAAACCATGCCAGGTTGTATCCAAACCACAGGTGTCACCAGTTTCATAAAATCATTAGCAATCGTCTACTTTGATGGAATTCATCTATGTAGTAATTCAAATACGTTGCCTTGTCCAGGTTACGGAGGAAACTGATGTTCTTTATTGTTGAGATTCCACGGAGCAGATGTCCACAAAAAAACTAGGGCTAACAATTAAATAATGACAAGGAATTTTCAATACGTATTTAAGTAAAGTTGATCGCGGAAGTAAAGTAGTTGTTTTAGTGCGGTGCATAAATGTTTTTCTCTCTTTGGATCGGGAACTAAAGCACCAACTTTACTCCCCCGGTAAATAAATAACTATTTTGAATCTGTTATTTGCACACAAATACTTACCAGGTATTTCTAGCAAGAACACAAAACTAGAATCATCAATGGTAAATAAAAATACAGTATTCCACACTGCGTTAGTGAATTTAGATAAAAATGTATGATTATTAAGGCAAAATGGCAACAACTGACTACTTGTGTACGGTAAATACTGAGATTACATTTGCTTCAAGCGACATTGCGCTTAGAAGCTTTGTGAACGGTAAAAATAAAACTTGGATATCTTGAACACAAGAAAAATGAGTTGTGTATTAATTTTGCTAGGCATAAAAACTTTTCAATTATTTCATAATGGCTGGTTTTTATATTTTATGAAATCCAGTGGGATAGGTAACTCATTACGTCACTCAATTGACACTACTTTGGTTGGGTAATGACACCACTTAGTTATGTAATGGCTTCATTACCTAACTGAGGGGTGTAATGGCTTCATTACCTAACTGAAATAGTGTCAAATGAATGACATAATGGCATTTGCCTACTAAAATATTTTTGAAAATGACAGATCTGACATTTCTCTTAATGAAATTTTCTCAATTTTAGGCAGTTGTAGATAAAATGTTGTACAATACATGTGTGATAATGCATCATTAATATACTTGTGTGCTTACATAACTCGTGTTACGCCCTCGTTTGTAACTTACACACACGTATATTAATGATGTTCTTATCCCACTTGTATAGTAAATAACTAATATTATACTGCATTATTACGTAGCTATCAAATAATTTATTAATTTATCAATTTCTCTTCAATAAAGTGATATACCATCCATGAAGAGGTATCTGTATAATCATCACGTAGTATCTACCATAACCTGTAGATGGCGTATAATTATATCTCTCACATGTTTAATACTTCTAACTTAAGAATATAATGTTTTATTTTTACTCTGCCTTAACATGTATTGAAATATTTTATAACCAAATTTTTGGGCCTGTTTTCCGCGCAACGCGTGAGAACAAGTGCCGGGTGAAAAGGAATGCAAAACGTATGTTTTATGAAGAGCTGTATATTTACTTAAATATAGTATAAGCAACTGACACTTTGCTTAAATACACAGTTTGTCTGAAATTGTGTAGGAAATTATCAGTCATTATAAATATGTAGGTCGGTATAGAAACTCGCTTATAATTTAAGTAACAATTTGACCCCTTAATTAATTTTAACATATTCAATCTCTTTTGGTATAGGAAAAAATCTGAACGGCGATTACTCGAAGACATGTCAGTTCGGAAAGCTTCAGAATGTTTAATATTATTTCATGACTGAATATGGCATGAATTCCAAAATCGCATTTACCAATGTAGAAGGATATTGGAAGGCGAAATAATGCCCTAAGTTATCAAAACAAATAGCGTGAAAGAAATAGGTACGTAAGAAGCAGAACCAGAATACGAGCAAAAATAAACGAATTTAAGAAAATTTGAAAAATAAGAACGATTGATACTATAAAACAAAGAAAGCCGAAAATATTTTCGCATGCAGTTGAGAAATTGAAAAAAGCTACAATGGCGGTGAAGAAATTAAAGAAAAAACAAATTGCGAACAGGATATATGGAAGGAAAGTATAAAGAAAAGAAGTAGCAAAGATAAACTTTGTAAAGTCGACAAGGAGAACATTACAATAAAGGAAGGGCTCGGAAATATTGCAACGTAGCCGTAGGAAAAATACAGCAATTAATAATAAAAGTGCTAAAATGTCTGAAGAGAAGGAAACAACACTACGAAAAAAGTTCTCAATGATTAGGAACAAAATATAATTCTGTGATTGTATGGAAAATAAAATATCACTTATTGCAAAAACCATGCAGCTGTATATAGTTTATTAGCAACATTAGAAAATATATAAGAGAACAAGTACGAGAAAAATTAGAAATTACGAGAAGATAGAATAACAGAATATGTAAAATAAAAAATTAAAATTGCTGTCTGAAGATAGAAAATGTGTAATGAATAATATTATAGGAAATTACATTTATGAAATATGAGAACTAAACAAGTGAACTTAATTCAAGCTATTAGTTTATATATAACAGCATTTAGAACTAAAACAAGACTTTGAAATGTTGAAAGTAGTAAAACAAAGCCTGTTGTACTTTCTGGAAGCAGTAAGCGTAGTAAATGGTTCAACAACCAAAATAAAACAAGGATCGTGTATATTTACATCTGTTTGTGTCTACCGATAAAAAATGAAAGGGTTACAATCAGTAGCTACAAAAGGTATTTTTGCTACGACGCGTACTGAAAGTAGGCCTTTTACCAATAGCTTGTCCCACTAAACCCTCACGTGCAAGCTTCAATTCAGATAATCTTCTCTTCGCGACACTCTATATTAGCAAATTTAAAATTCAAATCCGACACTTATAGCTTTCTGAAAATTAAAAATTATTTAACCTCTTTCATTTTTCAACAAATAGAAAATTGTCGAAGGTCTTATATAATGTACGTAATTCACTTAGCTATACTTTAGAATGATATTTTAAAACTTTATTAAATGACTGGATATGTTTTTAATATTTTATTAAATTCATTATGTGTACTATCTATTTATACGAGGTTTTCCATAAAATAAGGTCTCCAAGGCGCTGGAGTCGCGAGGAACGCTTCCATTCGCCGCTACAGCCAGGTGTGAGTCACGTTCTGTGATTCGGGCGACGAAACCTGGGTCCATTATACGCCACCAGAGACAAAAGAACAGTCCCTCAGTGGCGGCATTCAGGATCGCCGAAGCCGCGAAAGTTTAAACAAACATTGTTTGCCGGCAAAGTGATGGCCACTGTGTTTTGGGATAGGAAGGAGATATTGTTCTGCGAGTTCATTGCCTACCGCGACAATAATAAACGCTGATCACTACTGTCAAACCTTGAAGAACCTTCGAATTTCAGGACCGAAGCGGAGTTGAAGGAAGAGGTCGTACGTTACCTGCGCGCCGCGGCGGGGGATACCTATGACAAGGGTATACGAAAAATGCTATACCGCATGCAAAAACGCATGGATCGCAATGGGGATTATGTGGAAAAATAGTAGAAAGTCCAGGCTTTCCAACAATGTATTAATCAATGCACATAAACGTGTTTTTCTTTGGGGAAAAAAATGGAGACCTTATTTTATGGACAAGCCTCGTACAAGTGCACAAAGTGGGTGATTATTGCAAGCTACATGAAAATGATTGCCAAGTTGGATAACACATTAATGCCATAACTCTTTTGCAAGTGTCGCATACAATATTTTTTCTGCAATAGTATGATAAAAATATATTTAATAAACTACTGGCGAATTGTAATAAAGTGGCAGTTGCACTCAAAACGATAAAAAAGTACAAGAATGTTTAATAAAGTGCTGGCGGATAATAATAAAAATTTTATTCCACTGAGTACATTAAAGTGGCACTTTTTACACTCAAAACGATGCATGAAACTGTAGTTTATTGCACCATGGTAAAAATAATTATTTAGACCACAGGTGTTAGAAGTGCAACTTTTTTTCAAAAGTGCCTGAAAAATAAGCACGCTAACACGAGTTGTCTATAAGATTTTTTAAAATTTCATTAAATATTCAAATCCAAGCCTATTTGGTATAGAATTGTATTTGTAGTCAAGTACGTTGGTCAGTTCTGGTAACTAAGGAAAAGTCTGTTTAAAATCGTTCATTCTTAAATTAAAAGCAGTGTCACTTTTTTCACTCGGTGAAAAAAAGTGGCACTTTAACACCGAAATTTATTTAAAAAAGCCTACTTTTTAATATGAAATTTTAAAAAGGTAATCTTGAACATTTTTGGACAGATTTGTTATCAGTTATCACTACAATATCGTTAATTTATATGAATAAATTTTTTTTTTATTGATTTCCATGAATATTTACAATCTGTTACATTAATAACATTCAGTAAATAGAATAACAAAGAATTACCAACATGCAAGAGAGACTTCCAATAAAATCACTCTTTCCTAAGACAACTTATTGTGACTAATTACAATTAATTATAAGATTTTAACCATTAATTACTTAAGCTTAATAACATATACAAAAATATATGAAACATATCACTAATTAAACCTGGTCGGGAGATCTAACGGGTCAGATCCTTTCAGTCTTTGTATGTTTGGCCTCTCCAGCAGATTCACTGCCAGCTGATTGGTGTGCACTTGGAGTCTGTCGTGGTATTTTGTGCTGTGACTTTGTATTTCTTCTCTAATTGATGGCATAGGTATATCTTGCTGTATCAGCCAGTTTGGAACGTACATTGGTGCATTGGTGATCGTTCTTAAAACCTTATTTTGGAATCTTTGTAGAATTTCCAGATTTGAATTACTAGCAGATCCCCATAACTGGATGCCATACGTCCAAATAGGTTTTATTATACTTTTATAAAGGAGAAGTTTGTTTTCCAGAGTTAGTTGGGAGTTCCTGCCCATTAACCAATACAGTTGTCGAAATTTTAATCCTAGTTGTAACCTTTTCTTCCAAATGTGGGTCTTCCAGGTAAGTCGCCTATCTAGGTGTATTCAAGATATTTGACACTATCTTGTTGAGGAATTAGGTTGCCGTTTAAATTTACTGGAGCACATGTTTCTTTTCGCAAGGTAAATGTAACATGAACTGATTTGTCTTCATTTACTTTTATACGCCATGTCTTCAACCAGTCCTTCTATCTTTTTTAATGTTCTTTGAAGTATTTGGGATGCTGTAGTTGGATCATCATGCGAAGCCAGCACAGCAGTATCATCGGCATAAGTGGCTACCAGTGTTTGCCTTGTGGTTGGAAGGTCTGCGGTGTACAATATGTATAACACCGGTCCTAGGATGCTACCCTGTGGAACTCCAGATTGTATTGGGTAGATCGGTGACAGTTGTTCTTGATATTTGACCTGAAACGATCTCTCTTCTAGGTACGATTTAAGATTTTGTAGTAAACTGGCAGTTCGTTTTTTATCTTGTAAAGCAGTCCCGTATGCCAAACCTTGTCAAAGGCTTGGCTGACGTCTAGAAAAACTACCGAACAATATTTTTTAAGTTGTAGATCGTGGTTGATTTTTTGTTACTATTCGGTGCACCTGTTCCGTAGTGCGTGCCCTTCTCTAAAACCAAACTGGTGATCTGGTATGACGTTTCGTTCCACAAGAGTTGGTTTCATTCTTCTTAAAATTAGTTTCTCCAATACCTTGGCTATAGCTGGAAGAAGACTGATAGGTCTGTATGATGTAATTTCCTCCGGGCGTTTTCCTGGTTTTGGGATTAGAATTACTTGCGCTAATTTCCATTGTTGTGGGAAGAAATTCAATCTCAGAATAGCATTAAATATATAGGTGATCATTTTGAAGCCTTTCTCTGGAAGTTCTTTCAGAGTTTTAGCAGTGATTAAATCGTGGCCAGGAGCTTTATTTAACTTTAAACTTTTAATTGTTGTCTCAATTTCAGTAACCTTGAACGGTTTGATGGTCTGTGTTGTTTTGGCGTCTCCTTCAATAAATTTGTGAATTTGTCGTTCTACTTCTGGAGAACAAGTTTGAGGGAATGGTTGAAATACTTGCGCTAAATGATTGGCAAATGCGGCTGCTTTTTCCGTGGGACTTTTTGCCCAATTCCCGTTTGGTAGTCTAATAGGTGGAATTGTTGCCTGTGGTCTTTTGAACTTTCTGGTGGCTTTCCATAATGAATAATTTGTGTCTTCTGTAGCAGTAAGCCTAGACAAATACTCTTGTATTGCCTGGTTTTTCAGGTTATGCAAGATAGATTTTAGTTTTTGAGTTGCTTTATTAAGTTTAGCCTTGTCTTGTGGATGTCTTGTGTATTGCCAGATCTTTATATGAATAAATACAACTTAAATTACGAATTGCCGTAAAGTGCTTTTTAAAATAAAACTTTATTCGACCGAGATTGCAAATTATGTAAAACACATATTACTATTACGAGTTCTAACTGCAGACTGTTGATGATGATAAAAAATGCAAGACCTCACAACTTGGGCTATCGTGAAGAATCCGCTAACATAACAACTGACATAAGATGCCGGGTTTAAGTACTAGTATTATGTGAGAACTATCTGTAGTATAACTTATATTTCAACTGAGTATTTGATAGATTTGTAATTGTGTATCAAGTACTGATTGTACCCTTTGTGAAATATAAAATAGAATGTCCAGACGTGGGAGCAGTTGCTGTTTGATGTTTATAGGTTCCTTTTTACAGTATCAAACTGACTTATCGACACTCACGGCTGTGTGAGTGCCAAATAACTAGACAAGTCCGGGAAATGTGCACGCTTACCCTGGAAATCGTAAGAAACAGGCTAAAGGCCACGGCTCAGATACGCTCTAGGACGGGGCCGTAGCGTGTTACCAAATAAATGGGCCCCACAAGATCCTAATTAGGCGACCCACGTTCAACCGGACCTTGAGGGTCAAACGGGGCGAAAAATACTCTAACTAATAACTATTTCTGGAAGCCATAGTGCAGCGACAAACGCAACAACCTACCTAGAGCGCGCATCCACCACGTCCGGGGCTCACCTTACATCAATCGTAACATAGAGACTCAGTCACCCTGTAAACAAACATGCACAAGACACAAAGGGAAAGATCATACGACGGTACAGTTAATACATCTATTGGGCCACTTCATATGACCGTTAGTTGGTCATGTGAAGTGGCCCAATAGATGCTTAGCTTACCTGTACCGACGTGATCGGCACGTATAACAATCTGTAATAACTACTTATGGGATACGTCCAGCTGGAAAGCGCTTTACCTAAAAAGACAAAATTAGTTCTAGCTAAATTACAAGTATATTACAAGTATATTACGCACGCGTGAGGTTCACACGTGGGTGTACCAGACGCGAAAATGCGAATTATAAATAACAAACAATACGTCTCGCAGCGTAGCACTGTAAGTACTGTATATGAATTTATTGCCAGACAAACGAGCAGAGAAGCCGCGTACGACACTGTATATGAGTTTAAATGTAAAAAAAACAAAGGCTGCTCGTAGAGAAGCCGTGTACGGCACTGTATATGAGTTTAAATGCAAAACAAACAAAGGCTGCTCGCAGAGAAGCCGTGTACGGCACTGTATATGAGTTTAAACGCAAAACAAACGAAGGCTGCCCGCAGAGAAGCCGTGTAGGATACTGTATAAGAGTTTAAATGCAAAATAAACGTGGCTGCTCGCAGAGAAGCCGTGTACGGCACTGTATATGAGTTTAAATGCAAAACAAACGAAGGCTGCCCGCAGAGAAGCCGTGTAGGATACTGTATAAGAGTTTAAATGCAAAATAAACGTGGCTGCTCGCAGAGAAGCCGTGTACGGCACTGTCTATGAATTTAAATGCAAAACAAAACCGAGGCTGCTCGCAGAGAAGCCGTGTACGACACTGTATAATTATGAGTTTAGATGCAAAACAAACGTGGCTGCTCGCAGAGAAGCCGTATACGGCACTGTATATGAATTTAAACGCAAAATAAACGTGGCTGCTCGCAGCGAATCGGTATGCAACGCTAAGATTGATTAATGCACATGCTGGCGCAACAGTTTATCGGCACACAGTTGTTACCCGGTTATTACTGGCTTGGCTTCAAAGACGAATAGAAGGCGCTACTTGTAGGCGTCGTCCGCTACTGCAGTGGCATCCGGAATGTTGCCCTATGAATCAAGCGTGGGTGTAATGTTACCGCTCCCTTGGCGAAACATGGAAATGGGTAAAGCCGCTAATTTGGATCACTCGGCGATTAATTCCGTCGAAACATTGACAGACAAAATTAGGCGAAACCCGCCTTCATACGGATGAATGAACCAAAGAGCAAGCCCCCGTTCGGACACCAACAACAAAGCACTCGTCACTTCGATGCTGCCCAAGCACTCTCTGCCGCTCGAAGCTACCAAAACGCGGTCATGAGCCCAGCTGCCGTTACGCACGGCTGGAGGGCCACGCGTCATACTAACTGCAGGTGTCTCTGTTCGAGAGAAATCGACAGATGATTTAAAAGAAATTCGGGGGTTTTCTCACTCGCTCTCACGGGCTAAATTTTGAATAAGTAGAAAATTGAGCGTTCCTGCATGCTATGAAATTACCAGCTACGACTGTGACTATATAGAGAGCCGCGAGAAATGTCAGCCTGCCGTGCGGAACCAAGAGCCACGTGCGGGCCAGGATCTTTGCGTAATGCGAAAAGGCTATCGTATAAACGGTAATATCATGCCAAAACAGGACTGGAATACAGGAGGACTCAAGATACTACTTACAATATAATTTCGACAATAACTCAAGTTTCATGTGTCAATGTATTATTCCTAAATAGTTTTAAAGCTATTTCTTACAACATTTCAAACTCCGAGGTATTTTGGTTGCCTATCCTGAATTCTTAAGGGTTTTGGCAATCTGATTACTTTTTGGATCATTTGCCAATTTGTGCTGCTGGAAAAAGGAATGTTTCTTGAAATACATTTGTGAAGCCAAATGTTTCATTCAGTTGGAATTTTTGCTTGAATCCTTGTTTGAGAGGTCTATATTGTGTTACGGCTTTGTTTATGAAAATCAGATGATGCGCCTGGAAGAAGAATTTTTCCGATTTATTCTAAAACAGATATATTCTGGAATTTTATCTGAGTCAGCGCATGGTATCACTTTGTTGGCCAACGGAGCAGAATACGGCAAGCCCAAGTTTTTTTTTTTGTATTATTGGTTGTGTTTCTAAGCGTCCAAATTTCCAGCTCCTTTTAGTTAAGGGCGAAAGGAATTTGTCGTATGAGCTATCACAGCCCTTTCGTTTTGGATTTGTGTGGGAATTGCGTTTCTGCAAGAGATCCGATGTCAGTTTACATTTGAAGCACTATCGCCGAGCTACATCTTACCTGCATCTGAAGGTTGTAATGTGAAACAGTCGTTGACGCACTGGACAACCTCTCTTGTCGGCATTACATGTTATCTTTTCAGAAGATTTGCGTTATGGTTGTGACAACCTTCTAGGACGCCTGCTTGCTACCTGACGAGCAACAACAGAAGGTCCGTCTTAACCTAATCTAGTCCCCTGTCTGCATCTAAAACATTGATCTTCGACATAACCTGTAGTTATGGAATTCTTTGTAACTTGTTGTGTTATCGTTAGTACCGTCAAGTAGCGTCAAATACTCGATTTTCTTTATACTTAGATAAATATCTTGAATTATTCAAGTTCCTGTTTAATTAAGATAATTTTTTCAATGTCAAAGTTTAAATTGGAATTCTGGATGTGTCTCATGCACCATCAAAGTTATTATTATTTTAGTTTTGAATCTTGTGAAGCAATTCAGCAATTACTTCGAAATTCAAAGTTGGAGTTTTCACTTCATGTTAATGACTGTCAAACTCGGTTGAATTAAGCTTGATTATACAATTCATAACGTACAAAATCCGTATTCAGGCCACGGATTAATAAGTGAAAACACCGTGGTGTTATCGTTTTGGTGTTTTCAATTTTGAGCTGTCAGCTGTCAATGTCATGCCATTTCCAAAAAGTTTTTTAGGATACGCATTAAATAAATTTTTAATGTAATTCCCGTATTGATATTCATGGTATGATCTAATTAAATACTCACTCGACGACTTTAAGAATGATCAAATACGTTTGCTTACAAACTCAACGGGTTGCTTTCGCCTTCGGCTGGTGTTGTTTCTACGCAACCCGTTTCGTGAGAAAGCAAAATTATTTTGGTAATTCACAGTCATCTCGTGGTATTACTACTGATTATTCCCCTATTTGTAAGATACTGCCTTAATCATTCTCTCTACCCGGCGAGTTGAAATCGAATGATCTTAATTAATTATTAGGCGTATTCTGGAGTTTTTTAAGGTCCTACTCTGAACCAAGTACTTGGGGTTTGTAGGACCTATTTGTTGACTATTAATAACATGAGAATGTTCTTGCGTTTGTGGGTTGGTCAAACTCAATCCCAATCCAAATTTTAACATTTAATAACGCTATCGCGATTATACGCTTTTACCGAGTAACCTGTTGGTAATACCAGCTAGTAAATTGCTAATCCTCTTTCGTTAATTTTTTTAATTACCTACTTATTTAGCCTAAATATTCATAACTTTTGATTATATATTTTTATTACTTTTAAAGCGGCTCTCTTGTACTATTAAGATATTTTCTGAGATATTTGATCTGGTTTGAGGTGCTTTGTGTATGTACTACTATTGAGTACATTTTGTTGTTATAATTATACAGACCCGTTATTTATGCCACCAAATTTTATTTGTGCCTTTGCCGTTCTCTATATTTTTCAGGGATTGGTCTAGTAGCTCTTTCGACGTGTACCTTTTATTTGATTAGAAACGTACTTGGGTTAGTTACTACTTGACGCCCATATTTTTTTACAGGTTTGAGATTAGAGTCTCTCGTTTAACCCACGATCAGAGCCGACTGGAAAGTCAGTTGTCTTTGCTATTCTTCTAGTTATCTGTTAGAGTGACGTATAAAGCATTTATTAGCAAAATATATGTTTAAAATAATATCATGATAATATAATTCTGTTCACTTTAAAATGTTCCTAACTTCTACATTCCAGTGCAAACAATAAAACCGAAACGATAACTTCCTTTTGTAAAACTTCGACAATAGCAGCCAATTTCCGAAGTACTTGTTATTTTTCTTTTCTTTCAAATATAAAATTCAATAAGTTCCACTTTATTAACTCCAATAAGTTTTCTAACCAGGCAACAGTTCGAAACTCCAAAACAAACCCCATAATTCCTTCACTCCCTTCAGCCAAACGACTAGATATTTTTTCTTTGTAACCGGTCTCGGCAAGCAGAGCTTTTGAAATTCGCACACGTAACATTTGAACGTGACACGGTTAATTTTAAGAACATTCCGCTTGTACAGTTTTCGTTTAAGTATTGATTAACGGCCGATCACAACCGCAGATCGATAATTGGCGGACCACCGCAATAATTACTCCCGCGCAAAATACCTCCTTCGCGAAAGCACATATTCAAAACGCATTCCTGCCAAGAAGGGTTGGGTTTAAAAAGCTTTAAAACCGGCCGCCCCTCGATATTTTACTAAATCGTGCCTTCATAGACACCTCGCAATATCCGGGTTATTATCACGAACGCACAGTTTTAAGATACGGATATTGGAAGCGAGAATGAGATCGTGAACTTCTGCTCCCGGAAAAATCCGGGACACAACAGTGCTGGGCACACATATACATCCAGTTAAGTTTATATAGGGTTGGCTGAGCTTTCCTCAAAGGCCCTGTCTGCTTGAATCTAATGTCCTCTGGGATTTTAAAGGCAACTTTAATTTCAAATCAGAGCAGGATTAGCTCCTGCAACGGTCATTTCCAAGCGTATTAGAGAACTAAACCATATGTTCTTGTTGGGAGAGCCATAAAAGTATTTCAGCTTCATATAACGTGATGATAATTAAACAGAATGACATGGAATACCTACCCAGATTATCAATGCTTGTGAATCTCAAACTTAAAGTATACCCTTCCATGATATCACCAAATTAAAGCTTGTTCTCTTCACTATAAGAAAATAATATTTAAAGCGCTTTATTTGAAGCTTCCCTCACAAATGGAAGTTTTGAAACTACAAATAAGTTTTGAAAATATCAAAGAAAAACATATTTAGCAAATCATTTTTATATACTAAAGGCGCGATGCAGCATAATGGAAGTACTGCTTGATATTTGGCTATTCCTCACGTACTGCCGCATATCCGAATACCAAACACTGCAGTTGAATACAGCTTACAAGAAATAAAGATTGAGACAAAATCAATTATTTCTACAAAATAGCTTCAAATATCTTAACGTTGCTAATAATATTGAAACTGTAAAAGAAAACAGTTAGTAATGCCAATTACATCAAGTTACAAATAAATAACTGATAATTATGAAAGTGCAACTACAGAACTAAAGGGTATCATCATTTAAGTAGATGCAGCTTAACCTGCAATTACTAAAAATTAACACCAAATTTTATGCAAACCTTAAGAATCGCTGATCACATGTTTATGACTGAGCTGGTCATACGTTAAGTGCATTTAAACACTATGAAACTAGAAGAAAATAATCAACAGTAATATCCCAAGTGCATTAAAATAGCCGATTAAATTTTGACGTTTTCTGTCAGAATGTTTTGCTAAGAAATTTGTCAAGTAAATTTGCCGCTCAACAAGAATCCCGAGTGCGCAGCACGAGGGATTTTGAAGCGGAAAATCTACGAGATATATTTCTTCAGAGCAAAACATTCTGACAGAAAATCGTCAAAATTTATTCAGGCTAGTTTACATGCACGCGGGATGTTCGGAGTGATTATTTCCTGAATAAATAGATAAAATTCAGTTGGTGAAGCACCTTTAATAATCATGTTAAAATTATGCACAAGCGATTAAATTTTGACATAAATTTAACCGCGGTTAAATTTTGACGTTTGAATTTTAGTCATTATTAAACTGACAGAAACCATGGTGATTACGCATTATTATGGATATGAAGGAAATAATCACAATAAAATTTCATGAATAAATCAACTTCTCCTTGCTTCCCTGCAAGGATGCTCTTCTAGGCAACCAAAGCTCATTTTGATGTTCCAAAGGCCACAGGTTAATTACTAAGTGGAATGGTATAATTTGCATGCCGTGCATTGTCCGAAAATTTAACGAGAATTATTAAGCTCATTTTCCTTTTACCGCAAACATTTTCGCCTGTTTTATCTATAAATGTCCGTTTAAACTCCCCAGAAGGTTATGTCTACTTCTTATTTATCTCGGCGAGATCTAAATTCCTTTTTTAAAGCTACGAATCGTGCGTTGTGGCAGCTCAAAACTTCTTAGCACGAGTGTACGGGTTGAACAAAAAACCATATCTAAGGGCATGTACAGGTTGTAACTTAACCTAAGCACTCTCCCAAGGCACATTGCGGAGAGCTCGGCTGAATTCACGCAAGGCACGCAGGTCCTGCGAAATTCCTGCAAATTCCTGCTAGTATCCTGCAGGGATGCCAAAGTATTATGTCTGCCTACATGACGGGCTCGTACAGAACAGCCGCTTGTCAGGAGACAGCTGTTTGGGAAATTTTAATTGCGCGCGGAAACTTCCCGGCGTTATTTACCGAATACAAATAGGTCAGAGCCGTTTTGATATTCATATTTATTCGCGGGTGAAAGTCCGTGTAAAAGTAAAGCGTAGCGAGCCGCGACTTCCGAAACGCCAGACGGCTGTATTCCCGCGGCAGGGAAAATGCAAAGAATAAAAGGGAAATCTCGAAGTAATTCCATAATTCGCCTATTAAAATTCTGAACACAAGTGCTGGCCTATCGCATTTTTTGTAGGCACCCTACTAAAAATGTCATAACCCTCGGCCCACCAAAACCCTCTAAATCCTTGTATTGAACATATCCTGATGACCTATGCCCTGCTATGGCCGTATTCTTATGACCTCCACGTACGACTGACCATTGTTAACTGAGCAATCGCTATCGCTAACCTTCCGACTCACCCTAGGGTAAAGTGATGGAAGGAATACTTGAATATATCATTGATAACATGTGAGATCGACTTTTCGCGTAAAATTGTCGGTTTCTATTTTGAACGCATATAGCGTGTCCTACAAATATAGGAAAGAAATGTGAGTTATCACCCAGTTCCCCTTATTGACACCGTAAAACGTCTCTTGTCATATTTTACCTTCTCTTGCATTTGATTGCACACGTGTTCGAAATTCTCCAAATCTCTCGCAATGCTGAACTAGAATAGCATTCTGAAGAACTAATAATAGCACGGTGAAGAGTTGATTGTCTCTTGTTTCATCACGGCCTTCTATTGAAACTCTTTGTTTGCATTTCTGGTTCTTAGAAAAAACTACATGATCTTGCTACATTTAAGGGAATCATAATAGCTATTTATGCAAAAAGTACTAAAAGTGGATGTTTATGCACAAGACATGAAAATTATGAAACTCAGCCTTTGGTTTCGTTTCATAACATGTCGAGTACAATAACACTTTTAGCACGAGTTTGCATACAATATTTTTTGTACGACCTTAAATTTACTGTTATTAATCCATAAATGTCGATTTAACAAAGGTTTGCATTTATGACAGTTATAATTTATGTCATAGTAAAGAGATGGCCGTGACCAGAGCAGATGACTGTTTCTGTAATCGGTAGTTATCAAAGTTATTTATCAAAGGTAAATATAATAGTACACATTTTACTTTATTCATTACATAATGCTTTAATTATTTGAAAAACTTTTTACCTCTAACGAAAGAAGTGACTAGAATAACTTTATAAGGCCAAAGGCCTCCGCCGAAGCGGAACCAACGACCATTTGTTGTCTTTCTGGAAGCTAGCGTTAGAATCCCTTCAGCAGCCTAACGCCACGCGATGCCAGACAGGAGGGGCCGCGCATACATTATTTCCAAAACTTACACACATGTTTCAACGAGCCAGACGGAGGCGGGGTAGAAACTTTCGTTCCCTCTCATTCCAACTCACATAGCTGACCCTTTTTTAGTGAAATAATCGCAACAAAATCATGCCGCTTCAAAACAACGGCTGAAAACACGTGTGTGTGTCCATCTCGCTTGCACTCACAGGGATCGATTCTTTCTAACACTATATATTGCTTCCGAAACGGATCGCTAAAAAAGACACATGTTCTACTTAAGCGACTGTAGATAGATACATGATTAGAAATGCTCTTTCACAGGCAGGATATTGAACATAGCAAGGGAATAATGTAGCAAAATAGAGCTGTCGTAAAAATGGAAAATGTCCTCACACATCATTAACAAATAAAAATTTACGATAGGAAAATGATATAATAAATCTATTGATATATTACATCCAATGCAACTTTTCTAATGCAGTTTGTCATCGTAAGTGTCAATAAAAGCTTCAGCATTGTTACTGTTTACGACTAGCAGCAAGCCTAAAAAGGTGCTTGAGTTAGTGAGGCAAATCTATGTAATTTATGTTAGGCGCTACCTGACGTATCTGTCAGCGATAAAAGGGGAGCCTCAAAAAATTTTCTTCGACTACGAAGCGGTTGTTCAGTTCCAAAATATAACCTATATTGCGTAACTATATTCCGATTCACAAATAAGTTGACTGTATATAATTTGAAAATCACAATATTACATAATACATGAAATGCATTTAGCTAGACCCCAACCAAGGACCAGTACAGCAACAAACAATGGTGACAAGCAATCCTTAAGAATTTTATCCCTTCGTGATGTCACGTCGCATGATAATAAAAACGTAAAACCCCAGCAAGTATTCGCTCGTGGAATAATTCCACAGGAAAAAGCAGTGTATGTCCCCCTAAGCAGTCAATTCTTAAGTATGACACAACATGCATCACTTAACTTATAAAACATTTAGAATTGCAGTAATTCACAACACAAATTGCTGATTAATACAACATATTCAACTTAGCTCGAATTGCAGCAGTTTGGATTGACAGCGTTGAATGCAAAAATCAGGGAAGACACACCTGGATGAACTAATTTTAAATTACTTTTAGAAGTTAAATTACATCTACGTTTGTAGAAATATTCTTCGATTGTTCTAAATGTTAGTATTCTTATACTTATTTTGAAATTTTCAAACATTTTAATTGGTCTTTTTGTTTGAAGTAATGCCACGTTCCAATGAAGATTCAGTTATGGAAAGTAAAGTTTTCTGTGCTCAAAAGGTTTATACATATAGTATGATCAAAAATTAATCTCATCTAGTATGACTGTGGAAGTGCAAACCAACGCCTTTAAAATTGGCTTGCATACTTATATTTAATTCAAACTGTCAGATTGTATTATTAAATATTCTTTTTATCCATCTTATTACAATATTATATTGAAATAAATGAATTTGCACGTAAAAGTAATATAATTGTCCAACAAATAAGCTTGCGCCGGTCTAATAGACACTTCATCTTAAATCTAACCTAAAAATAAAATATATTGGAGCCAGTTTTAAAGGCAGCAATTTGTTCTTTCATAGCCATACTAGATGAGATTAAGTTTTGATCATACTTAGTTCCCTTCATTAACTGTGAAATCTGTATTTAGTAACGTGTAATTCATATACAGGGAGTTTATTATAAGGGGCAATATGCAAATGCGTTTATTTTAAAATGCAATATGGAAACGTTACTGAGTAGCAATTCTGTTGATCAAATGGTATAAATATTTCAGTTTATAGCAAGTATGTAGGTAATTACATGCCCTGTTGTTATGTTTGATGCTTCTTTTTCAATAAAATTACGGTTGATATCTTGCATTTTAAAGTAAACGTTTACACATGGCGTGTCGAGTCCTTAGAAACCAATAGTAACAATTAAGTCCTCATGGAAACGGGAATACCACATTGCGCATTAAAATAAATTCACTGTATATACATCCCTAATATTCCTAATATTTACTGATAACGAATTAAACAAAACTAATTTTAGAGGAGTAAGTAACACAGCTCATTTCATAAATGGCCACCTTGAGAACTTAATCAAAATCTTTTACTGCTTGTAAAGCCCGGCGCCCATTTGTAATGAAGCAACAAAACAAGTAACGTTTAGCAAATGCTAATTTAGACAAGAATACGAATTGTGACGCGCTTTTAACGCCATAAATTAGTCGATTCGAAGTTTAATTGACTATGAGAATCGATTTAAAGGCAGGATAATGTGCTTGCTTCCAGGGATAAATTGGAACTCTAGTGTACTGAATTTCGAAGATGATATTCAAAGCAAGGTTGGTGTCTAACCACTTACGCAACGCCTCTGTTGGCTTCAAACTTAATTATGGTTATCAGTATCATCTCTACGCTGTGGTGCAACGTGTGGTAGTTGTAGTATGGCGAATGCTAGTGATATTAATTCATTTATCAACGTATAAAATTTAATACCTAATAAACAACAACTTTGAAAATTCTTTCATCTTTAAATGTAAACGTATTTAAGTGTTGGTATATTGCAGTTATTAAATTTCGAATTAAACAGAGTAGAAACATATAATTACGCAGTACACACAGTGACTTCACAAACGTTTCCTATAATGTTAAATTAAATAAAAAAACCATTGAGCTGTATGATAAAGGTAGCTTTTTATTTTACTCAATGGGATTTACATTTACGTTAAACATATCAGCGCTCTGATTATATTTAAATACGAGGGCCATTATCAACAAATAGTAATTGAAAACAATGTATTTAACCAGAACGATTTTGGTTAGAGCATTTCACGGTGTTACTTTGCAATTTTATAATTATACTCACTATGTTCGAAACTTTTTTGAATACCTTCTGTTGATAAATCATTTTTATTTGTTTAATAAGGAATTAATCATACAAGAAAATACTTAAAAAAATAATGTTAATTATATACACAGGCGAGGCTAAGTACTAAGAGCTCCCCATACTGAAAGTGATTAATTAGTTTACCCCACGGGGTTTACCTTTACAGAAACATGTTTCAAGGCCCTCTGTTGTACAGAAATTGTAGATGCGTTATCGTCGCCACTGCGTACATGCGTACAACCTATGTACGTTCCTTGTGTTGTTGCAGAATAGCTTTTCAATGAAAGCTGAATCGAACAGTGTATGCGTAATGTAATTACTATATCATAAAAACATACATATTGTATCAAATATCAGTTTTGTAAGTGCTTTCAATAGTAGTTACTAAAGGACAGGATAGTTAGGCAAAAGCATTTTTTTCCTAAACTGAGAACTTCAAAGCACAACCAAATTAAAATCCGCTTTCCAAAAATCAAAAATGCAAACGTTGTTTAATTGTTTAAATTTTTTTGATGGATTTAAACTTTTCTCCTTTTTACCTAATTTTGTTGTTGTTATTGTTGCCTAATTAGAACCTTTTCTCACTTACTTTTTACTTCCCTCATCTGAAAGACGAAGAAAGTATTGTAATCGCAAAACCATTACCTTCCGAGATTTATTCAGATCTTCACGTTTTAGAGTTCTTAAATGACGAAAAGTAGGTTTTCTCAATTTTTAGGTTGCAAAATAGTAAATTTAATTTTAGGAAGTATGATTTTACGTTTTTATCAATGACAGCAATCAATGAAAACATGTCGTTCGTCTTGGCTACTGTCAGGCAGACACCGGTGCACAATTTGAACGTTTAATTTATAGATTTTTGAAATTATCCTTGCAATTAATTTTAGTATTTTGCAAATTATTTTTTTTCCTTATTTTCGGTCAAGTGACCGCAAAAATCAGCTTAGCATAAGTAAAATAATGTGTTCTTTCAAACTTCGTAATAAAAAAGGAGATTGGTATTTTAAAAAAACATCGATGACGTCAAAGCTACCTCCACGCGGGTCACCCCGTATGTACCTATAGATTTTATTTGAAAAAAAATGCGCAATAAAAATAAAATCGAAGGGTCCCAGCGTTTTTTTTCAAAAATGATTCTTTGAATTTTTAACGAATTTATCCACTAATTTACGAAAGCACTGTATATATATATATATAGGGTGAACAGGTCAACTACCTGTGATCTAAATGATCTTTTCAATTCTACTGCAATACAGTGTGTTAATTAAGTACGTAGACAAACTTTAAGGGGTGTTTCCTTGATCAATTCTAAGATAAAAAGTTCAGACAAACATGGGGCCTAAACGGCTTCGTTTTCAAAATACAGGGTTTTGAAGTTTAAACAAAAAAGAAATTTTAAAAACAGCTGGAAGTATTCTAATGAAACTTGGTGTAGGTTAGTATTTCAAAACAAATTTAATTTATTTCCACCAGTGGCGTGGATCGGGGCGACCTCAGTTACCTTATTTTAGACAAATCTGGTACGCCACTGTTTTTTAGCCACTGGTGAAAAAAATAAATGAAATTTATTTTAATCAAACAATGCCACTTTATGAAATACTATCATACACCAAGTTTCATGAAAATACCTCTAGGCGTGTTTCAGATTTAAAAAAAATAATTTTGTGTTTGCATTTTGCATGTTCTAAACATGGAGACGTACCATTTTTTACCGACATCGTTTTTACTTTTTTCTGCCTTTCTTGTACCTGTTTTGTGTTTTTGGGTGCTTTTTTGCTTATTTCTTATGTTTTTTAATCTGTTTTCTTGAGGTTTTATTTTTCTTAACTATCATGTTTTCACCAATAGCCTACATATGGATTCATTATTAGACAGTCTCATCTTTTTAAAAACATTAAAACCTTCAAAACTTTGTATTTTACACTAGTGCGTCCCAAACTCGAGTATGCATCGACAGTGTGGCATCCTCATAATTTTAGTTTAATAAAACAAATTGAGATGTTACAAAATAAATTCTTACGTTACCTGTATTTAAGAAAATATAATGTATACCCGGACTATAATTCTATTAGAACACTAAATCTTCGACGTGAATTTGAAGTACCAAGTTTAAATAATCGTAGAAATATTTTTCTTGCTCAGCTGGGTTATAAACTTTGGAATAACTTAATTAATCAAAGCTATCTGTTATCTATAATGACGTTAAGAATTCCTGGAAGGGACACAAGGGCTGCGTTCTTATTTTATATACCTAAAGTATCCTATACATTTAACTCGCCGTTTTTAATTATGTTGAGATTACTTAATGAATTATGCTTATTAAATGATTTAGACTTGGTTTTGCCATATAAAAAATTTTTCAAGAGTCTTAACCATTCACTATTCCTATAATTAACTCTATTTGGATTTATTTAAATTTATTGAACATCTTTAAAAAAAAGCTTTTAATTTGCGTCTCCACCAATTTCTTGTCTCCCATTGTCTCCGGCTGTGAGCTTGTTTGGTCGAACCCGGGTCTCTGTAAGTTATTATAATTCAAATAAAAATTATGTTTTTGGCAGTTACTAGTGTGGACGCAACTACTGTTTACTATCAATATTTACTTTTCATTTTATTTATTTTTCACTATGGTGTAATGTTAATTGGTTGTAATATAATATACCCGCGGGGTTTAAAACGCTCGCTCACTCGCGTTTTAACCGTGCCCCACTAGTGCCTAAAGACTCGCTTTACGCACTTGTATAGTAAATTACTATTGCTTTTTATGGACAAGAATGAAGAGGTTTCAATTAGATCACGTAATTTACAAAAAACACAATTTTCTTTAAAGGTTTTTTGTTCAATTGGTTTCTGTTACTTCTAGCAGCCTCTTGAAATCGTTAATATCTCCAAAACAGTGAACTTGTACACCCATGCAACTTTTTTGAATCTTAGTACTACGTTGCATAACTTCTAAGCTACCTATAGGTCGTTTTATTTAAAAAAAGTAAGTTTAATTTCACACCTTCTTGCGCCACCCTGTATAATCAAAGATATTCTAACAACTCTTTTAGCACCTACAACTTTAATATAAACAAATTTTATATAACTGGCATAATTTTAGAAATATCTCTAAACTGACATTTTAAATGATTAAATATTGAACTTATTGACATGATACCTTCTGCCATACAGAGTATCACCCATGGGGAAATTAACATTTTGAAATTACGAATGGATCAACCGCTCTTATGTACGAATTGAGGTACGCGATTTATGAGAAATTGAAACAATTACGTAGCTCGACGCTTACACAGCAATAGCTGATCGCTCAGTAATCTTTCAATGTTCATTTGGCTACTTCCAATAATTGATGAGACACACTCTATAAGGTTCTAGTAATATTAATCAAAGAACGAATTAAAGATAGGACGAAAGCATATTAGGTGAATGCCAAGCAGATATCAGTCCAAATAGATTGGCGATTGAACAAATTTTCTCTATGAAACAGAGCTCTGCGAGCTCCTGTGAGTTTAATTTGTCCTTATTCATGCTGTTTCTTTATTTAAAACAGGCGTATGATACAATCAGAAGGCATAACTACCTTACTCATACGAGGTATTGAAGTATATTGAGTTTCCTAAAAAATAAATAACTTAGTCCCAACGATACTGAGGTATAGAAAATGTAGATTGTACTCCAAGAAAGGATTTAAGATAGTTTTAAAGTTAATAGTGGAGGGCAGCAGAGAGAGCCAGTATCCCCGACTGTCTTCAATCTGGTACTTGAAGAGGTCATAAGTAGGCAGTCACAACTAAAGTCGCTTTATATACACTAAGTGACTGTATCACAAAGTAGCGTTCGTGTATAATCAGAAACATCAACGCGTAGCCTATGCCTATGATTTGGTGCTCTTGAGTCGGAAATCAGAGAAACTAAAAGGGATTTATTGGTTGGTTAAGGTAAACATGCGGAGTACCAGGTAGCTGAGACACCGATTGCTGTGGTCATATGATCAAAGTCCTACTTAGAATTCTGCCGAAACTAAGGAATTACAACGCTACCAAGGGATTCTTTAGATGATACACATCATAGTAACTTGAAGCCCAACCAAAAGAGCTGTTCCGAACTGTAGAATAAAGCTAAGGAGGCGAGAAATACATGAACGGAACATCAACTATATGGAGATGAGGGAAAATGACGATCAAGTGGGACAAGTAACATAGAAGGGGGAAAACAGTACACTTTTAAAATAGTTAACCATATTTAATATTTAGGCGTGCATTTAACAAATAAGAATAAAAAAAACTACCTAAGGGAAGTAGAAGTACTGGAGCTGTAATGAACACACTACACCCAAGAAAAGTATTAAAAAAACTCGAAAGTAAAGATTTATAGAACAATCATACTGTTTGCATGCGAAACGTAGATCTTCTGGATTCTGGATTAAAAATGGAGGGTGAGTTACTCCACACGCACTTAGGCCGCATTAAGTGGGCCCATTGTGCTACCTTCCAGCAGCTCTCCAAGTTGGGTATCACTCAAGCCATCCATCCTTTGAATGTACTTAAGGACGACCGCAACTGGAGTGTTGCTAATTCTGACCATATCGGGCCAGAAGTCCCCCAACATGGATCCTCTGACTCTTGCGAGAGCTGGATAGTGGCACAGAACGTGTTCTGCTGTCTCGTCATCCTCGTTGCATCCGCGACAGTTTGGGATGTCCACCAGTCCCATCCTGTGCATATGTTGGTTTAGCGTGCAGTGTCCAGATAGGATACCCACGACTAATCGAAGGTTCCTTCGGGACAGTTGCAAGCAATATTTGGCTGTCTTTTACGAGGGCGCTGTAATAGCAGCTCTTGCTTGACGACCGCTTTGCATGTTAACCCATCTTCGCATGAAGCTGTTTAAGGTTTCTTGATATAGCATAAAGCTTAATATTGTCCGGGATATAGGGAGTACAGGTTCTGGCCCCCAAAGAAATTGTCCGGAAGCTAGTCTCGCACTCTCATCAGCCTCCTCATTGCCGTAGTTACCGCCATGTCCTTGCACCCATACAAGGGAAACGACATTATTTTTTGAGATATCCTCGAGAGTTTCACGACACTGCAGTACCACACCTGAGGTAATTTTTCAACTGCCCAGGACTAGAAAAGCGTCTCTAGTGTCACTGATGATACCAATACATTGATTCTCAATTTTCCTTTCAAGAATTGCTTTTGCACCATGCATTATTCCAGTTACTTACGCTTGGAAGACAGTGGCCATTCTGCCTAGTGGAATGCTTTGGCGGAGGTTCAGATCGGGAAAACTCCGGCACCCATTCCATGCTTTGTTTTAGATCCATCAGTAAAGATGGATATATCTATATACTGGGTAAACCCGGCATTTTCATAGACTTTAAATTGTCTATTGAAGGCATATTGTAGAGGGACGTAATCTACCATAGCGTCCAGAAGAAGGATCTGGTCGACGGCCTCTCATTCAGAATGCGGGTATGCCTGCCTCCCTTGCCTGTTGTGTGCCACAGCCCTTTGTAGCGCAGCCTTAAGGCAGTCATTATGGCTACTTTCTCCACAAAAAGATCAAGTGGTGGAATACATAAGACCACCTCCAAAACGGCGGTAGGGTTTGAGCATATAGCACCTGTAGAACTAACACAGCCAAGGCGTTGCACATGTCCTAGTTTACCTGCTGCCGTAGCCTGTCTGACCCTGGGCCACCAAACAAATGCTCCATAACATAGCATGGACCTAATCACGGCAGTATACAGCCACAAGGTAATTCGAGGGGAGAGTCCCTAGGATTTACCTAAAGCGCGGCGACACTGCCGGAATGCCATGCATCTTTTTTCAGTTTTAACTTTTAAATGATTCTCCCAATTCAGCTGTCTGTCAAAAATAACTCTCAAGTATTTGACTATGTCTGAAAAGGTGAGAGTAGTGTTGAATAGGAGAGGTGTACGTAAAGGTCCCACCTTCCTTTTTTTGTGAAAAATGCCATTTCTGTCTTTGAAGGATTGACAGCGAGTGACTGTTCGTTACACCATGTTTCTGTTATTCGAAGATCTGTCTGCATCAAGTTACAGAGCGTGCCCTTGAACTTGCGAGTAATCATGATGACGATGTCATCCGCATATTCAGTAGTATAGAATCCAGCATCATTTAGTGTGCTGAGACGGGTGTCCACCACTGTATTCCACAATAGTGGAGACAGACCCCCTCCCCTTGCGGACAGCCCTTCGTCACAACACCTCTAATGGCGTTGTCTCCTATATTAAATTGTACTGCTCTCATCGTAAACATGTGTTTTATTCATTCACAGAGAGTGAGTGCCACACCATGCCTGCATAAGGCAAAGTTAACGCTTTCAAAGGAAGCCTTGTCAAAGGCTCCTTCAATATCAATGAAAACTTCCAGAGTGGACATTTTATTGTCTAGCGATCTCTCAATACGGTTCATTACAGCATGTAGCGCCGATTCAGTAGATGTTCCTGAGATATAGGCGTGTTGGTTCGGGTGCAATAGGTGTAAAGCCAGCACCCTTTCCCGTATTTCTCTGTCACAAAGTCTCTCAAGCGTCTTTAGTAAGAAGGATGTAAGACTAATGGGACGATATGATTTGGCGTGGGTATAATCCGTACGCCCTGGTTTAGGTATAAAACTACCTTCACTTCTCTCCAGCTCTCCGGTATATATCGAAAAGCGATACATGCCCGGTAGATGTGCACCAGGTGATCAAGCATCAGGTCCAGTCCCTATTGTAGTAGGGCTGGAAAGATACCGTCCACTCCTGGCGACTTGAAGGGGAGAAAGGAGTTTATAGCCCAGGTTACCTTGTCACCTCGTACGACCTGGATTGCCACATTCCAATCCTCCTCTGAGGGAGGTGGGATATTGGGTCTTGAACATATATTGTCAAGGGTGACAATACAGCCTGGAAAATGTGTTTGAATTAGCACTTCCGCTGTCTCCTTGGATTTGGTTGTAAAAGAACCATCCCCTCGCCTGCAGTGGCGGTGCAAGAGCATCTTGGGCCCCTAAGCAAATATAAAAATAGCCCCCCTTTTAAAAAAATTTATATACTTAATGAATTGTACCGATGGGGCCACAATTATACCGATGGGGTCCCAATTATACCGATGAGATAACATGAAAAAGAAAATAACTCGTATTGCTTGAGTAAGAAAGAGATAAACATAGTAGCAAATATTCGAGAAGGCTTGACGCTTAATTTAATTATGACATTTGTCAACTAAACATGCCTACTAAAATAATTTTTTCGTATGGCCATCTCTTTCTTACTCAAGCATTCTATTTTGTTATTAATGTTATCTCATTGCTGTTATATGTAATCATGGCCCCATCCGTATATTTATAATTATAGTATACAAAATAAACGTTTAACGAAAAATAAAATAACATCCTGTTATAACCAACAAAAATAGAGTAGTAAATGCCTAACATTTATTACATTTTATAACTAACATATCTAACAAAATATCAATTAAAAATATAAAACTAAATGAAATCTTCAAGTTGGTATAGGCACAAATACAAAGAAAAGTGATGGATAAATATCTACTTATGTAACACTAGTAAAATAAAATAATAATCAGATAAAATCATAAAAACCCATGTCAAAATAAGTAACAAATACTTGGTATTTATTTGTATCATTAATATATGTAAAACGCCGTAAAAGTAAATTGATCAGAAATAAAAAATGTATATTTCTGGCATTATTGACAGCAAATTGTTCCACAAGATTTTTATGTCCATCGTAGACGATGCTTTTTGCTCAATTGGCAAAACCGAAAGGTCATGTAGCCTATCTTGGCTAGTAGAATTTCGTAAATAATGTTTTGTTATTTAACTTTCTAAATGATCTTTCTATTGTGGTTAATGTTACAGGTAGAGTCAAGAATAAAACCAATGCAATAATAACCTCGTCAAAATTGCTTTCGAGAGCAATATATTTTTGTAGGAATAAACTTGTCAAATCTGGAACACTCATGCTATCATTTAAATCAGGGCTGTCCAACTTCAGATAATGCGAGGGCCACAAAGTTATTTTCTAAATGATTGGCGGGCCGCATCCCAGCAAAATAAAATATTTGGAGGAATCACTTATATTATGCAACTCCTGGGTGACGCTAAAAATGCCGGACGAAATTCAGCTAATATGTATTACGTTATCAAAATTGAAATTGAAGTAATTCACTCACCCTGTAATACAGGCAATTGGCTAGGTTGGCTAGCAATTCTGCGTAAATAAACTGTCTCAAGGACGCGGACTCATTTGCCCTGCATAAGTGCCCAACGCCCATAAACCGCATCAAAGCGAAGCTTCCACAAATAATCTTTCAAAATAGCTGAAGCTAAGACCTAAAACTTGAAGCGCAATCACAGGAATTCTTCCGACATGGTGCCACTTTTTGCAAGAGAAAACAAAACAAGCGGCCTAAAACAGCTGCAAAGTCTGCCGGTAAAGCAGATTACTATCTAATTTCTAAACTGCGTTCGCACGGCGACCGCGTTCAAATAAATGAGCGTTTGCATAGCCAAGAATTATGCACAAAATAAATTCTAATGTTAATTACGATTACGATAACTGGTAAACTTTTGCATCACACTGCATCTGACATTTATAAGAAATTTTCAACTTGGATTTCGGTCTTGGGATTAGAACTTTTATGTTACGGAATGCAGTCCTTGTATTTGTTCTCTCTGTTTAAACTGTGGTCGTACTACGATTATAAATGAAACGCAGGCTCGCCGGCGACAGATCAGACAGTTATTCCGGTAACCGCAACAACGAGTTAACGACACGAACTGCACCCGCATCCCCACTGTTGTTATTTGAAGCGGCAATGGTGACTCTAGGGTTTGCATTACTGAGTACAATAAGGTGGTCTAAACATATTCGTTGCCCATCAGCGGGCCACTGATTACGATTTTAGAATCATTTTCAATTAAAAAGGCATCGCCGGCCGCAAAGTATGATTTCCAAAATTCCTCGCTGGCCGCAGAGTACAGCTATGCGGGCCACATGCGGCCCGCGGGCCGCTAGTTGGACAGCCCTGATTTAAATCCTCTTTGAGTAAAGAGATAGCGTTCACAAACTGAATGGAGAGATTATTATTGAGGACATCAGAATACTTTTTCTGAAGCAAATCACATCGGACCTGTTCAGCTTCTTGCATTCTTGAAACGTTTTTCGGTTCTAAAAATTAAAAAATGTTTGTTACTCAAATCGAGTCTGATCACT
Source organism: Agriotes lineatus (assembly GCA_940337035.1). Lineage (NCBI taxonomy): Eukaryota > Metazoa > Arthropoda > Insecta > Coleoptera > Elateridae > Agriotes > Agriotes lineatus. The sequence continues at coordinate 93,517,736 of OW679198.1, forward strand.
GATGACTGATAACTGAGAGTGGGGCTGAGGTTGCAGTGATATCAATATATACCTAAATAAAGTATAAGATTTTTATATATTTAATAAGCGAATACAGAATTTACCGGGCCCCCAAAGGGCCCTCTAAGGGCCCGGGCCCCTAAGCAACGCTTATTCCCGCTTATGCATATCACCGCCACTGCTCGCCTGAGACAGTCTGGCTGTTGATTTGGATGCTTAGAAAGGATCTTCTTCAAGTCGTGGAGGCAGTGGTCTCTATGGAACTGCAAAACGTTTTCCAAGAGTCCCTCTGTCTCTGGCGGATTTCTTTTTTGTATAATCGTTCTTGGTTTTTATAGACCTCCCAGTCACTAGTAATTCTAGTTCTTTTTGCTTTGTTAAAGAGTTTACCCAATGTTGATTATATCCTGTGGAGTTTCGGACACCACCAGGAGGTTATGCGCTTTGGATGTCTTCAAGGGGCATGACGATTCGTAAGATTGTAGAATCGAGTTGTGCAGGATATCCAAATTAGTTTGCAAATCCTCTATCTGATCAATCTTTTCTGGGAAAACCGAAACCACCAGGTGAGCTTCCAGATCTGTCTTGTAAGATAGACTGTCAGTTCGCCTAGGGTTTCGATATTGTTTTGGTTGAGCTATAGTTTCAGATAATGTGAATCACAGCCATCTGTGGTCTGACATAGACACAACAGGTGATACCTGTCAGCCCACAATATTATTGGAAATATCTGAAGAGGCCCGAGTAACATCAATCACGGTCTGACTACAAGTTGTGACAAAAGTTGGTTCACATCCACGGTTCAGTAGTTTTAAGTTTGTACTGATCAGGTACTCAAGTAAAAACTTACCTCAGGTGTTAATGCCACTGCTACCCCACGAAACGTGGTGAGCCTTTGCATCACATCCAATAATTAGGTTTTTGTTGTTCCTCTCACAGTAGTTTACCAATTCGATCAATTCCGCGCTAGGTGGGGGGTAAATTCAGTCACTGGGGAGCTATACCGATGCGAAAATGACAGCTTCCTTCCCTTCGTTTATACTACAGCTCACCTGCATTGCCGTAATATCATAATATCGCGCGTACAGAGGTGTGGCAAACCAAAGGCTGGTAAATGCTTGGGACAGTAGATGTACGTCCATGGTTTCTCATGGGTGCTATCTATAAAAACAGTGCCATTACGGTTAATTAATTCACAGATTTTACAATCCAAGACTCTTGTATTAATGCAATAGCGTCCTGCTGGCCTGCGAGCTGTCTGCGTAGAGTAACAGCAGCCGCTCGACAGTGTTGCAGGTTAATTTGTATGATTTTTAGTCCAAGTTGGGTAAACATGAGGTCGATAAATTATTCGCTCTCGGTGTCCGGCCCGGACCCTAAAAGCATACTCATCAGCCCCCTCACCTCCTCAAGAGTATCCATGGGAAAAGGGGGTTGTAAGACTTCTTCTTAGGATGGCTGCTGTGGTAGCAGCGGCTCTCGTACTGACGATGGAGGGGTATCCAAGGACGTACTCTGCCCTGGGGGGTTGGAGTCTGGAGTTGCATCTCCAGGTCTCTGAATTTTGAATTTTAGAGTTGTAAACTGATAGTGCAGTTTACTACCTCTTGGCTTAGCCCAAAAATTAGGAGTCTGCCAACTGGCTGTATGGAAGAGGTGCCAGTCCCCAACACCTATCCCGGGGTTCTGTACTGCCAGTGGACGAGTAACAGCTACCGTAGGTTCAGGTTTCCCTGCAATCAACAGAGCTGCTTTCGCCAGCCTGGGGAGCCGATCCACCAGTACGACACTAAGACGGGCGCTCTTCCATAAAATGGGCAGGTTTGAAACTGCTTCTGTTAGCCATTTCAGGGACTGGTCATCCTCGCAGGTAATTCTAAAAATCTCCCCGGAGTACTACCAGCCTTTGAAAGTGGGTGAAATTTTTTTCATTCCTGTTGAAAAAAAAATGCCTAGCTCCCCACCCACCACGGAGCCCAACAAAGAGACGCCGAACTTCGACGCCAAGGATAGTAAGGAGATATAGCTCCCATAGATGAGTTGCACACGAGCAGGCATCTTTAGGCGATCCCCAGGGAATCAGAAACCAGAACACAACGCCACTAAAACAAAAGATACATAAAGGACGCCACGGGAAAGATCACTGAATTTATTTTACGAAAACGTGCGTCTGACCCTGAATGCATGTTTTTGCGACGAATGGTTAGGCCTATATCAGCCCACCAATAAGTCCCTCAATGACTGGGGCCCTCTTTTATCGGTTAGCTTGCCCTGCAAGTCTCGCGAATGCGACACCTGTAGTTTAATCGCTCCTGCCGGCTCTAATCTCAGCTCCCGTGTCCACAGCTAGGGATTTGCTGCGATGAAAGATGGTTGTACCTACCCTGGGCTTTAAGGCACCCCATTCTTATTTGGATCAGGAACAAATCACCGCCAAAAACACAAAAACACCCCAAAACCAGATCTACAGGTCAATACTTTTTATCATCTACAATGCAATGCAAACATTTGCGGACTATCAAACAACACTGCACTAATGTGAAAACACTTCGCTAATGGTATAAACTGGTATTTATTATATCGTTTACTTTGCTTTTTGTGGAAAACCAATATACACACACCAACCTGGCTTCTGGCTACCCAACTGTTTTTTTATTATTATTATTTTATTTCAAAGCTTGCTATGATTTCAAAATTTCACTTCTTTAGTCAGGGCTAACGCTATTTTACAGTTTCAAATTCAAATTACTGGCTAATGGGCAAAGGCTAATGTAATTTGTTTATAGTTTTAAATTCAAATCATCACATTTATAGAATAATGTTGGCAATGCTTGAATTATATTAATTCCTATTATAATTGTATGTTAGCTTATCTAAGCTTAGCGTTCATTGCAATATACAGTGTGTCCAAGATAAGGAGGGCCAGTATGGGGATCTCGGTAATGGTAAGAGATACAAATTTGGTTAAATGGGAAGAAAGTTGCGCAATTAAAGGACTAAACAAATGACGTCTAGAAATCCTTGATATGATTTTTCGTTTTTGAATTATCTCAAAAAAACCGAATTTTTGGATTTTCTTTTTTATTTTTTTCTGGCGTTAATATTAAAGTTAGAGCTGATTAAACTTCTTTATAGCAACTTTTAGTGGACTTAATGATTACGTTATCAATTTTTTTATCCGACGTTTCGTCTTCGAGAAACCATCATCAACTTCATTTTTTTAAATACGGTCCTGGTTTTTTGATGCCAAATTTGCAAAGCCCTTGTTACTCTGAATTCAACAATGTGCCACATATTATGGTTTAATTACGTTTCGAGCTTTTTTCTGATCATCATCAGAAATTTTTTTAGATACGGACCTGCATTTCTCATAATTTTGTAAAAATAAGTTCATACAGTAAGTTAGGCCTTTTTACATGCCGTTAAAATATTAAAATGCACATCATAATGTCATAATTCTGATACATTAATTTAATAAGCAACCAATAACTATTAACAATAAACAACAAATAAATGAACAAAAGATAGGCAGAAATAATGAGAAAACGAGCATCGAAACAATGTAATAGGTATTTAACGTTTTGAATTAGAAGAAGAACTTAGAAGATTGGTTCTTGAAGCCTTTCAAAGTATAACGCCAGTATTGCTGAATAATGTTTTAGATTCTACAGTTAAATGTTATTTATGCATAGAGAATGATGGCAACCTTTTTGAATACCTTCTGTAAATTTAATACCTATTAAATGGTTTCGGTGTTCGTTTTGTTATTCTTTCTGTCTATCTTTTGTTCATTTATTTGTTGTTTATTGTTAATAGTTATTGGTTGGTTATTAAATTAATGTATCAGAATTATGACATTATGATGTGCATTTTAATATTTTAACGGCATGTAAAAAGGTCTAACTTACTGTATGAACTTATTTTTACAAAATTATGAGAAATGCAGGTCCGTATCTAAAAAAAATTCTGATGATGATCAGAAAAAAGCTCAAAACGTAATTAAACCATAATATGTGGCACATTGTTGAATTCAGAGTAACAAGGGCTTTGCAAATTTGGCATCAAAAAACCAGGACCGTATTTAAAAAAATGAAGTTGATGATGGTTTCTCGAAGACGAAACGTCGGATAAAAAAATTGATAACGTAATCATTAAGTCCACTAAAAGTTGCTATAAAGAAGTTTAATCAGTTTCGCTCTAACTTTAATATTAACGCCAGAAAAAAATAAAAAAGAAAATCCAAAAATTCGGTTTTTTTGAGATAATTCAAAAACAAAAAATCATATCAAGGATTTCTAGAAGTCATTTTTTTAGTCCTTTAATTGCGCAACTTTCTTCCCATTTAACCAAATTTGTATCTCTTACCATTACCGAGATCCCCATACTGGCCCTCCTTATCTTGGACACACTGTATAATGTATCGAAATTATATGAGACGTAGTTTTGTTATTGCTCTTGAACCAGTATTTAACAATTTTTTGTTTTTAACTTCGAATAATACCAGTTTATATTCTAAACCATCATTGAAATTAAAGTACAGCGGACCTTCGATTTCACACTAATACTACTAATAGGTAGAAAATATTTTCAGAAAACCATGGTAACGACTTTTCTGCATTAATATTTACTTGTATATAGTATTATCCATAGTAAATGTTATTAATATAATAGTGTACCTATGCAATATACAAATAGACACATATTCTATGTTCACATGTTTTGCATAAAGGTTGATCTTGGCAGTTTACACAATTAAGCTGTGTAAAATTACCTCCTTGGTTATGTTTAAACGAGGTTAACATTTAAGGTTATGCTTTCCAAATGCACTTAGGTTAAAAAAAACATGACCAAACACCTTCAAATGTAAAGTTGCCATATTTAAGCAGAACAGAATATAGAACTTTAGTAATTTTTATGTATGTATTCAGGTTTAGTAATTGTGTAACAGCAGAAATGTTTAACTAAGAACATGGAAGGTATTGCGTTACCTTAGATTTTAAACAGTTCTCCACATGTACTATCAAAATAAGTAGTCTATCTGGCAAGAATATTATATTCTCTGCAACTTAATAGATAACAAAACTTCAAAAACAACCTTTATTCTAATATGGTGTCAGCGTATTATACAGAGTGATTATAAATGATTGTAGGTTCAGAGTGCTTTACAAAAATAAAAGACATGTTAAAATTATATTGTTATTAAATTGCAGGCATGCACTGTCTTACTGAATATTTCATTTTTCTAACGCCAAAATATTGAGTTGTGTAGTAACTTTTTACACTTCTGTGTGTTTAAAGTACATACTGCATATCCATATCATATACACAATTAATAAAGCGGCAAAAGCAAAAAGACGAAAATCTCCAACGCATTCTCGGCCTACAATCATTTACAATCACTCGGTATATGTATAGAAACGTATTACATTTGTACTGTAGCAATAATATTAGAAATAGACACCAATTGTTGCGATTCTTCACCATTTCTTGATTAAATATACATATTGAACGAAACAGCATAAATACAATAATTCCCACATTAGTAACAATTCCAGTCGCTCAATAGATGCATTATGGATGATCTTGTGATACGACTTTTCTGCAAGGTTTTTTTCCCTCTCAAAGGTATTCTAATTACAAAAGAGGTATTTTTAGATATACAGAAAGAAACTCAATTGTTCCCTGGCAGTGATTGGGGTGCCCATGCAATTTTTATCAAAACGCAAACCTTGACCTTCCCTTGCGTCCTTTGAAAACGTTTGCATAATTTAACCCTCATGTGTCGGCCAAAATTCCAATTCGGTTGCGAGTTCGAAAGGCAATCCCATCCGAGCGCTTTGCGCTTTTATATAAAAAACGCACTGAAACAAGAAACACTCTATACATGGAAAGAATATCTGTGCCACTTGAATGGGCAATGACAGAATCGGAACAAAAGGGCGACTCAGCAGGAAACGAACACCGCGTCAAGGGTGACTAGATCCCTCAAAGCAAATTGGATACTTTCAACAGATTTAGGAAGAACATGCTTTGTTTCCCGCTACTCCTTCAGAAAACAAAATTTTAAGTAAAACCCAAATGAAATATTTAACGAGCAGCATTTTCATTTACGAAAAGTTATTTATTGCTTAGCTTGTGGAAAACGAATCCCCGAGATGTTCGCTGCACCTGCTGGTGTTCCTCGATTCCAATGCAGCGAAAGCCCAATTCTCCGACTTAAGAATACATTAATTCACCAAAAACTTGCTGCATTTCTTGAATTCAATAAAATTATAGCGTTAAAGATCGGAAAGTAGGGTTTTCTAATTTATTTAAAATTAATTGCAAAAAATGTCACTCACGTTAATTTGAACTTGCTGATGTGTATACCATAAACTGCCCGAAGAATAAAACTAAGAATTTACAAGACAGTTGTCAGACCAGCTGTAATGCAGGATTATTAAACGTAGATATTGCTGACTAAAAGTGGTTTAAATAAGTTATCTAGCTAGAGATACACATTTGTAATATGCATTATTGAAGGCCGAGAAAGGAACATTACTTTTGAAAGAAAGACAAGCCGAGATACAAGAGGGTTTGGAAATTTCAAATTATTTGTATCTCTAGGGGGTTTCTTGGTTCTGCCATATCCACCCCATTTAACATGGTTTCCTTCATTTTTTCTAAATAATTACTTCTTACGTGTTCTGCAACTGCTCTCAGTTAGATCTTATAGCTCCGCTCCCTACTGTTTTCTAAGAATATACCGAGAAATTGGGGGGAGGTGAGTTACACAGGACACCAAAACAAACACTTTTTGTTAACATACCCATATTCGAAAATGAGCCGTTACGGTCCTAAAGCAAATGGAGTTTAATTTTACACAAAGCTTAAATTTTATGTAATTTGAATGCTCTTCGTTAACCAAAGGCGTTTGTGAATATTGTTGCGTCTGCAGATTACGTATAAAGAGTTTTTTAAGTATTTAAGGAGATCCCTTAATGTGAACAAGTAATTCAGTTATCTTGTTTGCCTATGTAGTGTGGCTGATGACAGGGAAATTCTATGTTAATAGGTTAGGTTTTGCGTAAGTTTTGACACAGACTGACGCAAAACCTAACCTGCTAACCTCTAATTTGACATAGACTTACAGTGTCGCTAACTATACATTTCAGTATTGCCAATGTTAAAATGTTAATGTTCTGTTATTTCTTAATGGCCTAGGCTGTTAAGTGTTTAACAGCCTAGGCTGTTATGGGGAACTTTTGAGTCAGGTTGACAGTTCTGTTATTGATAAATAACAAGTAGGTGTTACGATAAAATATTTACTTTCAATATCATAGCTATACTTGGGCACAACCACATCACCGGCTCTCATAAAAAATAGAATCGACCAGTAGAAAATCTCCAAACGAATTTCACACAAATATTGATTTTAAGGTTTTTCTTATAATTCTAATTTTTTCCATTTTGCATCCATCAAATCCAACTGGGCCGCAAAACTCCCACATCTCGAATATCGACCCGTAAAAAGCCCCCAAACAGCGAATTTCACACAAATATTGATTTTAAGGGTGTCCTGATAACTATATCGTTTTCACCATTTTGCAACCTCCAAATCCATCTGGGCCGTAAAATTTTCGCATCCCGAATTTTCTTAAAAATACAATCGACCAGTAGAGTGTCTCCAAACAGCAAATTTCACACAAATATTGATATAAGGTTTTTCTCATAACTACAACGTTTTTCCGATTGTGCAACCCCCAAATCCAACTGGGTCGCAAAATTCCCACATCCAGAATTTCCTTAAAAAATAAAATCGACTAGTAGAAAGTCTTGAAACAGCAACTTTCACACAAATATTCATTTTAAGTTTTTTTTGATAATTATTATAACGTTTTGCCCATTTTGCAACCCCCAAATCCATCTGCGCCGCAAAATTCCCACATCTCGAATTCTCTAAACAAATACAATCGACGCGTAGAAAGTCTCCGAACAGCGAACTTCACACAAATATTGATGTTGAGGTTTTTCTGATAATTATAACGTTTGCCCCAGTTTGGAATCCCCAAATCCACCTGGGCCGCAAAATTTCCACATCCTAATGCTCTTAAAAAATACAATCGACCCGTAGAAAGGCTCCAAACACCGAACTTCACACAAATATTGATTTTAAGGTTTTTCTGATAATTATAACGTTTTTCTTATTTTACAACCCCCAAATCTGCCTGGACAGCAAAATTCCCACATTTTGAATTCTCTTCTTCTTCTTCTTCTTCTACTACTCTTTGATAGGCTTACAGCCTGTTTTTTCTTAAGTACGATTGACCAGGAGAAAATCTCCAAACAGCAAATTTCTCACAAATATTGATTTAACATTTTTCCGATAATTATACGTTTTTCCCATTTTCCAACCCCCAAATTCAACTAGACCGCAAAATTCCCACCTCCCAAATTCTCTTAAAAAATTAAGGAGACCAGTAGAAAGTCTTTCAAAAAGTATGCGATGTAACAGCACCGAACGCTTTCGTGTCCAAAAAATTGTTTTAACCCCCTTATTTTCACAATCTTTCCAGAAAGTTTACCCTTGACGAGCTTTTCAAAATGATACAACCGACTTTTACCTGCAATACGTACAACTTGCAACAAATCGCGAAAACTGCGCATTTTGCAAGCGTCACATCTCCAATTCGTTAAACATTTTCAATGTTAAAACATTTAATTAAAAATAATGGCAGACATACCTGCGAAGTTCTACTGTATAGCAGATCATTACATACTACAATTTTGAACCTTTTCGGCATCTTGTGCAAGTTGTTTTGAAGGATTTCTAAGAATTAAAAGCCATCTGCTCAGCGGCTCCACATGTTATTGTTTATAGTTTATTTTGTTAACTCTTGAAACGTGTAGCAAATATAAGTGGAGTAAAGATTTACTTTTTTATTAGAAGAAAAGCGGCATTGTAAAAAGAGGACTACATGCGAATAGATCTTGAAGTTGTTTAGCCAATATGTATCTTTAGTTTTGAGTTAATTGTTCAATAAATATATTTTAAAAGGATTTGTTGATTGGGGAGCTCTTACAGTGTCTAAACTAAATAACTTTGCATTTTCCATACATATACATATACGTGTGTTTTATATTTTTAAAGTCCCCTCTATTTTTTTCTATAACATTCTCTTGCAATCTCTTGTTAAGTTTTAGTACAAACAGCTGACACTGCATCTCAACCCTACCAGTGCTCATCGACGACTGTAGTAACAAGTTTAGCGAGGCAATGACATCCCCATGAAATATTATTCACGTTAGAGAAAAATACAATTCGACATTCCGCTAGCATCACACCATTTAATATATACTTGCAAATTTACAATTTCACAAAGGGTTCTTCTTCTTCTTCTTCTGATGGGGCTTCTTGTAAGCTGCACTGAGACCTATTGGTCCATTGTGCTCCCACCTAATTTGTTATGGGTCTCGTTCGAAGAGGCCGGTTTCCAACGCGAAGGGTTAAAATCAAACAAAATAGCCCATTTTCCTTATTTAACCATCCACCCCTCACAACCCCAAATTCTCTTTTCTCTTAAAAAATACTGTGAACCAGTAGAATGTCTCCAAACAGCGAATTTCAGACAAATATTGATTTTTAAGGTTTTTCTGATAATTATAACGTTTTCCCCATTTTGCAACCCCCAAATCCACCTAGGTTGCAAAACCCCACATCTCGCATTCTCCTTAAAAATACAATCGACCAGTAGAACGTCTCCAAACAGCGAATGTCACACAAATATTAATTTTAGGTTTTTTCTGATAATTATAACGGTTTTCCCGTTTTGCAACCCCCAAATCCATCTGAGCCGCGAAAGTGTTAAAACCTCACAGATTCATCCACATACTGTCAAAAACAAAATTCGACATTTATTTTTTCCCCTGTTTATGCGAATATCCAATTTACTACAAACGCACCTCAGCTTCATACTCCTGTAACTTCGCCTCCGTGCATCGCAGAGCCCAAAAACCAGCCAGTACGATGAGCGTTGGTTCATCCTCTTTGCAACTAGCCTCAAATCACATTCAGATCTTTCAAAAAATATGCAATGTAACCACACCGAACGCTTTCGTGTCAAAAAAATCGTTTTAACCCCCGTATTCTCGTCCCCTCGAATGTTACAGTTTTACAACCTCTTCAGAAAGTTCGCCCTTGACGAAAGCTTCAAAGTGACACCAACAATATTCACCTTCAATATGTACAGCTTGCACAAATTGGCAAAAACTGTGCATTTTCCAAGCGTCACACAAATCGTTAAAACAGCCCCTTACTAGCGTCACGTTTCCAATTCGTTAAACATTTTCAATGTTAATAGAGGTACCTCATTAGTGGAACAACTACATGCGAAGTGTATCATTAAGTTACAATGTTAGAATAAGCTTTAAATGTGTTTGGTTCAATTAGAACTTTATTTCGTAACCTTTAGGACCGCTGTTTCGGTACTACCAAATATTGTTTTAGGGCCAATGCTAACTATTTTTTATACTAAACAATGATATCTAAAACACGTAACATAATATGAAACTACACACCATTACAAAACAAGTACAGAATTAGTATTTCACTTTAAAAATTAGCAAACATTGAAGCTTAGAAATTACGTAAGACAAGTTTCTATAGATGTTCTGATGTGGACGTTTTATTTAAATATGAGCAGAGCAAATTAAGCTAATACCTATGATCAAAACAAATACGCCCGAAACACATACGAAAAAATAAACACGTTTTTTTAAATTAAATTAGAACACATTGCAGTTTCTTATGGAACTAATTTTCTAAACCGAGGTCCCACAGGAGCCAGTGCGGGGCCTGTTCTTTTAAATCCAAGAGCGGTCGCCGCAGGAAAGTTTCTAAATTCATCGCGCAAGTTGCTCCCGACCCCTTTAAATTTGAGGCCATCGAACACACCGTACGTGCAGTATTCTTAGTCTTAAGCGGAGAATCCGGAGGGAGCAAAACTTGAACCAAGTTAGCAACAATTGGAGAAATGAGTACAGCACCCGGTTGGTCTAAGTCGACGACAGGAGGCGCTTTATGCGGTGCCGTTATCATGCAAGGTCATTGTGAAGGGGCCTTATCATGACAACTGCCCCACCGAGGCGATAACAGCTAACGAGCTTCCTGCTATCTTGCTGAGGAGCGGCGGCGAGGCCGAACTGATAAGCAAAAGCGCGGCACTTATTATAGACTCAGTTTTCTTTGTGAAGTGTACCACAGCTCGTAATACGATATCGTATTATTATCTGGCATTATGTACGCAATTCGTGACTTATTGCGAGAATAAATTATGAGCACATCGTGAAACCTGGAACCTCTCTTATTATCCTTTATATTATCCTTATTCCTTTATGATGTGATGCAATATTAAAGCAGTTTTATATATAATGGGTTTAATAAACGTTACGGTTACGCGTACTTCCTTCCAGTCGGGTCGCATTTTGTTAATTAAACTAGCGGCGCATTATTTGATAAAGTTACTAATGTAGATACTTTCGCAGATTTCAAATCGCGTTACACCAAAATACAGCAATAAGCGATAGCATCGGGCAGATGCAAAGCTGCGTTTGGTAATTGGTTCTCTTCCGATTATCTAGATTACTCCGTAAGGAAACATTTTGTTGCAAGTAACTTGTGTTGGTTAATATACAATATTCGAAAACTTCTTAAAAAATTGTAATACATTTTACTTTAGTAATGGCAGGACATGCTTAACCTATAACACAATAGAAATGCCACGGTATATAGTTACACAATAATTTGAATGGGAATATTTGCTTTCCCATATATTATGTAATATGATTAAGATTGGAAATCTGTTAGAGTTCTTGTATAAACCCGCTTGTTATTTGGTAATAATGTCACGCACAAAAGGGTTAGACCCTTAAAGGTGGTTAAAGGATACAACCCTGGGCTTACCTTTATCCAGCTTAACGATATTTATTGAATAAGCCCAATATATAGTCCAAAAACAACGGTACTGGGATTAAAATGAAGAGGTATGAATAGGCTTACAGGAAAATTAGACAACTATAGACTGTCGTTTCTATTTAGGACCTCGCGTTTTATAATATGCACCGTTCCAGCAGTATTCTTAGTAGTACTATAAAAAGTTTGTTTTGAAAGTGGTGGCAGAAACATAGGAGTATTATGACGAAAATCGTCAATCTCAAATACCTTTTCTAAACATAATGAAAATTAAAAATTCCATAAAAGGGATTTAAATGATTTCTCTTCTTTTCAGTATCGCACATCAATATAGTTGTATCAATTCATCCAATAATAAAGCATACAACATTTTAAAATTTCAAAAATCAGAGCAAAATAGGGGTAAAAATATTTACACGTTCATAATAATAACAGAAACTTGGTAATGCAAATTATGTAAATTTTAAAATAAAAAAACATTACCGGCGCCGACGATGGGATTCGAACTTCAGCCTCTGCGATTTCAATAATTAGTCTGATAACCCGAAGTAAAGAAGGCGTTCGCTACCTCGCCCACCGAGGAAGCCTCCGATCGGTGAGATGCGACTGCTTTTAATACAACGCATGTATTGTTCCCCCTTTTTTCTCTTTTACAACATTTATCTTGTATCTGTTAGTTCCCATTTCCGTCAAAGGTAAAGCCTGATGTATGGGGAATTATAACTTTTATCGATTTCTCAGTTGGAGAAACTATAATTTATTATTTTAAGGTGCTGAGCCTGTATATGTTGGGTCCAAAATGTGTCCTTTTTCGTCAAGGGTAAAAACCTGAGCCATGCGCAAAATATTACTTTCATTTAAGTAATAGTTTTTGAGTTGTAGTAAAAAAAAAGGCAGAATTATATTTTTTAAGATGCTCGCCCTTTATATATTTTATCGTAATTTTCTCAATTTCATGCCATCGTCTTCCTGCAACAAATACGTTTTAGTTGTGCCGGCAACAGACAGAAGACGGACTGGCGGAATTGAAAAATCATGTTTTTCGTCATCTAGGATCCCAGAAACGTGAAGATCTGAAGAAATCTCCGGGGAAACTGATTTTTCTAGATTACAATACTTTCTTCATCTTTCAGCTGAGGGAAGTAAAAATTTAAAAATGTAAATACATATTGCTACAAATTGCCTATAAACAAATTTGACATTGAAACGAAAAGTTTTCAATTAATTGGCTTAAGCTGTCCCCTTATCGGATACCGACCCTGATGTCTATTTCTTTTGTCAAAATTTGAATGGCTTTGATTTGTCTTTTAATATACTGTGTGTCCCAGATCGAGTGGGATTGCATGGATACCTTTCTTATTATTGAAGATGAAGATTTGGTTAAATGGGAAATGTTTTGCAGTTTTATATGCTGATTTAAAATGTTTGAAAAAGTTTAAAATGTTGAAACAGTCAGAAGTTATTTAAAAAAACTGTCATTATCTTGTATGTCAAATATCTTCGTAAGTATAGGAGATACGAAAAAACGTTTCATATAAAAGCTACCGTTTTCGATGAGACCAATTTAAAATTGGCTGCTTTTGAGGTACTCGTATCAACTTCCTTAAGTTAAATAAGCGCCATATTGGATTTGTAGGTTACTGAATAAAAATTTTTATTTTATTTTCAACGATGTAAGATAACATATGATTTAAAAATATCCAGTAAAATTAATTATTTTTACATTTTAATCGAGTAGGCTTACATGGATCCAAACAAAAACAAACAAAAAGTATCGATAAGAGACTTGCACAGCTTATACGTTGTTATTCCTTTATTCTATATGTTTTGCTTTACCTTATTTTACCTTATTCTTAAATAACAATTGTTAGAATATTTTTCGTTTTAATAACGTTCTCGTTCAACACAACATCCCGAATAGACGTAACGTATTGTACTCCTAATAATGCCAAAAACCCTCACATTATTGCAATTTATTATATTTTGTAATAGAAACATAAACTCTGTGCTATTAGACACTATTAAACAAAAGATGAAAAAAACTACAACGTATAATGTTTATAATTTGCACCTTCTCCTTCTTCTGTGTATGCCATGATTTTGCATTACTTCACGTTATTCACTTTATTTGTATTTATTAAGTTATCGTGATTGTTTAATATGTTCATATTTTCTGTGTTAGTATATCTGCCAAGTTCGTCATCGTTCTTATTAGAGTGCTTTATTAACCAGGCAAGCTTATCCCACTAGATTTTGTGTCACAGGGATTTTAGCGCCAAGCCGTTGGCTGCGCTGACCGGTAACCATGCGTTCTGTCGTCTGTCAACCAAGCAAGACTAGAAACCGTTGGAGTACGTACTGCTCGATCCAGACGAACAATGCATGCTGATTTAAATCTTTGTGCATTCCATTACGATGCTAATTATAATTACAGTCTTCATCCAAGTGTGGTTATTTAAATCTATACAGTGTGTAGGTGTTGTTCTGTGCTGCCAACTGTATCTGTCAGTTCTATTGAGTTCTGTCACTCGTCACTGTTGTTTGAATTAAGGTACTATTAAAGTTCTCTAATTTGAACCACGTGCGTGTTAGTTAACAGTGTTTTCGTTTCGATTTTTTCTGCTTTCTTTATATTTGTTTAAAAACCAATCTTTTTCAAGACGGATTAAATTAAATGACATGATCGTTGTTTTTCCGACTTACCGTATGCTATTTGGAAAGTAACTAGAATTTGAATTTGCCGCCACTTTCAGTAACTCAAAATGGCGGATAAGCTTGCTCGTATAAATATAGTACCTTAGTTCTTATTCTCTGTAGTTGTATAGTCTACCTAAAATGGACTGTCCGAATTCGTATACAAAGCAGGACTTACCCCGTTAACCTATAATTCAACATTAAAGTTGCTTTCAGTTACCTACCACTTACGACCAACGATCCCCGCTCCAGCTATTATTCTGTGAAGACATTATTGACCTATGTAATTCGACGTCTCTCCTCTTCGAAGACGTCCCTAACGCTTAAAATAAGATTTTAGGCTTGCCCGCTTGCGCGTTATTTTACTGCCATTTTGGACAAATGTCAGATTGACAGTATTATAAAGCAAGCCATACTTAAAGTGGACCTGGCCAAAAACTGCAGATTTGTTGTTTCGTCCAGTTCCTTATAGTTAAATAAAGAGAGAACATTGTTACGTCACAGCAAATGGGTAATGCGTAGACCTTACGTCATAACATCTTGCCTACGTGTACTGCACAATAGTCAATTATTCGTGGAGAAGTTTTTATATACTTATAGTTTTGTATCGGAAAGTTATGATTATCATTACTTGCCTATCACTACAGTGCCTAAAATAATTAAAGTTATTTACCTCAGATATAAAAGCTGGCAAAATTATTATACGTGATTTTTGTTTAGTGAAGTTACTTACTAAATGAATTGTCTCCGTTTTCTTGAACACACGAAAGGTGTCACTCTCTTTTACTTATTTTTGCTTTTTAATGAGTAATATCAGAGTTTTACCGAGCTTTGTGGATTAGTTGTTAGCACATCTGCTTAGCATTCGGGAGGTCGTAGGTTCGATTCCCGTGGTCGTCTGCTCTGACTCAGACTTTTAGGTGGTTTTCCTGAGTCAACGGAATAGCTTCTCTGAGGCGAATGCCGGGGCAGTACTTCACCTTCCCTGGTCTTTCTTCCATTCTCCAGCCCTCCTTTCTCTAACCATCCTGAAATTGCCGTTATTGGCTGAAGAGGGACGCAAGGTCCCTACAGCAGCCTGCCTACAGTTGGGGAAATTGAACGTAAGTTGTAGATATACTTTCTTTTGTGTACTGGTATCAGTTCAAAAATAATTGAGGTGCCAATGAGGTTTTAGAAAAGTAAGATCAACAATAAACCAAATATCCACAATTAGGCAAATATTTGAAATATTTAGAACATCATCATCTATTTATAGGTTCTCGCCAACCTCGCCGTCGACCCTTGAAGAGGTATGGTGATATCATGCCCTACCAAATGATTCAATTATCAATAACTGCATAACTGGTTAGATTAGTTTAAATTGCAAAGAAAACTGATAATACCAGAAAAATGTGTAAAAAGCAGAGACGAAAGTTAGAATCAGTATTACAAGGTTAATTGTCAGATGATTTTGGAATCGACTGCGATCTAAGAGAAGGGGATGGAATGTTAATCACATTATTTAACTTCGATTTAGAAAAGGGGCACATTAAGCAACAGACAATGCACTATACTGGCATACACTGACGATATTGATATTATAAGCAGAACAATGCACGATTTGAAAAAAAAATCCTTACATTTAGAGGAAGTGGCAATTGCTTAAAGACTACACATACATTTAGAAATAACAAAGTACCTATATGGAGGAAACAAGAAAAAATATTAAATGTGACGATGTCACAGATTTTATAATAAACTAAAAAGAATATAAGTATGTGCTTTATAATGAATGATGAAGTACAACAAGCTCTAAAAACTTAGAGAGTCGCGAGCTGGAGGATGCCATAAACATATTGGAAATGGAAGGTGAGAGACGCGAGCCCTTAACCTTAATCCCAAACGAAACGAAGATTATCCGCTTTCCTCCATGTGAAAAGCGCTCATTTCTAAACCTCGCCTACCGCCCTCGTCAATCAACCGTGACGCCCTTTGCCCTAAAATTTCGCTTTCCTCATTCTGATCGTTAGAAGAGTTTCGCCTCTGGCTTGCTTCACACATTGAGTTACCGTGCTCTTCTATCGTTTTTCTTGCAAACAAGTTTGGCATCTGGCGTGGTTTACACGTTGAGTTACCATGCACTTTAGCTTAGGTACCTCCTTATCAAAGTGAGAATAATGTTGAGTCCGTCAATCTCAATAATGACACGTCCAATCCCGGAAGTCACATGTTACACAATGCAATGTCTATTAAAGCTTCAGAAATTAGTTATGGCATTATGAATGAAATTTATATAAAACATATATCTAAGCTAAGCCGACAGTACGGATGAGTGGTGTTGCATATCTCACGGTACTTATACAGGTTAAGCTCCAGTCTGCTTGGTCAGTACTTGGATGGGTGAATATCTGGAGAGCCGGCGTAGTGTTCTAGCTGAGACAGGCTCCACTACCTCAAGTACCTCCTCCGAATTTATAAATGCACATACCCTCAGCGACACTGTGTAAACGGTATAAGCGGTTACAAATTATGTATGTACGTATATATCTAAGCTTCTGTTGTTTGACTTTGGAAAACTTTGATTCATATTCATACTAATTTTGTGTTTTAATCGGTGTTCAATTCTAGAAGTGTTTTATTAAACTTACCACAAGTGATGGCGTTATTATTACTACTTTCTGAATGTAACCGGTTTCATATATTTTTCTTCGAACCATTTCTCTCACTTTTGAAAGCTCGAGTTTTCAATTTTATCTACATTTTACAAAATTATACAGATTTATGTCGTTACAACAATTTGTACAGTTTACAACTTGAAAATGTTTGCTTTAATAATGGATTGTTTGTATGCTACTAAAATAACTAAAAATTGTTCTATTTACTTTATATAACGTGTACTCCATTTCGCACCTGTTTAATGAAAGGGTAAAAAAACATGAACTTTTACTAATTATACTTAATATTGTTTCAGAACCTGAAAATCGCCGCCGGCAAATCCAATAACTGCAGTAAGTATTTTTTAAATATATAATACTAACATTAAAAATTACGATTAAGGAACAGTTTTTACTCCAGCGGAAATATCCTGAAATGTAAAACTCGTAATTAAATGAGAGTACATTAAAATTACAGCAGTTTCGGGAAAAATTTATGATTACGAAATCCTCAATTTACAAAACTTGAAACCCGGCACTTCAACTTCTACAGCTTAAACAGCCCTAAAATTAAATGCTGTACTTTGAAAAGTTGTAGATGGGGAAATTATATATTAAACTGCTCATAAAAAGTTGTGCGAGGAAACACTTGATTATAAAGATTTTAAGAACGAAACTGTTGGAACCGGTACCATGCAAATTTCCTAACGTTTGCTTCGCCTACATTTTAACATTTAATTTTTTGTATATATTACAACTGATGATCCAATTTAAAGTATGCTATCCATCAAACTATTATACACTAAAAAATTTCAAAACTAGCTTTTTAATATTAAAATGCAGCAAATAAAATAATGCCCTATTCAAGCTCATTAACTGATATTAAACTATTATAAACTGATTTTTAAAGCTCCGTCTTCTAAAGTTTTATGTTTTCGCTTAATCGCATTAATATCATTAAGTTCCCAAGAAAACCCTTTTATGCTAAATATTCAAATAACGTTGCTAAACTTTATTATTATTCTGCCTCTTGGAGTAATTATCAAGTTTTTTCAGTTTATCATCTACTGGTTCAGTTATAAGTCTTTGCATCAATAGAACTTTTAAAAAATTAAATAATGTCTGTGTAGCCCTTATGTATTATTTCAATATCAAGCTCGCGCTAAATTGCTCGACGAACGTATAGTTGTAGAAAAGCTGTTCCTACTCACTGTTATACGAACTCAACGGCGAATTTATCTCCACAACTATAGTTATCTAAAAAAAATCTCATTAAACAAAAAAACCTTAACACTTTATATGAAAAACAACTTATTTTACTTTCAATACGTACTACACTATTTACATTTAAAAACGTTTACTTTGTGGTGCAAGCAAGATATTTGCTACTACTATAATTTTAGCTAAACCTAATATTTACGAAAAAATAAGTTCTTGTATTTTGACAGTTGAAATTGTTTGTAGTATGAACAGTATAAAAAGTTCAATAGACAATATGCTTAAAATGTACAGCCCATAGAGAAAAAACATTGTAAAATGTCACATTCATTAGGTACGTATATATTCCTAGGAATATTGTTTGAAAGTAGAATAATCGATAATAGAATTCATTTTTAAAGTGACTTGTCGTTAACATGTGTTATTTAAAAAGATAAACTCTAGATGGAGAAGAGGACTTCTACACGTAGAAGTAGTCATCATAATACACAAAAATGCAACAACTTTGGCACAACGTTTAGAAAAGTAATTTCTACAAGGATAGAAGGAGTTTTCACATAACCTATATTAGAAATATTGGCTAATTCTAGTTGGACATTCAGAAAGCTTAGACTTTTCCATATCAAAGAGATACTTTCATTTGGAATCACTGAGAGTAGTAGTTTTCGATTGTAGCTTCCCATTGTATTTTTATGCGTTCCTATAATGGATTGCGGCCTTAGAACTTTGGCGTTTGCATCTCTAATTTATTAGTGCTTGCATCTTCATTTTCCGAGTGTAGCGATCAAGGAATTTCGAATTTCAAATGAGCGCATCTTGTGATAAGACGCAGGTTTCCAAATGTTTGAAACACGGGCGCTTTCCTCCGCCTAGAATTTGAAGCTAGAGGTCATTTTACGGAAATTCCACTCGTGGCCTACTGGCGTCTGTTTCCACATGCACCCCGACTTCATGCAGGCCTTGTATTTGGCGATTGCAAGATGTTTCTGCTAAACAACATCTTGTGCAAGCGGAAAATTTAGGCAGCACACATAAACTACCGTTAACGATCGTTGGGTAAGCACATGTTGATTCGTAATGGTTCTATTCCACCTAATTTCGAAATTAGGCTTTTTTGCTGCATCTTTATTGCTGCATTTGCATCTTGTACCTACCTGGATTAGGTAGGTTGCCAGAGCTGACCCCGCGAAACGTTTTCGGCCCGCAGGAACTTCCTGCATTAAAGCTGCTTTTCTGGCATTCTATGAGTCGCAAATATCCCCCGTCGGCCGCGTTCCACTTCGTGGAAACGTGAGTCGAAGCGTTCCAGAAAGCTACGCAGTAAGTACACGCTGTTTTTGATAACTTCAGTAGACTTGTCGGCTGTACGGGCAGTTTAACTTGCGATAAATTATGCGACGATCCAAAACCAAAGACATGTAATTTCCAATCTCACGCGGGAAAAAATAAGTTATCAGTCACACTGGCAACTTCAAATAGGAATCTACTGAAATCGCACACAGAGCGTATACACGTTGCAGTGTAGTGTTTTTGTTTCTCAACTTCGATCGCTAGGCAATTCAATTCAAATTTAGCATTTTATAGTTCTATTATAGTCGGCGATCGATCAGTTCTGTCAGCGCTGCCGCTAAGATCTTTGAGTGGCATCTTAGATTTCAATAATTTGTTTTACCAAATGTAAATTATTTGACATAATAATTTTGGACTTTGGCACCAATTACAATTTACTACTACTTTGCTCCTGTAGTGCCACAGGTTTTTACCTGTTAAAAAGCGTGCTTGTAATTGCATGTGTAGATAAACCTAAGAGGACAATAGTAAATAATAACTTATATTATAAATGAATAATCCCTATGCTTGGGCAATATACTGATATGATCATTAAATTATAAAGCATTCAATAACTACACAATATTAAAGCAGGTTAAAATAATGTTCCTAAAAGGAGTGATGGTTTCGTTTTATCATTGGAATTTCGGTTTCTTACAACGGTATTTGCAGTTCATTTGTAAATAGTCCAGTTTTGATTGCAATTGTAATACAAATTAGTCAAGACTTATCTGAAAGAAGTAATTATTATTATAAAATGTAATATAAAAGTTTAATTCTTAAATATTTGGTCATGTAGTTGAAAAACATACACAATGTAAAATGTTAACCAAAAAAATATGATTTATGAGAATTAGAAAAGTGAAAACAAGTAATAAAGAAACTGTATTATCATTTCTTTGATAACCATTGGTTTTGGGGGGCAGTTTAAAAATAAACAGAACAAATGAGTTGTATAAAAATATAAATTAAATTGACATACACATAAAGAGCGTGATAGACAAATATTAGTGCGAAATTAAAAACTTAGTGATTCCATCGATTACTACTACACAGGGATGTGCTCCAACCACAATGAGAATAGCTGTAGCAGAGGTCTGGTGAATAGAAGATTATAGAAGATAAAGAGCTCGAAGATATTAGCTTAAAATGTGAGTCTATTAACTTTCAACTTAAAACAAGACACATATAAAAGGAAAGTGGTAATATAAAATATATCTGCTATTACAGAGTTATTAAAAATTGAATTCAATTGAATCATAAATTAGATCATAATAAAATTTGTAAACAGACAGTAATATTAATTTAAAATTGATTTAATTGAAATTAAGTAATAAGTAAACATATGATAAAGGCAGATATTAATTGCTTAATAAATACAATTGTCCTATATCTTGCATTATAGTTATTCATTGTTTATGTCTTAATTTGATTTTAATAGTAACGTTGAGATAGAGTCGAATAACTAAGGTTATTACAATTACATGCTAAAGACTGCGGATAAAAAGTAAGATTTAAATCAAAAATTTAAATAAAACCCTGAAAATAAGATTTAAATTAAATAACATCAAATAAAAGCTATTAGACCTCAACAATATATATTTCCTATTTTATATATTTAATATTTGTTAATTAAATAAACCGCTAGTACTTCTAAATATTGTATATAACTTTCATATTCAGAGTACAAAGCTTTATATACGAATGATTTCGCAGCGGCTGTGCACGTAAATATGCCAAATGCAACCGCACTAATGCTAATATTGATATAGAGAACAAAGCTGCAAAATTTATTACTTCCCACAATGCTTTATTAAATATTCGGCATTTAGTTTCGCAGAAAACCGCGTTCGGTTCAAATTTGCTAATTGGGGGCTTTGTTATGGGGGCCTGTCGTACTAAAAGGTTTATTTGTTTATGCATAAACTCATTCAATATTAATGCAAAAATTATCTCTTTGTAATTACAAAGACCGGATAATAAAATAAATGAGCGTAGTGAAATCAGTAACAAAAGCGTATTCAAAATCAAACAGAATTTGAAAAGCGCTCGAAGAGCGGGAGCGCGTATCCAAAGCGAATAAAAATAAACACGTGCTCGTATCCACGCAATGCAGCCAACATAAAGATTGAGTTACGTGTCACAATATGAGTTGGAGTGGCATCCCCATCCAGGAATTTGCATCCAGAATATAATAGAATAAGGAGGGAAGCAAAAGAAAATAACATGAATACTGAATAGATAAAACGGGCGTAACTTAACACAAGTTGACACAAGTCATTCTTGGTATTGTGCGTGGCTCTTTGTCAGGATGCAATTCCCAGTATTAAATTTGTCGCTGTGCCGTTTTGGTTAGACACTTCGGAAAATTGCATTTCTTAAATTAAGTTAACTACCCATGGTCCATTTTAAATTTCTAGCGGAAACGGAACCGAAAGGCAGACATTACGGGTGGTCTTAAAGCACGCTTATGTGGGCACGTCTCGAGAAATTAATAATTCCACTCACACGGTGATTCCGTTTACCTCTCCAGAACTAAACTCCAAAATAACCCAATTACGTTTTGCTCCCTGTTTTGGAATCTTTTTGTTATCGTAGGATCTGAGTAAATTAGACTATGTTAAGGGCCATAACGGCTAATGTGCGCCGGAAGATGGCGCAGCTTAGGAAAACCGTTATAAGGAAATGCTCCCGTAATAATGGCACTACAGAGAATGGATCGTTCTCACATGGACGGAAAACTGCTTTTAACAGGGCCGTGTTAGGGAAACAGAGCTAGCAGCGATACACCAAAAGGCTTCTTTGAGATTCGCCTCATGAATATGATAACAACCAACCCGTTTTAAATAACCTCTAGACTAGAATGTTATGTTTCTTTCTGTAGTTCAGAACGGTTTCTTTTCTATGAAACTACTGGTGAGGGTTTCTGGCTAAATCCTTTAGGTCTCTAACAGCTCCTCAAACAACAAAATCGTTTTTGGTTTTATTTTAGAGCAAGCACTTACTACTACGAATTGGAATAGCATAAAATTCGATTTTGTATGAATTATAAAATGATACCGGGGTCATTTAATAAGAGGCCAACCCGGTTAGTATCTAGGAGTTATTAATTCAAATTGTATGGAAAACATTTAAAATTGCTACTGTTTCAACGACAGCTTGGTTTGGATGAATTATACACTACAGCTTTCTACGACTGTCTTACATCACTTTCTGAATAAATTATTAACATTGACCCCTAAGCGCCAAAAATGCTGCTCAAGAAGTAAATAATTTGTAAATGTAGGAATTCCCTATCAAAAAATGCTAAAAATATATTTCAAATTCTGAAACCTTTAATCATAGTTATGGAAGATGCAAGTCCATCAACATATGGATAACCTTTTCAACAACTACAAACACATATTATGACTTAAAAAAATACAAACGGTTCAATCTAGCATTTTCAAATTTTTCAAAAGGTGTGATCATGTATTTTTACCTTAATTGAATCATAGATATATTATTTCATATTTTCATTAAAGTAAGAGAGGAGCGTTAAACGTGCGGACAAAAGAAACTCCCCACAATATGTTTCCCGTGGGAACATTAGACTATGGACAGGCCATGGTCGTAGTTAAAGAAAGAATGAGTAAATACATGATTACAATCCTGTGCTATTCAATAAAATAGACTCGGTGCAGAATAGCAGAGAAAGAGGAAGATATAAAGAAAATCAGGTTCAGGAAGTTGTTAGCAACTATGATAATTTTGAAAATTCTCTCAGAGCTTTCTAAAGAAAATATAATTAAGCCAGTAGATTTCTATTATTTTTTTTTTTAGAAAATTGATCCACTTTACTGCGATTTCTCATGGGGAAGGATGTTATTAATCTTGTAGAAGTTTATATAAATCTTCACGGGGCTAAGGAAAACCCTTACTGGAGATTTGCAACTGCTGTAGAAACAACAAAGGGACACAGGAATGAAGGAAAGTTTTTATCTCTTTCAACAATTATTGCTCGAGAAAAATGTGTGAACTAAATTTACAGAATTTGACGTTTTTAAGACTCAGAAAGCCCCATAAGGTTTGAGTACCGAACCATAAAGGTTTTAAATAATTTAGAAGTACCAATGATACAGGATATCCCAAAAATGTACTGTGCTACATCAATATTATTATCAAATCATAATACAGGATTTTCCGATTGCTTTTCACAATGTATCAGTTGTGTTTTACTTTATCTCAAATGTTTTTCCCTCTTGTCAACAGTTGTCAATATTAAAAAATGGCAATTACATCTAAAAACAGTGAAACACAATTGATACATGGTGAAAAGCTATTGGAAAACCCTGTAATGGCATCATAGTCATATAATCATTTCTAACACTTATTTTAAACTGTTATTGATCATTTTAACCACGACACCGATAAAAATAGTGAAATGGTAAAGATTACGAAGACGAAGAAAAAACATCTGTAAAAAGCTTTACCCAGAACTTCCCTCGTCGACATTCTGACACTAAATAATTTTAAAAACCAAATTAAGTTAGGAGTAAAAATATCTTCACGTTTCTAATAAACTAAATAAATTTTCAAATAAAAAAACCGTTATCGTTGGTCGAATTCGAGGGGCAGGCGAACCGCGTATGCAGTCCCAACGTTTTGTATGAACGGGCTATTTCTACCTGAGCTACGAGGCACCGACCCTTCGAATTCCTGCGTTGCAGCTGTATTAAATAACGCACTAATTTGTTGCTTCTTTTTGTATCGTATAACATTTATTCTGTATTTATTGAGGCTCAGTTTTGGTAAGAATAAAGCCTGCGGTATGTACAAATTATTGCTAAGTTAAATCAAAAATAAACAAAATTTTATTTTTAAGGTGCTCACCCTCTATATATTTGTCTGAAATTTTCTCAGTTTCATGCCAGGTAGATATATAATGGGTATGCAAAATATCGTCTTCCTCCGACAAATAGTTTTTGATTTATACCGACTACAGACATACAGACAGACATACAGACGGAATTGAAAAAACCTGTTTTTCGTAATCTAGGAACCCTGAAACGTGAAGATCTGGAGAATTCCCGAAAGGTGATTTTTTCACGATTACAATACTTCCTTCGTCTTTTAGACGAGGGAAGTAATAAAAAAATATGTATCTTTACCTTAATTTTTCGAAAAGCAAATTGTTTAATTAATTTTTCCTGTTTTTCTTCCCTTTTTTTCGTTAAATGTACTATACAAAATAATATATATACCATTGTACTTTAATTTCATTTGAATATTTTCCTCAATTTAGTACATAGGTAGTGTATTTAACGAATTCTATATAAAGGATCAAATTTTCTGATTTTTTATGAAACATCAATATCTTTTTTTTTACCCCCCCCCCCTCCACGCTCACTTCATGCCTATGACGCCGATTGAACCAATTACCATACTTCCGTGTTTCCATTAGTGTGAATGTGTTCAAGACTATTGCTAATCTGTATCTACATTAATACACACATCAAAAAAGTCTACGGAACACAATATTTTTTAATAAAAAGACTAAGTAATGACTAGTGCTTAGCTATATTTTAATTGCATATAACAACATGTAACTTTTGAAACTATACTAAGTTATTTTCTCTCTACAAAACACTAAAAATTGTTTAAAGACAAAACCAACGAAATGAAACAGTATTAACTTAATCAGTAATTTTTAATTTTTGCTTAATTTCTAATTCTGCACATGAAATTAACCATTCAAACGCCATTTAGTAACTAGTGTTACGTCCTCTTGCATTTAAAACTGCTCGGAATCTTCGCGGCATAGACAGTATGAGATCATGATACTACTACTACTAAGATAAACCCACGCGCATAGGATAAGCCCATCTCTCTCGCACGCCTGTCGTCACTCCGTGACAAATTTCCACAGCAGCAGGCAGTTTGATACGGCGGTTGAAGGTTTCGGTTCGGTGTTTAATGTGTTATTCGTTTTGTTTGCAGATATATGTGCGTGAAATTTAATAAATTATAATTAAAACATTGCATTAAACATTTATTACCATGGTGTACTGTGCAGTCATGGGTTGTTTAAGCAACAACAACAAAAAGAGCAAGAAAGTTTCCGATTGCCGTTTCTTTAGTTTTCGAAGGGACAAACATGTTTGCAAACAATGGATTCTAAAGTGTTACCAGCAACACAAATTTAATGTGAAAACATCAAGAATATGTTCAAATCATTTTGTAGAAAGTGATTACTGTTCCAAAGAGAAACTGTTGGAATTACCGCAAAATAAATGGAAGTTGAAAAGTGATGCAGTACCTTCTCTTCATTTTTAACAATTTTAATGGGGAGTCATTAAAATTGACCAAAAATTAGTTAAAAGTCCTAATGGATTTAGTGGAATCTATCAATTTAAGTACAGAGGCCAAGCATCTTTTCTTTCGATGCAAAATGTATTTTAACATTAGAATATTGAATAGAGATATTAAAGAAAAATCCAAAATGAGGAAGAGAAAAACTACAAAAATTGTAAAATAAGTCTTAATAAAACTTGGTTTTCTTGTGTAAATGTGTAAATTTTTTAAATAACATGTAAATAATATGTACTTAATAAATTAAACAAAATTGTTTTATCACTACAAATGTTTAACACCGACCCATAAAAATCCAAAAAAAGCTTGTACTAAAAAAAAATATATATATACCGGGTGTCCGTTCTCAAACTCGAACATAGGAATCTAACATTGCATTGAACGATTTTGCTGACTCCTACTCTCCAATTCAACTTACAGGAAAGATAGTGGTATCAATAGAAAGATAAAATTGTTGCACATCAAATGATACCAGTAATAATAATATTTACTGATATAGTGTAGAAATAATGGAAAAATACCTAAAAATCAAATGCACAATGTTGATTGCCTATGTTTGACTTTCAGAGTGGACACCCAGTATACATATGCTCGTATATATCACTCATATTTTTCTACAGAAGTATTCTTTTAAAATTAACAATATTTATTTAAATTTTAAAAAACATAAGTCCGTTTTTTGTCGCTACGGATTAAAGTAATAATTTTTGATAATGAATAAGTCTTAAACTTTTCACTTTTCATATGTTGGTATCTTCCTTTACTTTTAAATTTAAATACTCTAGTATTCAAAATCGTTTATTGTTCGTTTAAAAAAAAAACCTTTATACAATGTTAA
This sequence comes from Agriotes lineatus, assembly GCA_940337035.1. NCBI lineage: Eukaryota > Metazoa > Arthropoda > Insecta > Coleoptera > Elateridae > Agriotes > Agriotes lineatus. Next base: position 93,544,752 of record OW679198.1, read on the forward strand.
ACTTTGAAGATACTTTATTATATCTAGCACCTACCTACTTTATTTAAGGGCTTATTCTATTATGGGCCATAAATCCTACATTAAATCATAAAAGAAATATCTCTTATACTATTATAATATTGAATGAAATGTAATATATCAATATTATAATAAAATATACTACTAAACAGTAAACATTAATAAAAACCGCTTTAAAGCAATGCATTTCCATACCGTCAAGCAGGATTTTTGTCACGGAATGACGTCATGCGCAATGTAGTACGAAATTCGATCGCCGCGTGGGTTTATCTTAGTAGTAGTAGTATCATGGTATGAGATGGTCAATTTCTTCTTGCGGTATGGCGCTCCATTGATGCTGAAGGCACCTAAAACGATATAGATTGTTTTACACATTCTCTATATTAGCAAGAACTCTTCTTTTAAGCAAATCCCAAACATGCTCAATGGGATTTAGGTCTGGCGACTGTGCAGCCCATGGTAAAGTGGATAGATTGTGCGTTTCCAGCCAGTGAGAAACGGTAGTAGCAACCTGACATCTTGCATTAACATGCATGAGACAAAAATCTGGATGAAGTTCTTCAGCGATAGGAAGGACAACAAAATGTTATCCCCATATTTATCTGCCGTTAATGATTCGTTAATTAAAACCAGCTCTGTTTTTCTGCCAGACAGTACTCCTCCCCATGCCATAATCGTCCCTTTCCCGTTTCGCATGTTTCTTACGAGACAGGAGGTAGGTTCTTCGGACATCTATTCTACTTTTTCATGTTCTATAGAAATTTCTAGTCAAACTTTAAAAGTATAAGAAAACAAACAGCGCACAAACACACAGAGGCCAAGCACAATAATTCACTGGTTAATACTTCCAATAATAACATCATTGAAAGAACTCTTCTCTTCTCTCTCTTTAGCAGCACCTTTTCATCCACTCCTGGACATAGGCCTCCCCTTGTTCCTTCCAGTGTACTTTGTTCTGTGCCACTTGGTGCCAATTTCTCCCAATTTTCAATTTGATGTAGTCTATCCAACGAGTCTGTGGTCTTCCTACGCTCCTCTTATGTAATCTTGGCCTCCATTGTATGGACCGTTTAGTCCATTTTGTGTCATCCTGTCTAGCTACATGGCCTACCCAACTCCACCTAGATTGAACAATTTTTGTTCTTCTTCTTATTTCTTCATTTCGGATATGGTCTTTAAGGTTTATACCCAATATTAATCTTTCTATCGCTCTTTAATTTATTTGCTGTTGTTGTTTCCATTCCGTAAACCATTATTGGAAGTATACATGTATTGAAGATTTTTGTTTTAAGAAGGTATTGAAAGAACTGGCAGTACTAAAACAACGTTTAGCTATTATGCGGAGATAATAGGGATATAAAGGTCAATCGAATGATAAAAGACATTTCATAAAAAATACACAAAATGCCACTTCTAGCACAAGAGATTTGGGCACTTAAAATTCCATAAAAATCGCATAAAATGTTTAAACCCTAGTAAGATTAATAATTTGCAGTCCAAAAAATTATAGACCACTCAAATCAGAAGATTCCAAGAACACGTAAAAGTTCTTCAATTTGCTTAAAAGTTAGTCTTTGATCAGATGATCTCCGAATGCACATTTTAAAAACGCAAACACCATCTGCATTTACTAGAAAATTCTGAAAGTGATTTTTAATTCTCAAAGCCAACGCAAATTGGGAGCTTCAAAAGCACCAAATTGCACTAAAACGGTGTTTCTCTAAAATAAATATTGAAGTTGTCGTTGACATCATAAAGCTTCGATCAATTTCTGTACTACTAACAATAAGAAGATGAGTAAATCACTGCTGGAGCCTGTGGTTTGAGAATATCCCAAATTCGTTAAAACTCCTCACCACACAAATATTTAACAACTGCTAAGTACGTATTCCGACAGCCACGCTGTCATCATCGGTAGCTACGAAAAATTTATACAGCACTTCACTTCCATTTGTGATTTGGTCACGAGTATATCGTTGCCTTTTTGCTGTATAAGTTGCAGTATTATCAACAAAAGGAATCACCAATCTGTAATTGTAGTCATACCCTTGATTCACGTAGAATTTCCATCAGAAGTTTGAAGTTTCTGCAATGCTTGAGTTTTCCAAAAACTTGCAGTACAATTTTCACATTTTAAAACAAACGTAGGCTTCTACGTACTTTTGGATTGCAAGTAATTTGACTTTTAGTGACATTTCTGTGACAATTTGCTGTACAAAACGCCGTGTTTAATTGTTTTCGTGTTCATTATCTTCATAATCTTAGTGTTACCTTCAGTTTAGTTTTATGTATAAGACCGACTACAACTACAATAATTTGACTGTGGTATCACTTCCGGTTATACCGAAAATCGCTATCAACCCGGTATAATATTACATTTTTGAGTTATGCTTATAATTTTTAAAAATTTTTAAGAAATGCTAAAAATTAAAAAACCTATTTTTGGCTAATTATAAGATTACTGTGAAAAGAAGTTGTGTGCATGTATCACACCAGATTCTAAATTTTGTAAAAAGTTGACTAATGTTGTTTCAGAGTGTCCACTGCGAAATCAGTTCTATTAAATTTAACTTTGCCTAAATAATGTATTAGCTCCAATCAAAACAACGACACACTTCTAATTTGCATTGTATTTGAATGGCAGTGTTTTCATACAACATAAAAAAATATCAACAAAGTTAGTGATTTAAATGTGCTCAAAATGCACTAAAAATCAGACAACAACCACAACAAACTCCAAAATAATTACAAGTGTTTCAATTAAATGTAGGTACCTACCAAAGAATATCAGTGAAGTAACATAAATGCGAAATCATAAATTTGCATTGAATATTTCAACTTCACTGCAAATAAAAAACTAGACAATACCGATTTCTGCAAAAATAAAGGCCGTTTCAGAAATGATCCAAACATAGGGCTAAATTCGTTAGATGTCAAGATTAGATATAAGCAGAGAATGAAATGGGAACAAACGGGAACCATCCAGAACAAACGATAACAAACGGAAATAACTGAAGATAAAAGAAAATATAAATAAATGTGGAAACAAAACCATAATCAAAGAATTTACTTATACAGGAGGCATTAATAAAAGTGTGGCAAAGCCAGCCCAGAGACACAGTTAAAGTTTAGATACAGAAGTAGAAAAATTACTTAATTACAAAGAATTATTACTTTTACTTTCGTTTTTATTGTCACTTATAATACCATGAGTAGTCAAAGTTATGTCGACTATTTTTGCGGTGGTGTCACGAATGTCCATTGCGCTTTGGTACGATTAGGACGAGTGCGCTAGCACGAGTCCTAATCCCAAGCGCAATGGACATGAGTAGTGATACCACCGCAAAAATAATCTACTTAACTTTGACTAAGAATGGTATTCGAGGGACTATTTAATGAACCAAACTACTTTTTTAAATTAGTTTTCAGTAAATCTAGCAACAAACTACGCAATTTCTATAGTAACGGAACACTAATATTGACTTTTCTAATAAAAATCACATTTGTTTAAAATAGTCACTTGAATACCTTCTAGGAAAATATATCCACTGATATTTTTTTGATTTGTCAAGAAACGTCAGAATTCTGGATTTTCATTGGTCACTTTTTGACAGATGACAGGTGAATTGAATAGTCAAGATTATTACAATTACATGCTAAAGACTGCAGACAAAAGGTAAGATATCAAAATTTTAAAATAAAGCCCTGAAAATAAGAACTAAATAAAACCAAATAAAAGCTATTAGGCCACAACAATACTCTAATTAATAAGGATGCTATACACGATATCCAACGGCGAGGGACAGTTCATTTTTATCGCATAAAAAACTTATTGCTTAGAAATCAGGTCCAGATACCTGTTTAATGGAAAACATTTTCTTGAATTTTCTTTGAGTCGTTAGGTTGACTGTGCCAAGTTTCCACGAAAAAACTAAAGCTCCTACAGGCCAGAGTCTTGAATCAAGTAAATAATACAGCAAAGCATAAAACTTGGTTTTTGCAATATAAGACATCCTCAAGCCAATCCTAAACTGGTAGTTTTAAATAGCAGAATTTTATACTACAAAACGAAGCGATGAAATAGTCGTCTGTTGATCATATTTTTGTAGCCATCCAGCATCTTTCAGTTTTTATAAGTTATCCTATCATCTCCTTGGTTGCAGGTGTTAATAGAGACTATATTTGCGTGTCGCCAGATGTCAGACCTGTCAAGACTTGTGGATGTGAGCGTCTGGGAATGTGCAAGGTTGCTAAA
>OW679198.1:93554024-93563977 GCA_940337035.1 Agriotes lineatus
AATTTCCCGCGAAACCTGTGCAGAATTTGAATTTACCGCCAAACCCTCGCGCAGACCCCCGCGCAGACCTGCTCAGAAACCCCAGACATCCGGTTCATTTTTAGCAACCTTGCACATTCCCAGACGCTCACATCCACAAGTCTTGACAGGTCTGACATCTGGCGACACGCAAATATAGTCTCTATTAACACCTGCAACCAAGGAGATGATAGGATAACTTATAAAAACTGAAAGATGCTGGATGGCTACAAAAATATGATCAACAGACGACTATTTCATCGCTTCGTTTTGTATTATAAAATTCTGCTATTTAAAACTACCAGTTTAGGATTGGCTTGCGGATGTCTTATATTGCAAAAACCAAGTTTTATGCCTTGCTGTATTATTTACTTGATTCAAGACTCTGGCCTGTAGGAGCTTTAGTTTTTTCGTGGAAACTTGGCACAGTCAACCTAACGACTTAAAGAAAATTCAAGAAAATGTTTTCCATTAAACAGGTATCTGGACCTGATTTCTAAGCAATAAGTTTTTTATGCGATAAAAATGAACTGTCCCTCGCCGTTGGATATCGTGTATAGCATCCTTATTAATTAGAGTATTGTTGTGGCCTAATAGCTTTTATTTGGTTTTATTTAGTTCTTATTTTCAGGGCTTTATTTTAAAATTTTGATATCTTACCTTTTGTCTGCAGTCTTTAGCATGTAATTGTAATAATCTTGAGTATTAGTCGTGCAGATTTTTCAAATGTATTATCTGCTAATATTTTCTTTAAGTATTTTATCACCCCTCTTAAATATCTCTCTACCGGATTGGCTTGCTTATACAACAAAAACCAACTTTTATGGTTTGCTGTATTGTATTTATAAACCTCGCGTTTTTAAAATAAGTTGTATTATCTGCTAATATATTCTTTAGTTTTCCAAATTCTATAAAATATTCATTTACATAACGTTCTTAAAACCAAGGGCGCTAACACAAGATGTAAATAAACCATAACATTCTTAAAGCCAAGATGCCAACACAGGAACAAAGAAGGTGTCTGTTTTGCGATATGCGGAAGTTGCCGAATCGGATAAACTGAAAAATGCTGAGTGGTAAACACGGTTCTTTTATCGCTCCTGTTTTGTATTATAAAATTCAGCTGTCTAAGACTCACCGTACTTATGTGTGTGTTAGCTTCCTACCAGAGTTTACTGCTGGAATGTGTATAAGATTGGCTAAAACTACATCAAACCTGCTAACTGAAGGGTATTTTTTACTAATATATATTGCTGTTCGATATTTGACAAGGCCCGGTTTGGCAGCTGCATTACAAGTTTTCTGTCTGTCTGTCAGCAGTGCTTTCGAGCCTATATTAAAACAATCTAAAATTTGGTAAAAGAAAACAATATGCAATTAAATGGTACTATTGCTAATATCCAAATTTTTTTTTAACTCAGTTTACACTCCGAACTGTAACCTGTAAATCTCTACAGCATAATAATATTTCTTTAGAAACTTGCTAATTGCTAAAGTGAGAGGATGCTGTACATAAATCCAAGCGAAATAAATAACTATCGGCTGGAGACTGTGTATTTAATAAAGTACTGGAAAAAACACGTAATATTTACTTTGCTTACAAACAATGTCTCCAACACTTTTGTATTATGTTAAATACTGTCTACCGCTTAAACAGTCCTCCAGTGGATTTTTAACTCAGTTTACACTCCGAACTGTAACCTGTAAATCTCTACAGCATAATAATACTTCTTTAGGAACTTGCTTATTGCTAAAGTGAGGGGATGCTGTACATAAATCCAAGCGAAATAAATAACTACCGGCTCGAGACTGTGTATTTAATAAAGTACGGGAAAAAAAACACGTAATATTTACTTTGCTTACAAACAATGTCTCTAACACTCCAACACTTTTGTATTATGTTAAACAGCGGGATCGAACACATTACCTATCTACTAAAAGATGCTTCCAATCGACTCTATTCAAGTTAAATATCCTGACATACATCTCGTTGAACGTGTGAATAAAACAAAAACCTAACAAGGTATTTAAAATGGTTTGGAATTTCATATTGCATCTTTTTAGCTGGAAATAATTCGATATATACTATTAGACCACAATTAATTCGGTTTATTTTTTGCAACCTTGCACATTTCTCAAACAATGGCTTTCATTGTTCAATTTTTCACAGCTTTTGCACATTTTAATCTCCAGACAACAATGACTTTATTGTCCAATGTCGTGCTGATTTTAAAACAATGGATGTCATTGTTCTATTTTTACCAGCTTTGCACATTTTAATCTCCAGACAACAATGGCTTTATTGTCCAATGTCGTGCAGATTTCTCAAACAACGGATGCCATTGTTCTACTGATAACATCCTGCAAGAATAGACATGTCTGTCAGACGATGAGTCACATCCGGTCGAGCCTGAAACAAATTTGATAAGCGTAACAATAGCTTCATTGTTCTCCAATGGATGTCATTGTTCTATTTACTGATAACATCGCCTGCAAGAATAGACATGTCTGCATCCCAGACGCTCGAGCGTGGAAATTTTGTAAAACTTTCAAAAACTACACCTTTTAACCCAAAAACAAATTCCGCGAAGTGCCCCCTTGGCCTAGGCATCCCCTCGAGCGTGGGAAAAATTTCAAAAACTACACTATTTAGCCCAAAAAAAAAATCCCGGAAGCGGCCGAGGTCAATGACCCCGACTAGGCCAATGACCCCGCCCACCGGCTAGGCCTGTGACCTTGACCTCGGCTAGACCCGTGACCTTGAAAAAAGTTCAAGGTCAAATGTGAGCCAGAACGCCTATAGGTACTCTACTCAGGTGATTGTCGGAACCATTCTTTGATACCATGGTGCACTTCAGCGTCTAACTTAAATAACGTCATTTAGCCCTTTTTCAGGCAATGAACATGATAGGCTTAAGATATAGGAAGATGCTGCAGTGTTGCCCAACAAAATTTTGCAATTTCTCCCACATGAATACGCTAATATTCCCACAAAATTTCTCCCACATACTTAACAATGTTTGCAGTTTTCACAAGATAAAGAGAGCTTCTTTATTCTATTTGTATAACAAATCTATGGTACAGAACTTTTAATAAAATTATTTTAGTGTGATGCAGTGGCACTGGACTACTAGACGAACCGTGATGTAATAAAACCATGACACAACAATAAACAACATAAATAAATTTATTTGATTTTCACATCTTTGCCGATCATAATTCATAAAGTACTAGATATAAACGTTTATTCGTTTGTTTATTATGGACAAGGTCTAAGAAGCTTGTAAATATGAAACGAAACACTAGATGGCTGGTGAACAACTTTACTTTCTAGGTTTGTGAATGGACAGTAAAGGTTTACATAATACAGACATAAGCAGCAGAGTTAGTGCAATGAAGAAATCATACTACTCCATAAGGCAGACGGTCAGCAACAAGAAAGATCTTGAATGCAACAAAGTTTGAGGGCTCGCTGTGGTGGGTAGGTGGCGACACTGATATATGGAAGTGATGCATGCGTCCTTACAAATTGATTAAAAACAGATTACAATCTTCAGAAATTAAATTTCTACACAGAATTAAAGGGCTCCCCAAGAGGAATAGAAAATATAGAAATTAGGAGATTGCTTGGAACAGCAGCAGTTCAGGGCAAAATTAAAGGACAGTTCCACGATAGTGTGGACATTGGAAATCAAGAGAAAAGGTTTGGAAAGCAGAGCCAAGAGGAAGGCAACTAAACGAGCCCAAGAAAAGGGCAACATAATGCATCGGGTGAACGAGTTTCACAGAACAAAAGGACAAGTTCATCAAAGCAGAAGTGACAAAATAAATCAGTAAAGGATCCACATACTAAATAGATGATTATTTATGAGCAGTTCTGGCGCTTTTTTTCAAATTTAATCAAAATTACAATATTTTCAAATGTCAATTTTCTTAATATGTTGAATTCTTAGAATTTGAAACTTTTAGATAAAAAATAATGATGAATGGTTTTTATCCCTTTGTGTTTAAGGCTCGTGCAAAAGCCATATAAAGAACCAAAGAACTTGTCATCAATGACAGTGTAAAAAATTGCAAATATATCGATGGAAACCAAAACTAAAGTGTGCCTTTTATGTTTCTCGGTTAATAAAAATACCTGAAATATTTGTTTCGATGTCTGAGTAACAACGACAAATATATTCTTCAAGCAGTCCCAACCCTTCCGAAAACTTTATTGCATTCCTTTAGCAGCGTTGAAAACTATTTATATGTATTAAAGAGGCTGGTATACATCAAATCGTCTTTATGCAATAAATCTCCTTAATGGACAATTATTAATAATTATTCTTTTCCTATTGAGGCAAGAGTAAAATATGAAACGCGGCCTATTAAATTAGCATCTCCAAATTGCGTAGCTTATCTAATCTGATATAAATTTTTACGAGATAACCATTTAAAGGCATTGTGCGAAATGCTGCAAAAAAATTTAATTAATGTAACCTTAGGACCGCTTAAAATTCCTGCACGTTCATGCAGTCACCCACATATTCCATTCCACTTTAAAACGAATTCAGGCGGGCGTTTGTAACTAATACAATATAAGGAGGTAACTTATAACGTTGTGCTTAGCAGACAAACGACATGACTCTATATTTCCGAAATCAGATTACCTGCCTAATTGCGGCGACCATCTGGATTACCCACGCTCAATTTCGTTCGCTAATTAAATATTTGAATTTAGGAGTTATTTGTACAAATCTTTATGTTAATCTCTATTGATCAGGACTCGAGTAGTCACATTTTCTAGAGACAAATTGCGTGCATCACGTCGTGATATTTTACAATAAATTGGAGTCGACAGTGTGGGAAAATGTACTTTGTATGAAATTTATTTCCGAGAGTGTTTTACTTTAAATATTATTTAAATTTCTTAAGTACAGTTTGAGAGGCAATGTAACTCATATATGAATATATTTTATCTAAGCAATGTATAATTGTACAACACCAACTATGACTGGCTATTGCCAAACTCTAAATTTATTAAAATTTATTTTCAGAAATTCATACATACAGCCAAAACATTTATTTCAAAAGAGTTTTACTAAAACAACTAATATACACATTTAAGTGGTTTCATAAATACACCTAAATTATTTGAAAACACATAAAACCTATTATTTTTGGCTTTTTCTCAAAGGCGTCGTCGAAAATAACATTACTTTTGAGTATTAAAATGCTAGAGAACGACGTAATAATACATGTATACAGTTTAATCCACTTACATTTACTAATGTTTAAAATGTCTCAAAACTTCAGACGGAGAATGTACGTGCAGGGTAAAAAAATTTGAATGTCGTACGCTATATTTTATGGGACTGAGTACTATAATGATATTATTATATAGTACTCGGTATCATATGTAGAACCAGAACACATCAATTTAAAACTGCGTTTTACAAATGTTTTGTTCTTCTTCTATATTTATTACCACATTCATTTGTACTAGTGGCGTAAATCAGGAGGTACCAGGTGAGCCGAGCATCCTCAAAACTTTTGAAATAGGAAATAATATGTTCACTACAATGTTCACTACAATATGTAATTCTTATCGGGCTCATAAATTTTTCCAAATTGCTGAGAATTTGTGTTTCGTTTCGTTTATATCGGGTGAGACAACACAATATTTACAATATTTTTGATGCCATCATACACCATGGCAAAAGAAGTTTGTTACTAAATTTGAATTGAACGTACTGCTCTATAGATCTGTCAATTATTTTTCACGGCACACTAATTTTTCAGAGCAGAATCTTGGATACACTAAATGAGACGAGTACTTTTTTCATCAAGACTGATTCAATTTTTATTTTCTTTATGAATGGAATACAAAATCGTGTCACTGATTGTAATTTTTGTCAATTTTTTGTAGGTATTAATAAAAAAATCATAATTCACTGTCATGACAGTTTTATGATAGAACTGCCAAAAGATTTTAATCGGTTGTTATTTCTTTTTTCCAAGCAGTTAACGCCTACTTGGTTCATTTCTGCAGAAATAATGAGAATAGAATTCCAGCCTTTACATTAAGTTTCTTTGCATTTCACTGAGAAAATTTCCCCTACTGTTTCTTTTTCTAAATTTGTGAATTCGTAAATTTTGTGGGTAATCATAACTGTTAAAAAGTACAATTGACTGTGTAGAACTGTAAGGCAGTTGGTCCCATTAAGTTTGGTAATAAACTTTTTTTGGTTATAGCATGTGGCATCACAAATATTTCCAAATACCATTTTTCCTTCTCCTTTATTTAAAAAATAAAAATCGTTGATAATCTTACTCTGGTTTTGTATATTTTCTTTTTTCGATTTAAAAAGAATTGTTAAGTAAACCTACTTTTCAAGTAAATATTTTTCAGATCGAAATATAACATTTCATTTTGTATTGCAGCTTTTTCCGTGTCGTATACTCTACCTTACTGTAAATTTAAATTGCCCTTTGTATGCTAGTTAACTCAGTCGTAGAAGCACAAGACCCGCTCTTACCTCAGTACAGCTAAGGGATGTCAATCTTGCTCTTGCCGGTCTGGTCGTGATCACTATAATGCTGTAATTGTGCATGAAAACCCTGCAAGAAATAAAAATCAAACAGTTTACATGAAAAGATATATACTCTGTAAAAGAACATACATGGAACTACATAAAAAGAATACACAATGTTAATAGATAAGTGTTATTTGCGCTATGAATAGCAGCACGGAACAGTCCACGAGCTTAATTCTGAATCTACAAGCAACGTTTAATTTCCGCACTCGAATTCACTGAATACGACCCTGACTTCAACAGCTTGAAACCCTTTATTTCGTAGAAAGATGGCCAAGATACCAGTTCCGTGTGTTGGCAAAGTCGACTGGCTTCCATGAAGCTCGAATGGCATACGGAATAACAGCTTCTGGCTATGGCTATGCCTCCCCAAGCTGGCACTTATAATACTTCGCGTGGCGTCCTTTTAGCTTCAGACGACACACACCATTTGCTCGTTGGCAAGCGACTCTTTCTTGCTGCTTTAAAAGCGCGAAAATGCAGAAACCGCCGCGTCACTACGACTCTTGCAGTTCTAATAATGGCACCCGGGAGCAGCATTCCGCTGGATTGCACTTCACTATTCGAGCGCGAGGAATATTCGTTGCAAGTTTTAAATACAATACATTTGAATCTATTGTTAATTACTACAATGCAAGGAATACAGTTTACTTTTATTCCTAGCGGAATAATGGTTAAATACCAAGGTAATTATTAAATGTTAAGGTGACACGAACTCGGCCATTACAATTTAGACCAGGTGATCTTGAAAAAATTAACAATTTTACATGCGGCGCGTTTATAGAATTTACGATCAGTCACAAATCCCGACCCCCACCCATCCCATGAAATAAATTGCGATATACGCCACTGATTTACACTAAAATTTATATTGTAGATTTATATAAATTTTGTAAATCGCCCTTTGGCTCTACTAACATTGCCGTGTCGTTTGCGAACAACAATTCAAACATTTCTATACTTCCATTTTTCAACATACAGCTTTACTCTTACATTATTTTGCTTTGTCTATTATAAATGTGAAAAGTAAAGGGATAAGCCCTAAGGTATTCTTGTAGCTCTATATTTGTTCTGATATGCAGAGTACCCTTGTTTTGATGTTACCAAATTGGAGCTGCTCCAATATCCAGTTCAATAGTAAATATTTCTATTTCTTTTATCTGATTCCAAACTTGCTCTTTATTTATTTTACCAAACGATTTCTCCAAGTCCACAACTAACACAAATATTTGCTCTCTTTATAGCTTTTCGACTGAGTTGTAGCATAAATATGTGCTATTGTAAACTCATCCTTTTGCAGAAAACACATTGTGGGTCTTCAGTTTTGGTTTCTAGAGTATTCTTGAATCTTCGTTCCAAAATTTTCATCAAAACTTTTGCTAGAACTCTGTTTGGTATATTTGTCTGGAAAATTATAAATCTAACGGAATGGTGTAATAATAAATTGGAACAGTTAAGAAGGTTTATTTAGCGTTTGTTTTAATTTAAACAAACAAGATAGTCATAAACGAATAGTGCAGAATCAATCTGTAGTAGTTTATTTAAAATAATATTTATACAAAACAAGAAAACATAAACAATATATACAAAAAATGATCAAACATTAATTTCTGATGTACTTGCTTTATCAGAAGATCGCATTTTTAAACTTTTCCTCGCGGAACAAACGATTGCTGGAGCTTCTTATTCTCAGCTCTTACAAGTTCTACAGTTCCATTATCTTCCAACAGAATGGGGCACCAGCATATTAAGTTTAAATTTTGCTAAAAGTATTGATTCAGACTTCTTAAACAAAGATGTCGAATTTATTATCACTCGCCTTTCTTCTGTAGAGCTGCCAAAACAAATGTCTAGCAATCACAGCATCAAATACAGAATTTCTTGAACGAATTGGAGTCTTGATTATCTGAGTTATACTAGATACTAAGTTGCATAACATTGTTGAGAAATGTATGCATCAAATTCAATTAGTAAATACTATTTAATAATGGGGGATATACAGGGAGTTTATTATAACGCGCAATATGTGTAAATGCGTTTATTTTAAAATGCAATATGGAAACGTTACTGAGTATGTAAAAACATAATATATTGTACGGGCGAAGGAATTCTGTTGATCAAATAGTATAAAGACTTCAGTTTGCAGCAAGTATGTGGGTTATTGCATGCCCTGTTGTTCTTTTTGATGCTTCTTTTTCAATAAAATTACGGTTCATATATTGCAGTTTAAAATAAACGCATTTACACATGGCGTGGCGTACCCTTAGAAACCACTAGTAACAATCAAGTTCTTATGGAAACGGAACTGCCACATTGCGCGTTATAATAAATTCACTGTATAAACAATAGACAGTGCTGATAACGTAGTACAAAATTTGTTCTTTGTGTCTCCATTTCGCCTAAATTTGATATCAAGTGAAATACATCTTTTCATTCATTTCTGATTTTTGGAGAATACATTTAGGCCCAATATATACAGAAAACAATACTGACACTTTAATTTCCTAGTCTTTTTCATTAAAAGAAAAAAAATCTCAGGAAAAATTCCAAACCATTTTAGACGTTTGTTCAAGATTGCTTGCATTCTACTAAATTTCTAAAAACAATAAACAAAATAATAAAATAAGCCGATTTATAAAAATTATTTGAGCTTTGGACATTTTGTGTTGTAGTTTTTTTACTTGATATCAATACCTGTTGTGGTTCATTTAGCAACTTTTATTTTATCTTGATATATTAATTTATATATTTTATAGTAAAAAAGATCAAACTAAAATTGTATAATTCTCTACACCATAATTTTGACGAAAAAAGCTCTTAACTTAATTCTCTCATCCACTTTATTAGAATAGATGTTTAAAAATCATAATTTCCACGTCTCCAAGATATAATCTTTTATAAGACCCTTGTGAAATTATTAACATTTTTTCAAAAGATGTGCAGCAGTTTGTGAAATGCAAAAATTCAAGTATTGATAAATTACACCATCCTTTTCTTCGCATACTGTAGTTATCCGACATAATAATTTTCGTTGCTTGCTTGCTTGACGCCACTTTAAGAGCGAACCCGTGGGCCGAATTGGCTGATTTTGGTGTCAATCGACTCAGGGCGACGCAAGTAAGCCAGTAGTACTACGGTTTTCAAAATTTTTATAAGTGACTTTTTTATGTGGTTCAGCTAACCTCAAAATTAACTCGACACACAAAATTAATCACTCTTGTACAAATTGCATTAAATAAATTATTTATTTAAATACATCTGTTTTTTAAAGCCGGGCCATTCCATTAGAAATCTTCCAGTGTCTGTTCCATTTTACCTAGTTCCACTTTTTCTACATCCTCACTACATAGCCCACCC
>OW679198.1:93564077-93709343 GCA_940337035.1 Agriotes lineatus
CCATTTAAATAGATATTAATAAGAAGTGAAAAATATTTCTCCTAAAAAGCGCTTGCATAAAAAACGTAAAAATTATGCAAACATACTACTTTTCGGTAAATAATAAAAAAATCTAAAGAAGTGATTAACATTTTATATTATTTTTTCCAATTATAAATCTTAAAGTCTTCACATAAAAAAATTTAATTTTAATATTAAGTCTTGATATGTGAAATTTTGAAAAATATTTAAAAAATCTAAACATTAAATTAGCTAAAGTTAAAAAAATTAGGAATTTGCTAGCCTTGAGATTGTTCAGTTAGCTAAAAATAACGCACTCTAAAAAAATCTCATTGAAATCTTACTTAATTTCCGAAAATAGCACTTTTCGGATTTTGACAACTTCGTAAAACTTCATTTTCTAAATAAGTAAAAGTCACTCGGTATATATGATAGGGGCTAAATAGGTTTTTAGACAAGCACAAATTATTGACCTAAAATGTTTTTTTTTAAATCAAAAATAAAAATGTTTCCCATATTATGCCGACTTTTTGGCGAACACTGTATAATGTGTAGGCAAAATATAGTCTTCTTCCGACAAATATTTTTTGAGTTATACCGCGAACAGACAGACAGACAGACAGACGAAATTGAGAAAACCTGTTTTTCGTCATCTAGGCACCCTGAAACGTGAAGATCTGGAGAAATCTCGAAACGTGTTTTTTTCGCGATTACAATACTTCCTTCGTCTTTTAGACGAGGGAAGTAAAAAGATTTTAGTAGTTTGAAATATATTTCTTTAACGACCACTTCCTAAAACAGGCTACTATTTGACACTCCAATAGTCAAAAGTATGTTGTTATTGTATATTATGCAACAATAATATATAATGCAAGTGTGGAAAAATTGTCATGTGTTCTATTCACATGAGTTTTCCTATAGCCTTTTCACACGTGTGTTACATACTATTTTTTCTACGACCACTTCGCATTATGCAAGAACTTTAATTTTACAATTTGACATTTGTCATATTTATTAATAAATGACAAAAAAATACATTTGTTAAAAAATCGCATTTGTCAGTTTTAGGCAATCAGTTGATAATCAGTTAATATTAGTGAAAAAATTGCGTGTAAATGAGTGCGCAAAGTGAGTACTTTCTGCAGCAAAGTAGAAATAGTATATTAAAACACGAGTTTTATAAAACTTGTATTTCGACACGAGTCCAGTTTGCAGCACGACTGCCGAAGGCAGGAGTGCTGTGAAGAACGAGTGCTCGGAAATTTTATAAAACGAGTTTTTTATGTCATTTTTTCTAATTTGCAAGTTATGTACCGTTTTACTACAAATAAAATCAATTTTGGTAATTTAGGGAATTTTGTAACAGTTGGCAACAGTTCTATTGCAAAGCATACATTTAAAACCAAATCTTAAATTTGAATCAAGTAGACTCACCATAAATGTCATTTTTCGCAAGCGTTCGCACGTGAAATTGTAAAATGTGTGGATTAGTGTTTCACAATGAATTCAGAAATTTCCTGCACTCCGCCAGAAATACGGCAAATTGCCGAAAATGCTACGGTTAATTTACTGTAATTAGTGTCATTGGCTATAATCTTAAACTCACACTGACATTTCGTGCAATGTCACCAACCGAAAAAAAGTTGATTTCGGGTTTGGTAATGGTTCATGACCGCACTCAAAATCGATGCGGTAAAGGCTTTGTTAAGACAGCAAATTAGGAAATGGTTATTTACTATACAAGTGGGATAACAGCATCATTAGTATACGTGCGTGTAAGTTACAAACGAGTGCGTAGCACGAGTTATGTAAGCACACAAGTATATTAATGATGCATTATCACACAAGTTTTATTAAAAGGCCGCCGAAACGACTTTTTAAAAAACGTTTATTTTTATTTTACAATGAAATATAACATTGGAAGCACACAGCTAGCCGCCGGACAATTTCTTACATCTAGCTATGATACGAACACAATGGAACTTATCGACTGACTGGAGCTTAACTTAGAGGTGCAAGCTACTAGTATATATACTATGCCTAATCAGCTAAGATAAGCGTTATCTCTAAAAGGGAGCGTGAGACAGGAAGCCACGTGCGTTCAAGGTTGCAGACTTGCAGTTCATATAAAGAAGCTATTATTGTTCAAGGTTGCAAGCTTGCAGTTTTACACAAGGGGCCTATTGTCTATTCATAATATAACTCGTCCGCCGATAAAATGTTCAATAGCGGTATTCAAATATGCCTCTATTGAACTTACAAAAAAGGAAAGAAAATTAAACTTATGCATTTACGTTAACTGGTTCAAAATCTTTATTTAAAAATCTAATAAGTTTAATCTTCATTGTGTTTCTATTATAATACAAATACAATATAAAAATTATTAACATAAGAATAGTACACAGAGTAAATATAATTGCAGACACACTTAAATTATCAGATTTAATATAATTAACAGGTTTTAACAAATTTTCATATTTATTAAGCTTAATTCGGTCCTCAACCAATTTCTGGGTGTCAACAGGTATCAAGTCAATCTTTGAAACATTTATGTGGTTTGATTCAGGAATTATTAAGCGGTCAATGTTTGAAATTTTTAAATTAACAATTTCATTTGAGGTTCTTTTTGCGGTGAATAACATGTGTTTTTGATTTATTGAAACAAGACAGTCTGAACTGAGGTGTAAGAGGTTAGTGCCAGATATTCCTTTTCTAAAATTCTGATTTTTACATTTGACGTCCAATATTGCTTCAGATGGGGAAGATATTAACCACGTCGCAGGATTTATTTGTGATATTTTGATCTCTGTTAAATTGAATAAATAAGGGATACATGTTTTATTTTTATTAAATGACAGAAGTTGTGTTTCGCACAATTTGTCGTTAGGGATTTCAAAGTAGTTATTTTGATTACAAAAGTAGGTGTCTAAAGTTATAAGTTTACAATGACTTATTTCAACGGGAATGCTGTTTTTAACGTTGAATAATAAAGTACTATATGTAGGTATAATCATACGAAATTGATAATTTTGGATAAAAATCGGAAATGGTATTAATTGTATCATTTGATAATCGTTAGTTTTGGAAGTAAGAGGTATTTCGAATATAAATGTAATTCTGTTTTTAACTTGGTAAACTTTTGTAATGATAATTGACTCGTATAAATGTAAATACTGTAACTCTGCAGGATATGGAATAGTTAAAGCTTTTTCTGATATGCTATTGAGATACGTCGAAATTTCATTTAGATTTTCAATTAGATCGTCATTATCAATTAATGACATATGCATCTGTTGATTTTGAGCAAAAGTTAATGCATTTTCTAGTTCCAAACAAGTGTTAATAAGTAGTTGTAAAAATTGAATTGCTTCTAGCAAAACTGTTTTTAAGGAGTATGTAGCGAGATTTTTGCCTAATTCCTCATTTTGTAAAATTATTTTATTTATATTTCTGTCTAATAATTCTTGACTCTTTGCTATATCATTGATTACTGAGATGGTATCATTTAAAATTTTAGTTTGTTCTAATATAACGTCATTTTGAATTTTATCGCTTTCTTGTAGTTTAGTAATCATAGATTCATATCTGACTCCATCGTTGGCGTCGAGGTTGCCGGTTAAAATTTTGAAGGCGGATCCAAGTCCGTCGAAAAGACCTCTCTTATTAATTTTGTGTTTAACATCAGGAAATAATTGACTTAAGAGTTTATCTGCTTTTTCAAGATATTGTTTTAATATTATGAGTAAATTGTTATGATTGATAATAATATCGTCAATCCTTTTAAATTTTGTATATTCAATAACGTAACTTTTATTTTCAAGTAACGGTATTACTTTCATTAAATTAGTTCTAAGTGTGTCATAATTAACAAATATAGGGGTATAATCTATATTTCTAATAAGCGTCCATTCGCTTTGTTTAAGCACTACGTTTCCTAAGTTTAAGGGATATAATCCAGGATTATCTTTTAAATTTTTAATAATAATATCGCTCTGTATAACTAGTGATTGAGTCAGCAGGGTACAGGCGATGAAGAGGGTAGTAATCCTGAAAAAAGAGAGAGCAATAATTCCTTTCAGTCAGGGTGTTTTATATTTCCATATTTTTTTAAAAAAATTAGATTTAATTTTGAATTTCAACTTTACTTCTGAAATTTGTTTTAACAAACTTTTTTTTTTTTATTTAATTGGAATGTTTGATTTTTCCGAATTGGTTTTAATTTTAAATTTCATCTTTACTTCTGAAATTTGTTTTAACAAATACTTTTTCGTTTAATTGGAATGTTTGATTTTTCCGAATTGGTTTTAATTTTAAATTTAATCTTTACTTCTGAGATTTGTTTTAACAAATACTTTTTCATTTAATTGAAATGTTTGATTTTTCTGAATTTGAATTTAATTTTAAATTGTAAAGGTTTTTCTTTGTTTTCCTTTAGCAACATCAATTATAAAGGTATGTTGCTGTGAACATTTAGTTTTAACGCGAGAAATATTGTGATTATTAAAATTGTAAATACTAGATTAATACGAGCTTAGGTCTTGTTTGTTTGTTAAGTATAATTTTTATTTGAGTTTTTTCTGATTTAAATGATTTTGGTCTTAAGTTTTTTCTTAAGATGTTATTTTTTAAAATACTTTTGATACTTAAAGTTACTGATTTATTTATTAGAATTTATTTGCAATACTTAAAGTTTTTCAAAAATTCAGGGGTGTGTACAATCTTATTTCTTTCTTTAAACACACGGTTAAAAATTTAGTTATTTTGGCAAAATTTTGATAAATGTTCTTTAATAGACTATTTGGTTAAAAATGATTTTATTTCGATTTTTAAGTGCTGGGAAATTTTGATTATTGAATTTTTAGATGAATCTGATTTTATTCCTTCTAAAGTAGTAGGTAGCTATATAATCTAAATATTTTACAAATTTATGTTTGAATTACTAAATCTTATGAGTTGACTTTTATTGTCAGTTTTGTAACGGATAAAGGTATTTCGGGAGAGTAAAATACATCTCTGTATTGAAAACATAAATTAGTCAAAAGAGTTTATTCATCTTCGTTTAAATGGTCTAATCAAAATTTTTTTTTTAAATTGTTATTTAAATTAATTATCTAAAATACTTTTAATGTTTGGAGTTTTTATATTAAAGTTGTTAAAAAATTGTTATTTAAATTAATTATCTAAAATACTTTTAATGTTTGGAGTTTTTATATTAAAGTTGTTAAATCTGATAGACTGATTTTTGTTGAGCTCATAATTTTTATTTTTATAAGATTAAGGATTATAAATATTAATTTCTTGTATTTCATTTAAAGTATTAATTACGCTTGTTTTAAATTGATTATTGTATGGTTTCAATTGCTGAAGGCATGACTAATTTTTCATTAAATTTTAATTTTGGAGTTATTTTAGTTACATTTTTTTTATGCTGATAAATTTTACGAAAAGTTCTGTACACAGGGTTAACTGTAGGTTTTGTTGAGAAAAATAAAAATCTTAATTTTTAGGTTTGGAAAAATTACATTAGTTTCACTTTTTTTTTGTTTAGTTTTTACGGGTTGTAATAAAATGGTATCGTAGCTCTTTCTGTCTGAATATGCATCCATTTATAATCTATTCGTCCTTTATAGTCTTGGTTAAAATTATATAAATAACATGTATGTGTTCCGTTTTCATAAAAAAGACTGGGGATTGGTACATCTGCAATTAAGTTGTGTTGAGAAATTCCATGAGATGTAACTATCTCAAATTCTGTTTCATAAATATAATTTGGAAAATGTTGTTGTACAAATTCTGGAGAAATTATTGTTTGTGAGCTACCTGTATCAATTAAAAGTTTATCGCCGGTGGTGGGAATTATAATATACGGAAGATCTGATTTTGAATTTATATTAAAAGTTAAAATATGCTTTTCCGAGGCTCATAATAATCTGATGTAATGTCCAAGTCTTGGGGTTCATTTTGAAAATATAGGTTTGATTGGTTGTATTCTGGATTTTCTTGAGAATTTTCGAATAAATTTTCAGTGAAGTTTTTATTTTCTTCAGGGGAGTTTTCGAATAAATTTTCTGTTAGATTTTCATGATCAACAGGGGAATTTTCTTGTTGAACATTACTGTGATAAAATAGTTGATTAAAATTTCTATTAACGTTTTGAGAGTTTGCTCGATATTTATTAGGGAAATTTGTTTGTTGAGTAGCTGGTCTTTTTATAGTGCTAAAGTCCATAGGTTCTGGTTTATTTGTTGGTGAAAAATTTGGTTTAGGTGCAAATGCATTAAAGCTTGAATTTTGAGTTATTCTAGAATTATTAGGATTATTAAAATTTGTTGGACTTTTAAAATAGTTGGGATTTTGATTAAAATTACTTCGATTTTGTTGGAATGGTCTTTGCATAAAATTTGGGTTATTAAATTTAGGTTTCATATCAACCTTTCTTGTTTGAATATCGGAAGTTAAATTTGATTTATTTAATTTCTGACTTTGAAAATTATTTTGATTTTGAGAATATCTGATATCGATTTCTTCTTTTACTATGCTTAAGGCTTGTTCTAGTGAAGTTGGATTTCTACTTCTTACGAAGCTTCCTAAATTTTCATTTAGTCCACTTGTAAAAGTGCGAAGTGCTAAATCTTTGTTAGCCTTTAATTTATAAGTGATAATGTCTTTTGATTCTTGACTCAGAGAAACTTTTGAATTATAAATAGCCAAATGGGTTCTAACTTTATTGAAAAATTCTATGGGAGAGTCTTTATTCTGTTTTAATTTGGTTAAATCAATTAAAAGATTCAATTCTGACCTTTGGTCGCCAAAATTTTCAATTAAGACATTTTTTAAGTCTTTCCAAGTATCATACTGGTAACCTGTAATTACTTCTAACGCTTGACCTTTTAATTTATTCCTTATCGAATTCAAAATTATTTGGTTGATATAATCGTTTGAATTTTCTGTGCAAAATTTAGTTGCAATGATTTCTGCGGATCTGACAAATTCCGAAAGAGTGGCTTGATTACCATCATATGTGGGAATTTCATTTAGTAAAGCCACATTAAAATGTGGGGGAAACAATGATGCGTTTTGGTCAACCATATTTGGGTTGTTAATGTTGTTACAATTATTTAAAAATAAAATTCTAGGGATAGAATTCCTTGGTGAGCGTGATCGATCTCTCGTGACATAAAATTTTTACAATTGTTTCAAAATATAATTTTTTTTCTAATATATCAAGATAATAGTGATCTAAACATAAAATTTTATAGACAAAAATTAACTTTACTTATTTGTTTCACTTGATTTTTAATTTTGTTTTATGTTAGTAAACAGTTTAATGACTAGGGGGTGCCTAATAGGGGGTAGGAGCCCTACGCGCAAGAACGCAAGCACAAATGCAAATTAAGCACACCTAGTATGTGCAGCAATTGGTCTGGCTTACTACGTTTTGCCTGAACTTACAAATAAATATTTAAAACTATGTTAGTATAATTTTTAAAACTTTATATTAGTTAACTTTGTTGTTTTAGGCGAACGCTTTAATAATTATCACTTTTGAAAATTATATTACGTTACTTTGTTGCCTTTGAAATTTTTACTTTGTTGTTTAGGCGAACGCTTTAATAATTATTACATTTGAAAATTATATTACGTTACTTTGTTGCCTTTACAATTAATTATTTTGCTTTTTCTTTAAAACTTGAAAATTATTACTTAGGCGAACGCTTTAATAGTCGTTACTTTGTTGCCTTTAAAATATACCTTTGCTTTTTCTCTAAAGCTTGAAAATTATTATTTTTTAAAATATACCTTTGCTTTTTCTCTAAAGCTTGAAAATTATTATAAAAATATGCACTTACATTGTGCGTTAAAATTGACGAACGGCGTGCGATCAAGCTACGTCCTGTTGTCTTCAAAAAGGATGCGTCGATCCTGTTGATGTCGGCTGGTCTGCAAAGAGGTCCTGAAGTCCGACTTTGGATAGTCTGCTTTGCGCTAGAGCGTTATCCAAAAGTTGTCCTGGGGTCGTCGTTGTTGACGTTGCCAAACCAGAGACTGATCCCAATGATCAAGAGTGGTCCCAATGACCAGATGGTTCCAATAACCACGGAGGAGCAGGAGCTGGGTCGACGGGCGCTTCTCACGATCGGGCGATGTTTGTCCCTGTTGGAGATGTCCGAAGATCCGCTGGGTGGTAGGTTTCGATTTGCGGCAAAGAGCTGAACCTCAAGGAAAGTTGCTGGTCGACTCGATGTTTGTAGTTTTCCAGGTTTTCCTCCACAAATCCGAACGACTGCGCCAGTTTTATTAAAAGGCCGCCGAAACGACTTTTTAAAAAACGTTTATTTTATTTTACAATGAAATATAACATTGGAAGCACACAGCTAGCCGCCGGACAATTTCTTACATCTAGCTATGATACGAACACAATGGAACTTATCGACTGACTGGAGCTTAACTTAGAGGTGCAAGCTACTAGTATATATACTATGCCTAATCAGCTAAGATAAGCGTTATCTCTAAAAGGGAGCGTGAGACAGGAAGCCACGTGCGTTCAAGGTTGCAGACTTGCAGTTCATATAAAGAAGCTATTATTGTTCAAGGTTGCAAGCTTGCAGTTTTACACAAGGGGCCTATTGTCTATTCATAATATAACTCACATGTATTGTATAAAATTTTATCTACGACTGCCTAAAATTGAGAAAAGTGCATTAAGGGTAATGTCAGATCTGCCATTTTCAAAAATATTTTAGTAGGCAAATGTCATTATTTCATTCATTTGACACTATTTCAGTTACGTAATGAAGTCATTACACAACTCAGTTGCGTAATGAAACCATTACATAACTGAGTGGTGTAATGAGCTTCATTACCTACCTGAAATAGTGTCAAATGAGTGACGTAATGCATTACTTATCCCACTGGAGTAGATAAAAAATATTATAGCACTCTTTTCTGTCAAAACTATTCATTACATTTAGTTTTTAATCTAAAACAATGAAAGCATACCTAACATGGTTTTAATGTGTTCTGAATTTGAAATTATGTTGAGGTTTTCTAATCTCTTCTTTTAAATATGTGATAATAGGGAAAATTATGTATAGAACTCGTATTTAAAGCTTCTTTTTAGAACTTGTCAAATTGAAAGAATACGTCTTCGGCTCATTCCTTAAACTTTCTCACTCATGCAAAAATATGGCGCTTTAGATACTCGTATAAATAACTATTTTCTAATTTGTGTCTACAAGAAAGCTATTAAAGTAACCAAAAGAGTGAGGTTATTGCTATTTTGAGTGATTTAATAGTGTAATACTGCTACTATTACTACTACTACTACAACTACTACTGATAATAATAAGACCGATTATTCACCTAAAGGCGTCCACAAGAATCTTTTCTTGCCTTCGGCGATCTGAACCATTTACGATTTTTTTTTGTCTTGCCGTAACTGTTCTTTTCCTGTTACTCCTCCCTCTTTTCTGGGGGATATCATTCCAGCACTGTTGCGATATGGTCCTTTCCTATTTTTCCTTAGAGCATGCCCCAGTCAACCATACTTTCATCTCCAAATTTCAGTGTTTATTTTTTGCTGTTCAGTTCTCTTCCAAAAATCTGAGTTCGATATTCTTTCTGGCAACCAGATTCTCAAAATGTATCTGAGACACCTGTTTATGAATGACTGTAACTTCAGTTTTATGACACTAGTTACACACCATGTTTCACAATCATACAGTAACACTGGTTTAACCGTTGCATTGAATATATTCGCCCTTGTATGCACCTTGATATAACATATTGGAGAAAGCTGATCTCGATTTATTAATTCTTTATATAGTTCCTACGTCTTGTAGTGATACTCCCTCATCTGGCACTATACTACCCAGCCACCTAAATGTGTGTATTTCTTCTACTGGGTTTCAATCTAAAATTGATATTGTATCGATAGAGTACGTTTTTCTTTATTGATTTTACTGGACTCAGTTTTGAACCTGTTTAATATTTGCCTGCAATTTTGTTATGTTTTTGTTATCAGACCTTTATCACCAGCATATCCAAGTCTTCGTGTTGCTCTGTTAAACCCCAAGTCACACCTCTTATTTTGCCTTTATCTGCTAAAACATCATCCATGATAACCAGGAAAAGCAGCGGGGACAGAATACAACCCTGTTGTACTCCTGTTTCCGCAGAAAAGGGCCAAGATAGCTTTCTCTTGTGCAGTATTCTACATTTGTAATTCATGTATGCTTCTTTTATGAACCGTATTAGTTTTTCTGGCATTCATCGGTTTTTGAGAGCCCTTCAAATGCATTCTCTATTAATTGAGTCAAATGCTCGTTCATAGTCAATAAATAATAAATGCAGTGGTAGTCGATATTCTAACGATTGTTCTATCACAATTCTAAGCATATTAATATTTTCGATGCATGAATGACCTGTTCAAAAACCGTTCTGTTCTTCTCACAGTCCACTATCCAGGGTTGCATATATGTATCTACTACAATAGTATTCGGTAAAATATTTCACTTGTAACACTGAGAAGACTAATTCGTTTCTACACTCTTACAAATTCCCTTTTTTAGATAACTTAATTATAACTCCCTCTTTCCAGTCTCTTGGGAATGTTTCTTCTGTTCAAATTTTAACTATTGGTGGGTATAAGGGTTCCGTGCTAGATTGAGCATCGACCTTTAATTTGTCTGCCCGTAGTTGGTTTATTCCTGAGGCCTTCCCATTTTTCATTTTATTTATTTGTATTTATTTATTGTCTTTTCCGTTAATTTAATTCCTTCACTTTTCGTGTTCATGATTTCTTCAAAATGTTTTTTCTATCTTTTTAGTTGAGTTCTATGGTAGCCAAAACGTGTGCTTTGCTTCTTATTAGTATATCTGCTCCCTGTTTTACTTTTCCCGATAATTGTCTTCTTACGCTGTATAACTCTTTGCTATTACTTCTATCTGCGGCTACATGCGCCTTGCATGCTAAATTTTTCATATGCTTCTGCCGGTCTCTTTTAATGCTCTTCTTTACTTCCATACTTGCTTTCGCATATTCTTGTTACGTTCTTAACTTTTGTTCTTCGTCTCTTGCCTGAAGCCCTTGTCTAATTTTTCTTTTTTCCTCTATCCTTGTCCATATGGCTTGACTAATCTATTCTCTTTTTTTATTGCCATGTCTTCAGCTGTAATTGATATTTTCTGAGACATTCTTTGGATTATGTGCTTTTTCAGTGTCACATTTAGTTGCTCTTTCCAGTCTTTGTTGTATTATTTTCCCTGCATTCTATAATTCTATACCGCAATTTATTAACAAATAGTGATCTGAGCTTCTCTTTTTCTGAACATCAATAAATGTGTGTCGCCATTTCTTGCTTATGCATATGTGATCGATCTGGTTTTCTGTTCGTGGATCAGGTGATCTCCAGGTAACCTTGTGGCATGTTTTATGGACAAATACTACCAATGGTCTACAATTTACTTTTTCAAAGTTGGTAGCTTTGAATTGTCATAATGTCGGGAAATAGCTTGCTGAGGGCATTTTCAGGTGGGTTACATGAAAAATATACTTCTATACTAATTTTTAATTAAATTTAATAGAAATGTGCGAAAACTCTTGGAAACTTCGTCGTGTAATCAAACCTGCCTTATGAAACTCGTTCTTTAATATACTATTATTATCCATTAAAATCTTCGTACGCATGAATACACTTGGACCAGAGGTGATTCAAACCCCTTATACTATCATGAAATTAGCCAAACACTTCAAAATGTTTATTCACAGCAGCATTCGTTTCCTCATTTGTTGTAAATTTCTAGCACGCGAGGGATTTTTTCATTCGAGGAAATAAGTAGAAATCTGAAGGGGCCTAATTAGGCCAATAACGGAAATAGAGTAAGAAATTAAAACTGAATTTATTAATTTTTTCTAAAGCCACAATACTTGTGATGAGACGTATATAGGAGAGTACCTAAATGACATTTCTGACATAAAAGCTTTTTTCTACAACCGTGTCAAAATGACAACTTTTTGCACAGTTTCTAGTGTCAAAAGTGACGTTTGTAGCACTCATAATATTAGCGCCCGAATTCGGTCTTCTTAACACGTTGCCATTAGAGGCGTGTTTTAATAATTTATTAAAACACGCTTTGCCGTAAGTTTGAATTACAACATAACCTAGAATATCTAACACAATGTGACGGAAAAAATGTCACCAAACTAAGTTTTTATATTTCTGTTACGATCGTAGAAAATAGTATATTAAAGTATGAGTGGATAACAAGGTCTTTAAAACACGCGCGAGTTTTCGAGCACTCCGGCTACGCCGTCGTGCTCGAAATAGAGCAAGTGTTTTAAAGACCAGTTATCCACGAATACTTTACGCTATTTTTTATTATACCTGCAATACTGGAAATAAATTACGCACTAAAAACTTAGAAATAATTTTTGTCGTGATAAATCGAGAGGGCATAATAATATTGCTACTATAGTTACGAGAATTCTTTACGTTTTTGTCGCGACCACGACCGCTGTTGCATTCAGTCGTTTCCTTGACAACCTTTAAAGCTCGGCGAGCTTTAATCGCCTGTTTTCGCACGCCCAGGCGTGCTTTAAACGGCGATTTTGATGCAGGTATAATAAAAAATAGCGTATGATACACGTGTATAAGTACGCCATTAAAGCACTAGCGACATTAAAAGCACTCCGCTAGCGTGTCGTGCTTTTAAACTCGTCCCACGTGCTTCAAAGGCGTACTTATACACTAGTATCATAATATACTATTTGTATAGTAGTGACACTACACTGACTGGCAACGTGTATTTTAGCCAAATTGCAAAAATATACGTAGCAATTTTCCAAAAGTTTGGTGTCTAGTAGTAAAAATATCAAAATAAAATTTTTAGGTTAGTTTAAGATGACAGTACATTGGCGTATTTTACAATTTGAAACATAACATTTTTGACAACATTTTGGTTGTTGGTTCTACACCTCTGATAGATTTGACGTTAACGTCAAAATACCGGCTGCTAACATGATAAAAACAAAGTTAAGTACTAAATTTTTGTATCCTTTCTCTTATTAAAAATTAAATGACAGATGATATCTAGGTCCTCTAGTATACAGTGTGTCCAAGATAAGGAGCGCCAGTTTGGGGATTTCGGTAATTGTAAGAGATAAAAATCTGGTTAAATGGAAATAAAGTTGCGCAATTAAAGGACTAACAAAATAAGGCCTAAAAATCCTTGATATGATTTCTCGAATTTTTGGATGTTAAATTTAATTTTTTCTGGTATTAATAATAAAGTTAGAGCAAAACTGATTAAACTTTTTTATCGCAACTTCCAATGGACTTAATGATTACGTTATCAAATTTTATATTCGACGTTTTGTCTTCGAGAAACCATCATCGACTTCATTTCTTTAAATACGGTCCTGATTTTCTCATGCTAAATTTGTGAAGCCCCTTTTATTCTGAATCCAACAATGTACCACACATTATGGTTTAATTACGTTTCGAGTCTTTTCTGACCATCATCAAGAAATTTTTGGTTACGGACCGGACCTATGTTCTAGAGCATTTCATATGTTGTTTCAGGGTTTGTAATTTAAAGAAAGAAGTAATGAGCCACACTGGATGTTTTTTATATCTAATTTTAGTTACTGTTTACAAGTAAGAAAAATAATCAATAAATTAAATACTGACTATTGAAAATTATTTGTATTCCAAGACCAAACGTGATTATTAAGGATTAAAAACATCCAGTGTGGCTCTATACTCTTTTTTAAATTACAAAAGCTAAAATAACGTATGAAATGCTCTAGGACACAAGTCCATATCCAAAAATTTCCTGATGGTGATCTCCAAAGACTCGAAACGTAATTAAATCATAATGTGTGATACATTGAATTGAGAATATAAGGGGCTTCAAAAAATCAGAAAATCAGGACCGTATTTTAAAAAATGAAGTTGATGATGGTTAGTCAAAGACAAAACGTCAGATAAAAAAAATTGATAACGTAATCTTTGAGTACATAAAAAGTTGCTTTAAAGAAGTTTTGCCAGTTTCGCTCTAACTTTAATATTAACGCCAGAAAAAAATAAAATAGAAAATCCAAAAATTCGGTTTTTTGAGATAATTCAAAAACGAAAAATCATATCAAGGATTTCTA
Source organism: Agriotes lineatus (assembly GCA_940337035.1). NCBI lineage: Eukaryota > Metazoa > Arthropoda > Insecta > Coleoptera > Elateridae > Agriotes > Agriotes lineatus. The sequence goes on from OW679198.1 coordinate 93,578,236, forward strand.
GACGTCACTTTATTTGTCCTTTTATTGTGCAACTTTCTTAATATTTAACCAAATTTGTATCTCTTACTGTTACCGCTATCCCCATACTGGTCCTCCTTATCTTGGACACACTGTATAGTCCTGATGGAAAAATGTATTTTTTCTCGCCAAACTAAGCGGATTTTGTCTGATATTTAACTCAGTTGATTCAAAAACCTCGTGTAGAATTCGCCTGTAGTAGTTTGGTTATAGTAGAATACCTTGAGAACTCCAAAATATGGCAGCCATATTATTTTCTGCTGATGGAATAGCCCTTACCCTTTTTTGGTGGTGGAGAACCAGTGCTTGGACTGTTCTGAAATTTGCAAGAGAATCAACTTTTGGTTGATAGTAAGCAATCGCTTGCCAATAGTTTTTCATGCCCATTTCAGGGATTAATATAAAATATACATCGCACATTCCTTAGAAATGTTTACAGTTTCGATCGTAGAAAATAGTATATTAAAGTATGAGTGGATAACAAGGTCTTTAAAACACGCGCGAGTTTTCGAGCACTCCGGCTACGCCGTCGTGCTCGAAATAGAGCAAGTGTTTTAAAGACCAGTTATCCACGAATACTTTACGCTATTTTTTATTATACCTGCAATACTGGAAATAAATTACGCACTAAAAACTTAGAAATAATTTTTGTCGTGATAAATCGAGAGGGCATAATAATATTGCTACTATAGTTACGAGAATTCTTTACGTTTTTGTCGCGACCACGACCGCTGTTGCATTCAGTCGTTTCCTTGACAACCTTTAAAGCTCGGCGAGCTTTAATCGCCTGTTTTCGCACGCCCAGGCGTGCTTTAAACGGCGATTTTGATGCAGGTATAATAAAAAATAGCGTATGATACACGTGTATAAGTACGCCATTAAAGCACTAGCGACATTAAAAGCACTCCGCTAGCGTGTCGTGCTTTTAAACTCGTCCCACGTGCTTCAAAGGCGTACTTATACACTAGTATCATAATATACTATTTGTATAGTAGTGACACTACACTGACTGGCAACGTGTATTTTAGCCAAATTGCAAAAATATACGTAGCAATTTTCCAAAAGTTTGGTGTCTAGTAGTAAAAATATCAAAATAAAATTTTTAGGTTAGTTTAAGATGACAGTACATTGGCGTATTTTACAATTTGAAACATAACATTTTTGACAACATTTTGGTTGTTGGTTCTACACCTCTGATAGATTTGACGTTAACGTCAAAATACCGGCTGCTAACATGATAAAAACAAAGTTAAGTACTAAATTTTTGTATCCTTTCTCTTATTAAAAATTAAATGACAGATGATATCTAGGTCCTCTAGTATACAGTGTGTCCAAGATAAGGAGCGCCAGTTTGGGGATTTCGGTAATTGTAAGAGATAAAAATCTGGTTAAATGGAAAGAAAGTTGCGCAATTAAAGGACTAACAAAATAAGGCCTAAAAATCCTTGATATGATTTCTCGAATTTTTGGATGTTAAATTTAATTTTTTCTGGTATTAATAATAAAGTTAGAGCAAAACTGATTAAACTTTTTTATCGCAACTTCCAATGGACTTAATGATTACGTTATCAAATTTTATATTCGACGTTTTGTCTTCGAGAAACCATCATCGACTTCATTTCTTTAAATACGGTCCTGATTTTCTCATGCTAAATTTGTGAAGCCCCTTTTATTCTGAATCCAACAATGTACCACACATTATGGTTTAATTACGTTTCGAGTCTTTTCTGACCATCATCAAGAAATTTTTGGTTACGGACCGGACCTATGTTCTAGAGCATTTCATATGTTGTTTCAGGGTTTGTAATTTAAAGAAAGAAGTAATGAGCCACACTGGATGTTTTTTATATCTAATTTTAGTTACTGTTTACAAGTAAGAAAAATAATCAATAAATTAAATACTGACTAGTGAAAATTATTTGTATTCCAAGACCAAACGTGATTATTAAGGATTAAAAACATCCAGTGTGGCTCTATACTCTTTTTTAAATTACAAAAGCTAAAATAACGTATGAAATGCTCTAGGACACAAGTCCATATCCAAAAATTTCCTGATGGTGATCTCCAAAGACTCGAAACGTAATTAAATCATAATGTGTGATACATTGAATTGAGAATATAAGGGGCTTCAAAAAATCAGAAAATCAGGACCGTATTTTAAAAAATGAAGTTGATGATGGTTAGTCAAAGACGAAACGTCAGATAAAAAAAATTGATAACGTAATCTTTGAGTACATAAAAAGTTGCTTTAAAGAAGTTTTGCCAGTTTCGCTCTAACTTTAATATTAACGCCAGAAAAAAATAAAATAGAAAATCCAAAAATTCGGTTTTTTGAGATAATTCAAAAACGAAAAATCATATCAAGGATTTCTAGACGTCACTTTATTTGTCCTTTTATTGTGCAACTTTCTTAATATTTAACCAAATTTGTATCTCTTACTGTTACCGCTATCCCCATACTGGTCCTCCTTATCTTGGACACACTGTATAGTCCTGATGGAAAAATGTATTTTTTCTCGCCAAACTAAGCGGATTTTGTCTGATATTTAACTCAGTTGATTCAAAAACCTCGTGTAGAATTCGCCTGTAGTAGTTTGGTTATAGTAGAATACCTTGAGAACTCCAAAATATGGCAGCCATATTATTTTCTGCTGATGGAATAGCCCTTACCCTTTTTTGGTGGTGGAGAACCAGTGCTTGGACTGTTCTGAAATTTGCAAGAGAATCAACTTTTGGTTGATAGTAAGCAATCGCTTGCCAATAGTTTTTCATGCCCATTTCAGGGATTAATATAAAATATACATCGCACATTCCTTAGAAATGTTTACAGTTTCGGCTATGTCGTGTCTTTGCTGTTGTGGTTGATTTTAGACGTCCACTACCGGGAGTCCTGCATGCTTATATGGGCACACTTAAATTTACGCAGCCATTTATTTACAGTGGGAAATACAGAAGCAGACCCCATCAGAACAGATATATCTCATTGTGAATATCATTTGTTTATAGACCTTTCACAAAGAAGTATTTCATTAAAGCCCAAATTTCAACTCGTCGATTTTTTAAATACTTCGAAACGCCCTTACTAAAACAGCAATCTAAATCTAAACAATTGACAGTCTGAGACTCTACGCTTGCTAGCGCTTTATAGAATTCGATAAAAACAGCGCCACCAAGCCATCATTCTATGAAAATTTTAGCCACCCCCGTGTGTAACTTTCCTCGTAAAAGTAGCTCTTTTCCAAACTGAGACAAGCGGGGACTGGCATTATCATGGAGATGGCAAACGGCGGCACTTTAAGTCAACTTTCTCCTGGTCTTGATTATGATGGCTTATTTAAACTGAAAGGTAGAATTCAACTATCAGCTGACTTGGAGGATTCTACTAAAAAGCACCTTTGGACCGTCCTTCTCGTTAAAGAATACCACAACAGAGCTGGACATTATGGATGTGAGTTGGTACTCAATAAACTTCGGCGAAAGTTTCATTACTCAAAGTGCAGTTAGACATTCATGGTCAAATTCAATCTTGTATAAATTCAAAGATAATACCATTCATGAAAGTTGGACTTAATTATTTTGGGTTTTATGACGTAATCATTGGAACAGATATAGTGAAAAAAATACAGAGCCCGCTTCACTGGTCTTAATACAAGACAAATACATTTGGAGTTAGCTGGGTCGCTGACCATAGATTCAGCTATTTTGGCTTTGAGTAAAATGATAGCAAAATTAAGTCCTCCAGCTGACATTTACTCAGACAATGGCACTAATTTATTAGAAAAGTTAAATAGAGTTAAGAAGGCGCTTATGGCTTTGAATCAAGACTTTCTGAATTTGGCGTCCAAGAGTATAACTTGTCATTTTATCCTTCCAAGATCACCACATATTGGGGCAGTTGGGAGCAACTAGTGCGGTCGGGAAAAACTGCTCTGTCTACGATTTTATATCTCGCTCACACAAGGAAAAAGTTCTACTTACTTTATTCTATGAAGCAGAACACATGGTGGACAGTAGAGCGTTGACATTTATTTCAATGGACCCTGGGGACAAAGAAGCTCTGACACTTAGTCACTTCCTTATTGCTAAAACGGCACCACCAACAAAAGTATCTGAGCCTTCTGATTTGTGTCTGCGAAACCAGTGGAAGTTGGCTCAGACCTTGGCGTATATATTTTGCAACTGTTGGGTTGAGGAAAATCTCCCTTCTTTGGCAAGAAAAAAGAAGTGGCAACACAGAATTCCAGAAGCCAAGATCGGGTCATCGTAGTCATTTGTGACAGCACCCTTCCGAGAAATAATTGGCCAATTGTGGAAGCAGTCACTACATTTCCTGGAAAAAATTGACAAATGAAAGTAGCAGATGTTAGTACTAATAGTGGATTTCTAACAAGAATAATTGTTTTTGGTGTTTGATAAACATTGTAATTTTGAGAGTTGCACCTTTATAGTACTAGTTCTTCTAAATCATAGGCTTAAATAGTCAGACCACGAGAACACTATCTATATGGCATACTCATCAACACACTTTTCTAGTGTGCTGTTTTAGTTGTTCTAACTCAATATTAATACACATAAGGGGTGTTATTAATTTTTACATTTAACACGGTATCATGTTACTTCACATTTCCTTACAGCTTTACTGTATATAACAATTACATATTGTTGATCTGTAGAAATAAATCAATAAAAAGCTTTTGAATAAATAATGTCATAAAAACTGATCATAATTACCTGCATTTCCGTGTTTCATTGTTTAATAATTTTATTTACATTTATATATTTTGAAAATTACTTATTTTATAACTGCTTAATTATAGCAACATATATTATACAGTCTTACGCATTTGCCCTCACTTTATTTTCGTTCGTCAGAACAGTTTAACTACCCTTATTTATTTAAGTTGGTATTGCCTCTTGACTTTAAGTGGAATTTACATCTCAACCCTGCGCTTTCCCGAAACGAACTTTCGTTTATTCAGAATGTCCTTTTCAATTCCCTAAATTAAAGCAAATGTTTATTTCGTATTTCCTCAATGGAGGATACATAAATAACCATGGCTGAAAATATTGCGTTCTAAAATTAATGCGCCTTTTTGTATTAAAAGTCAAATGTTAACACTGATTAAGGTTGGAAAGTGTCCAGCCACTTCTCAAACTACATATGCTAACAGCGATTATATGAAATATAGATATTGCATATTATTATATTTATCAAATTTGGAAAACTCTTTGAAAAACAACTAAAAATATTTTACTAATTACAAATATTCAGGTTTAGTACACAAAAATTGAAAACATGCAATGTTACTATTTACTAACTGAAAATTATAATCAACTCTGTTTAGGAACCAAACATAAATTTTAATCCTTTTAATTTAATTAGCATGGCCTAGCTTTCATGACATTTTCCGAAGAATTGTTCATGAAAACCCACGACTAAGTAAGGCAGAAAAAATGCAGTACTTGAAGTCGCAGTTACGAGGGGAAGCCAGCAAGTTAGTGCAACACCTGGAGGCAACTGAAGCCAATTACGAGTCTGCATGGTTCATTATAAGCAACAGATACGACAACACCAGGCTGCTACTCGCGAAGTATTTGGATGACATATTCAACCAGGCAACCCTATCGAACGAATCTGCAGAGGGGATCAAGAAACTCCATGACACGACTGCAGAATGCCTAGGAGCAATTGAGAACTTAGGATTTGAAACGGCCACATAGGGGCCTATCATGTGCCATATAGTGACACGAAAATTGGACAAGGAAACCAATAGACTATATGAGCAGTCATTAACGGCACCAAGAGAGGTGCAAAAATTCGAGCAGCTACTGAATTTCTTAGAAACAAGATTTCAGTAGCTGGAAGCTGTACAAAGACGGAACAAACTCGAACCCAGAAAACAAGAACATGGGAAACCATGGGAAAGTCACCAGGATCGGTGGGCAGTGAAGACGTACCACACTGCTGACGTATCGTGCTTCCACTGCGGAGGATGACACAGCATTAAATCCTGCCCAAAATTCAGCAACCTAAATGTATCCGAAAGTTGGAACTTCATAAAGAATAAAAAATTATGTTCAAACTGCTTCAAGCCTATAGGAAAATATAACTCCAGACAATTTTACCCAGGGAAATGCAAGGTATGTAATAAAAGACATCATTGGCTTTTGCACGAAGATTTTAGCAAACAACAGCAACAGCAGCCTCCCAAGACCACAACGGCAATTTCCAGTGCGACAGCAACCAATAAGAACGGAAACATTGTTGCAAGCCTAGTAGGAAGACAGCATCGCAACGTTTTGCTTGCAACTGCCCTAATTAAGGTCCAGTCATCCTCAGGGAGTTTGAAGTATCTCAGAGCCCTGATAGACTCCGGATCACAGGCATCATTCATCACAGGAGATGCAGCTCAAACGCTGGGTCTACCAGAAGAAAAGGTGAGGGTGCACATTTCTGGATTAGTCAAGAAAGGAGCAGGTACAGCCCGAGGACGATTAACTGTAAACCTACGTCTACGATTTCCAAGCAACTACACAACCACATATGAGATGCTGATACTGCCACAGTTAACCAAGTCACTTCCAGAAAAACCAGTCGAAAACTATCAACTTCAGGACTGTAAGAATATGGTGTTGGCTGATCCACTATTTCAGAAACCTGGACCAATAGACGTTATCCTAGCAGCAGACATCTACAAGGAAATCATTGTGGAAGGAGTACGAAAATTCAACGGAGGCCTGTTAGCGCAAAACACGGAACTTGGATGGATCATCACGGGGAATGCAACAGCACCATCAGAAGAAAGGAAAATTCTTAGCATGGTCGCATGTGCTGCAGAAGATGAACAACTCACAAAACTTTGTGAAATTGAAGAATTTGTACCAGAAAAGATGATGTCCAACGAAGACAAGGAATGCGAAGAATTCTACAACTGCAACCACCAGAGAAATGCTGATGGTACATATACAGTGAAAATTCCGTTCAAGTAACCAATAGAAAAGCTTGGGGATTCGAGAAAAAAAGCAATCGCACGGTTCATTCAACTGGAGAAACGGTTAGAAGAAGATAAAGTTTTAGGTAAATAATACAAAACCTTCATGAAGGAATACTTAGAACTGGGACATATGAAACGCTTTCAACCAGGAGCCAATATACGAAAAACCTACTTCATCCCTCATCAAGCAGTAATAAAGGAAGACAGCACAACCACGAAATTAAGGGTAGTCTATGATGCTTCCTCGAAGACCACTACTGAACTTAGCTTAAACCAGCTAATGACTGCTGGACCAAGACTACAACAAGATTTGAAGCATATCCTGCTGAGGTGGAGAAAACACAAGTTTGTCTTTTCGGCAGATATTGAAAAGATGTATCGTCAGATTAACATAGCCGAAGAAGATCAGGACCTCCAAAGGATAGTATGGCGGTTTTCTCCAGACGAACCTATTCAAGAATTTAAACTCACCACTGTAACTTATGGAACAACAGCAGCACCATACCTGGCAATCCGTACCCTTTTGCAGCTAGCCGAGGATGAAAGACAAATGTACCCAATGGCTGCAGAAGTAGCAACCAAGGACTTCTACGTGGATGATTTAATGTCGGGAACTGACTCCATAGAAGAAGCAAGGCATCTCCAAGTAAGTCTAATCAATATATTAAAAAATGGAGGGTTTACCCCCAGAAAATGGGCAAGCAACAGCGAGTTGCCAGATATCCAAGAAGACAAGTTAAAGGAGATCGAGCCAATATGAAAACATCTTTACCTATGCAGGCCATCCGCAGTTCGAAGTATTGAAAACAATCCTAATTGCATCATTGACGAGATCTATCAGCGATTGAACAAGATCAAATGTTTGGTCCATCAGTTTACAGTTAAGACACTGGTATGGACGAAACTGTACGCCGCCAATACATGGTTATTTATTCCCAATCAACCCACAACAGCAGCAGTACAATGCAACGGGAATCGAGAAGATGTGAAGATTCAAGATGTTGGCATAATCCAAATATCCCCAGATTGTACTATATACACAAAACGGACTATTTTGCATACTCAGCTATTCACTACTATTCCTGTCGTAGCTGGGTTCAACAAACCAATGCAAGTAATTATTAACACTACTTTGCAGAATTCAAGCAGCCACCCTCAACTGCAAATGGAGGAACCTGTGTTGCTACCATCCGATCATTTTCAACGCCTACAAGAAGAAGAAGATGAGTTGCAGTTACATCAGGACTATCGATTTTGGCACCATCGACATACCATCATGGTGAACACCGGTACTACAATCTGTATTTTAGTATCAGGTTGTATCATCTGGACATTATGAAAATACTGGAGAAAGAACAGGAGACCGCAGCGACGGCCAAAATCAGACCCGTCGGAAGGCTTCAGGTTACAACCACTGCCACCAGACGAGGAAGATGGAGAGATAGAATTAGCCACACCTTCCCGGCCCATCGTCGCTCGGCAGAATGTTTAGGAACCAAACATAAATTTTAATCCTTTTAATTTAATTAGGCGTGTATTTCACAAACATATATTGCATACGGAAAATGCTTAACAAAGCGTCAGCAGTAATGTAATCAGTGCTCGAATGACCCGGTGAACAGCCTGCAATTCTGCACTCTGCAAGTTTGTTTATTATGAAATTAGACACGCACGTAGAAATATGAGTTGAACTAGGGCAAATATTAAACTTTGTAAGCTAAGTCAGTATTTTTATATGTATAAATAGAAAAGAACTAGTCATTAGATTAATACAGCTTGAAATCTTGTTTCACTGTGTTCACGCTGCCCAACGGACCCCAGATCTTTTGCTACATCATCTCGTGTGAGACCGCACGAGACCGTTGGTTTGCACCCTTTTTAATTCCTGCACCCCTAAGACATATCCTGTAATTTGTCCAAAATAAATTTATACAGTCCATTACAAGCTCCACCCTGAACAACTCATTTGTAGGTCAAATAGAAATTTAAAGTAAATGGCAACGCTACCTCATAACTGAAAAAATAAATCGGTTATTTAACAAAAATCTGTATTTGGTCTAATAGTATGTAAAATATTTATTTATATGTGATATCGCTGATTTTTAATTACTTTTATATTAAAATATACACTGGCCATTCAGTACGTAAAATATGCACAACACAACAGTAATTGTCTAATCAGCACACTAATATAAGTACAATAGATAAAGGCTTCAATAATGAGTTTATGTCTAACATCGACTAGTTCGCTTACATCAAACAGAAAAGAATAAACCAATTATTATTAATACTAATATGATTACAGAAGAATTGGAGACAAATGTATTTATATTGTTCATGTCAAATACCTTAAGGCAGTATCCTAGAACCGCTTCCTTATAATATTTAGGAAATTCTGAAGTCATATCTTAGTAAAATGCACTTTCTAGCTCGAAATCAAGAAGTATACAACGAACTTCATTCAATCGACTACGGAGTTCATCGAGGAAGCATTTTGGGCTCGTACTATATCTTCGCTACACGGTAGATCTTCCTGTATCCAAGAAAACCACAGCATATGCAGATGAAACTGTCGTAATGGCTTTACACACGAGCCCAGAAACAGCATATAAACAATTGCAACAATACCTGAACAAATTACAGAACTGGCTTAAACAATGGCGCGCTAAGGCATATATACAAAAATCAGTTTAGGTTACTTGAAAATGGATAGCTGTTTATCAGTTAAACTAAACTCGAAGTATCTACCAGAAACTGAGTCAGCAAAGTACTTATTAATCCATTTGGATTGCCAACTGGAGAACTCATATCTGACAAAAAAGAAAACAACTGAAACGCACATATATAAGGATTGATAATTTCTATTTACAAATAGTAATAATAATAATAACGTCTGTATTTTATAATTAGAATAATTATTGCACTAAACATAAAACAAACTGAAAGTCAAATATATAGGGTGTTTGTAGAGCGCTAGACAGCTCGTAACTTCGTTAATAATAGAGATATCGAAAAGAGCTTGCTTTTGTTTTAAATGCTACTGTATAATCTACAAATTGACGTAAACCAATTTAAGCCATGGCTTCCTATTTTTACTTAGTGATACACAACTTTGGTTTTTTAAATTTGAAATTAGCAGTGAAAGTGCTTTATGATAGCATTCTTAAATTTAAATTTTGGAACTTATTATTTTTCAAAATTAAAAAAAAGGTTTAGCCAAATTGGGCCATGAATTACGCAAAATCACTAACAATCGAACAAGAAATACAAAATAAACTCCACTTGCTTCTAAAAATTTCTCATGGCCGAACTATATCACTAAACGTACTAGTTAAAACAATTGAAAACTGTTTTTTTCAATGGAACAATATGAGTTTCATTCAACAGTTGAAAACTACAATAAAAGGAATTTCCAATGGTGTACCATATTCGCCATTTCCTTTAGAATTAGCTTTTAAAAAATCAAAAATACGTAAAACAATTTAAAAATAAATGTTCTGGTTAATGAAACTCATATTTTTCCATTTGAAAAACATAGTTTTCAATTGTTTTAGTACGTTTGGTGCTATAATTCGGTCAGGAGAAACTTTTAGAAGCAAGTGAAGTTGGTTTTGCATTTCTTGTTCGATTGTTCGTGATTTTGCATAATTCATAGCCTACTTTGGCTAAACACTTTTTTTTTATTTTGAAAAGTAATAAGTTCCTAAATTTAAATTTAAGAATCCTATCATAAAGCAACTTTAACGCTGATTTCTAATATCTAACAATATACAGGGTGTTCCATTTAAAAAACCAAAGTCGTGTATCACTGAGCAAAAATAGGAGGCCATGGCTTAAATTGGTTTACGAGTACATCAGATACAGGGTGACCCGCGTAGAAGGTATAACGTGATCGATGTCTTTTTAAAATGACAACTTCGTTTTTTTATTACGGAATTTGAAAGAACGAATTTTTTACTTAGACCACGCTGATTTTTGAGTATAGGTCACATGGCCAAAAATTAAGTAAAAAAAATTAAAGTTGCAAAATACTAAATGTAATTGCAGTGATAACTTCAAAACCAACTAAATTAAATCTTCAAATTGTGGACCGTTGTCTGCCTAACAGTAGCCAAGACCGACATTATTTTTATTGATTGCTGTCATTAATAAAAACGTAAAATCATACTTTCCAAAATTAAATTTAGAATTATTATAAACAAGGATACTTAGGCATATTTGGCCTTTTTACTGTTTGTGCACCCCTATAGAGTCACGTTTCGCAAGACATTGCAGCTTGCATCATCAAAGTCAAATTTGTTCTGAGCAAGTATGGCTAAGTATCCTTGTTCACAAGGTGCTCTAATAACACTGACCAAATCATGGATGGCTTGTACGAATTCACGAGCAACCAAAGAACACAACCGTTACATAAACCATTACTTGAGTTCACAAGGTGTTAAGCACATTAAGCCAACAAATGCTGGGTGTTTATCTACAAAGACGACGTGGTCTAAGCCGAAATTTAATTCTAATATTAACAATTCGAGTAACTGCCTCAAACATTATATTATAATATAAGTTTAGTTATGTCATAACTGCCAAGAAATCGGTAGCGACAATTGCGGAATTAGTAAAATTTTTCTTCACACTGCAATGTGTAGTGTAGGTTTTGGATTATTCAAAGACTTTAATTTTAAGCGTAAGTGAATTAACTGTTTCTACAACCGTATTTGTTACTTTAGAGTGCAAAAACCCATATTGTTCAGCATAATTACTTAAGTTTAAAAGTTTTTAGTACTTCACTGATTTATCTTGTCATTCTGTCTAAATCAGGTTAACAAGTTGAAGTCAGTTTAATGGATGTCAAAAGTTGTTAACAATATGAAGTTTAAAAATTACTAGATTCTAATATTCGTTCTGCTTTTCGCCGCCGACAAAGCGAGAATGGTTCTGCTGTGCGATTTTTAGTCACTTGTGAGCCTTAAAACACTGAATCGTCGGTAACTAAACACTATAATCCATTCACTCCTTTTTTGCATAAAGGGTGGCCTTGCATTTTTGTTGATAAGTTGCACATGAACGGAACCGTAATTTTTATTTTGTTGTATAACCTGCATAACCTCCGAGAAATTTACTGTCATTTGACAGAACAGAATATTGTTGCCAGCTGGACAGTCACCCGAACTTCGCTTCGGTTCGATAAATTAAGAGAGATTCATTAATATAAATTTTAAAAAAAGTATGCTGGGCCGCCCGCGTGGTAGGCGGGCATTCTACTGCCAGATCATTATGCTTGGTTGAATGAACAGCTGCTGTAATAGCATATGAACATAGTGAATCACCCGAGGCAACAACTGCCGCAGCACAGCCCACACCCATAGACGCAATTTAAAACTTTTTCGCACTTTTTTGGAAATAAAAACCTGCCTACGATCTAAGTCTAAGAATTAGCAAAATTTTAAGCCATCATACAACGTAATCGGGCCAGTATCTTCGGAGGAGATAGCGAAGAAACATACAAAGAGAGCACCGATTTTTATGTTATAAGATGTCAAGTATTGTAAGACATTCCATGTACTTAATTAAAAATGTTGCTAATTACACAATTACTAAAACTGGATACATACATAAAAATTATTTAGGGCCGATTCTACAATGCAAGTATATGCTTAGAATAAGCTATCCGAGGTATAATTGTCATAGTTTTCTTTGTTACAATAATCGTTTCTAGGGTATTTATTCCCGGGATAACTTTATCCTTGGATTGTAGAATCGGCCCTTAGTGCCATTTTCTATTCTGCTTAAATATGGCAACTTTGCATTTGAATGTGTTTTGTCATATTTTCTAACCTAAAAGTAGTTCGTAACCATAACCTCAAATGTAAACCTCGTTTAAACACAACAAAGTGATTTTACACAGCTAAACTGGAAAAACTGGCATGGCCAACCTTCATGCCAAAAAGATATAAATACGTAAAACAGTTGTTACAAAGTAATAACTACTTAGATTAACGTAAAAAAGAATATAAAATCTATTTTGGTTGAATTTATTAACTATAAAATAACATTCACCACTGAACGAAGCTTACAGGCTTAATCCATGAGATTCGCGACAAAAACAAGATTGAATAAAGCTACTAAACTTTAAACTATTTACGTAGGATAACCCAAAATTCCTGATTAAACCATATTTTAATTAGAGCAGAACAATTTATTTTTTTACAAATACAATTGATTTCTAAGAACCGGAAATACTACAGTAAACCAATAACTCGATACCTGGAAAGTTAACAGAGAAAATTCACTAAACAATATATTTATTTCAACACCTGTATCAACATTAGAACTAACAAATTACCAGAAAAACATTAATAAATTCATTATCTATAACAGAAACGTTCAAGATTGTCTAAATATACATAATTATACACTGCATGAGTCACGTAATTAATCATTTTTCTGTACGTTATTTTTAATGTATTACTAAATTCAATTTCAGAACCTCAGACATTATTTGTATTTAAATAAAGGCCAAGTGAAAGTTATTACCAAATTTCAGTTAAATTAACAATGTTATTAACAATGTTAAATTGAAATCAGCTATTTATTTCGGCTTTAATTGATGGTTGTGTTTCCAATAATCTGATTCGCAGCGTTCTTAAATCGCTGTTTTTTTCGTTTTTTTACTTAGAGGATATTGATGGTTTTCCTAATAATATATTTGCAAGAAATTATTTTTTATTTATGCAAGGAGTGTATCATTTCAAACTTAGATGTTATTGGAATAGAGGTTTTTTGACATGTTTGCGTTTAGAGTCGAGTATGCTGCTTCCTATTTATACGGCTAAACTTAAAATACATAACCTCCAGATAAGAAGCTCGTAAAACTGAAATGAGGATGGTGTTGACAAAGGTTCTCTGAAAATGAGAATTTAATCAGATTTTATAGGTCAAACGAATCGAATAAAAAATTCTTATGTAAGAAGCGTAGAAGCGAAATACTGTCATTCTACCCGTATTATCAGACCGTTTTTGCAAACTAACTTACAAAATACCTACACTTGATGGCTAAAGTCAGTCTAATGATAAAATATATTATAATGAGAATAAATAGTGGATAGTATAATTTTGTTCTAATTTTGATTTATTTTGACATTCCATTTCAAACAAATGCTGCTGATCCTAAGCAAATTGGCCTTTTTGTTTTCAACCTCCTCCGATAAGAACGTTATCTTAAATTAAGGACAGTTTCGTTTTTGTAGCTGTAAGAACGTTGCTAATAAAACCATAGAAGTCGTACGTTATCTGAAATTACCAATCGCTTACTGTCAGGATTAAAACATTTCGTTGGCGAATTGATCTTAGTTACCTCTTAGTTACTGCTCTGGGTCAGTTTATTACAAGGATGCAGATCTTCAGAAATTTATATCAAGCTGAATGTGTTAGTAATTTTTACTAATATATTCAACAAAATACGCAGTTTAAAGTTGTATGTTAAATTTTCCAGAGATCAATAGACGGCTGCCAGCATTAACTTTCTGGAGAAGTATTTTATTATCGATGGTGATAGTATAAATACAGGGAATATGTAATACACAATAATTACTATAAATTGCGTCATAATATTTATTTTTAACAAGCCTGATGGTTGGTAGGATACGTCTCCGGCAAATTCCTCGAATGCAATTGCTCGAAATCAATTGCTCGAAATCAAGTGCTCGAAAATCAAATTGCTCGAATGTAACTTTTCTCGAAATACAAGTTCCTCGAACCGCAATTTCTGGAAAATGTTTTGCTCGAATTTATGTGGTCTTAAATAAGGCGTCAATACTAAAATCTTCAAAATCTTTAGTAGTAAGTGGTCAAAGTGATTATCAGCTATAATTTACCAAGGGCAGTGATAATCACCCGCAATAATTTTGACAAATAACAACCCGAAAGTGCTTGCCTAGAAATAACCCGAGGCGAAGCCGAGGGTTATTTCTTAAAGGCAACGCACTTGAAGGATATTATTTGTCAAAATTATAAGGATTTATCACTGGCCGCGGTGAATTCGGAAAGATAAGTTCTTAAATAAATTAGCTATTTTCTGACAAATTAATTTGACACTTCATTATAATAATATTATGTTGGTGGCACTGTAAGTCTATGTCAAATTTGAGGTTATCAGGTTAGCTTTTGCGTTAGTTTTGACACAGACTAACGGAAAAGCTAATCTGCTTAACCTCGAATTTGACTTAGATTTACAGTGCCACCAACTTGTGATAGAATACTACTGAAATTTAATTAGGTAGTTTCCATAGTGATTGAAAATCACCCTAGGGTCGTTTTCACTTCAAGTGTGGTTTGATTTGTCAAACTGAGTCACGTGATTAAAAATAATCAAATTGGATTGGTCTGCAATATATGTAAGAACTTATCATTGGAATGTAATTACGGGTATTCATAATCAGGATAATGGGTTTGTTGTTATTACAAATAATGTTAAATAGGTTTTTCTTAAGACACGAAAGTGATTATCATCGGAATGTAATACATACCTATCCTATTTTTTATTAATAAAGGTTATAATTTGTAATTTGTGTTTTTTTATATTCGATATTAACTGATTCGAGTTAAGGCTATTTCACAACTTAATTTTTTTCGAGCAACAGATAATCGAGAAATTGCTGTTCGAGAAACTTGCAATTCGAGCCAAGTCACATTCGAGCAATTGACTTTCGAGCAACTGATTTCGAGCAATTCGTTTTCGAGCAATTGCATTCGAGTAATTTACCTAGAACCGGTATGATAACCACAAAATAACAGGCCCGCTATAAATATAACGGTACTGACCCTGTTATAGAAAATTGTTTTGTATTTGGTTACTGTAGAAACAACCACCACGCACTTTATTTAGGCAAACACAAATTGTAATATTAAACAGTATTTTTATTTTTATTTAGAATTTGTTGATAGCGCAAAAATGTTATACGACACTCGGTCGTTGAGTGCCTTATTGGAACAGGCCTAAAAAATTGTGCAGTTTTTCTAACGTTTTCAACACAGACTAATTAAGGATGTTATCTGTACATATCTGATTACATCCCTTTCACTATTCTCTAGATTTTGGAATATCAGTTTTAGTCTTTCAGCATTATGTTGAAGAACTGTTGAATAATAATAATAATGAATTTATTTCCCAACAATAAATTATCATACAGTAATTAATTATTTGGCATAAAAATAATAAGTCGAATTGGGAAACCACAGGGTTTCAATTCAAATAAGTAGTGCAACACTACCCTTGATCTTCCATTGGTACCCGGATATTTCTATATTACGTAATGGATACGTTTGCCTAAATTTATTTACAATTAAAAAAATAAAACAATACACTCACCGGCAAGAAAAACGGAGCACTTGCATTTTTTGATTAGATTTAAAATTGTATCCCTTTGTGATGTTT
Source organism: Agriotes lineatus (assembly GCA_940337035.1). Taxonomy (NCBI): domain Eukaryota; kingdom Metazoa; phylum Arthropoda; class Insecta; order Coleoptera; family Elateridae; genus Agriotes; species Agriotes lineatus. The sequence continues at coordinate 93,594,679 of OW679198.1, forward strand.
TATTATTACATTTATTATTATACATTTATTATACATGTTATAATGTTAAATGTATAATAAATGTATAATAATAAATGTAATAATAAAACATCACAAAGGGATACAATTTTAAATCTAATCAAAAAAATGCAAGTGTTCCGTTTTTCATGCCGGTGAGTGTATATGTTGTTCTGTGATTGTGCAAATAATTCCAACAATATATGTAATGAGTGTTATATTATAAACGTTAAATAAAAATAAAAATTGCTGTAAGATTTAGTTTGTTTGTAGCTTATATAATTTGTTATTTCTCAAGGTTACCGGAGTGCATTCTTTAAATTTTTGTGGAATACTGTTATAGAGTTTATAAATTTGAAATTGAAAAGATCGTTCAAACAAAGCGGTTTTGTGTAAAGGTGGTGATATTATTCCTTCTTGCACTTTATTTTCTAATCAGTGATAAGCTGATTATCAGAAAATAGATAATAATATTATAAAAATAAAGCCCCATGTGACAATATAGCGAAAATTTCCAATTTGAGTTGTCATATAGAGAATTACAGGTAATAATTGGTTTTCAAACATAAGTGTGCCCTATTAAAAAAGTTCTACCTGGATATACAACTAAAGATAAAGGTTTCATTATCATATGAGCTAAATATAAAATATAAATAACGATCGTACTCTCTATTATACATACAATATATTTTCTGTAAATTACTACATCGCTGAAATAGTTATTTATGTATTAAGTTGCAAAATGAGGGTATTTTTCACACTAGACGTGAAGTTTGCCCTATGAGCGAAGCGAGTTGGGCAACACGTTGTGTGTGAAAAAGATTAATTTTGCAAAGTGTTGCATTCAACATTTTCTGTAGTTTTAAATCATATTAATTTTTATAGTAAATAAATTTGCTTAAATCTTCAAAGTTTTTCTAAATTTTCATATTAACACTAGTGTCAATATGAGATTTCATATTGCAACTAGTGTTAATATGAGATTTTATATTGCAACTAGTGTCAATATGAAATCTTATATTGCAAACTAGTGCGAATATATGCATCATTCTAAGGTAGAAAACGACAATAAAATGTCATTATATCAAGTAAAAATTACATAAATGTAATACAATATTCGTGCGTTAAGCATTTTATAGCGCTCGGTTTTATTAAACCACTCCGCTTCGCGTCGTGCTTCAAAAGTTAAAACCTCGGGAACCTACCCCACTTGTAATGTACCTAAATAACTATTAGTTGGTAGTAACTAGAAAACCTAAAAACAAATAAATCTTAAAAAATTCAAATTAATGAGAAGCATTACGAGATAATTAGAAAACCGTGTAACTCGTCCCCGATATAACTAAATTCAAGCTCAAATCTCAACTAAGAGATAATGCAGGAATAAAATAAAAAGTTTTAGTACATGCCTTTTATTATAAATTGATCAAGTTAAGAAAAAAAAACTGAGGTACAGTGGTTTTTCTGAATTTTAATTTGCACAATTCCGTTGGCGTTGTGATATATTTAGATTTATAGTTATTGGCTGTAATTTAGTATTTGGAAATATTTATCGCTTTCACCCTCGACCATTTTATACAAATCGCGACCAAACCCAAAGTTCTATGAGAGGTCTCATAAAACTACATAACTTTTGTGAAGACAGCAACCGCTTCTGCATCAAAAAAGTCGAATGAATGTCAACATGAGAATTTTACAATTATCAGGCTGATTTCTTCGCCAGCTTGTGTGCAATATTATTGCAAAGAACTGAAAGGTGTTTAGGTGGGATCAGTTGCTTTACACTGTATGTGCCTGCTCCGTTCTATTTATGATACTAGTAAAGATTGATTTTAAACCGATTTTCTTTATCTAGACTTCGCAATAATTAGTTCCCCTTTCGTTTGTGAATTCTTTTTAGCCGTCGTTGCGCATATGGCGCGATCACAAATTAGAATGACTGGATGCGTCTTAAAAAACGGGCGCCCATGACAAAAACCATACCAACCCTGTTGTGCTGAAGTATCAACCTCTCATCGTGTTTTAAAATGTATTTTACCATGTCGATTTATATTGTATTTTCAAGAAATACAAATTGTAAACACTTATTATCTCTTACTTACTTTTTACTTGCTCCTCGCCATGTTCCCTATGCGGATTCGGCGTGTCGACAGCGGCGCTTCCACTTCTTCCTATTTTGGGCGTCTTGCATGGTTAGCCCTAGGTCTTCCATGTCCATATTTTCTAGTTTGGCCAGGGTCAGCTTTGCCCTTCCGCGTGCTCGCTTGCCTGGCGCTATTCTTCTGTTGACCCTTTGGATAACGTTATCTTCTTCTCTTCTGAGTACATGTCCCCACCACCCAAATCTCTTCTCCTTGCTCTTATTTACCACGCTGGTCACTCTCATCTCTTCTCTATGTCCTCGTTCCTACGTCGATCCATTAGGGTGGCACCCACTGATCATCGCAGCATTTTTATTTCGGCTGTGTTTAGCCTTTTTTCTTATCGGCAAGTATTTCTGCCATTTCTCGCCATTTTGCCCCTTCAGACTTTATTCTGCTTGTGACATCCTCCCCACAGCTTCGCTTTTCCTCCAATACACTGCTAAGGTGTTAGAATTTCACTACTTTTTTCAGATCTTCGTTTCCAATTCTTATGGTTTTACTTTAGTGTGTTACGCATTTCATGTATTCCGTCTTCTCTCTGTTCACTTTCAGCCCCTGTCTTTCAAGTGTTTCCACCCATCTCGTAAGGTCCTCCTGTACTTCCTCTCGTGTATCTGCCATCAGTATGATGTTATTCGCGAATAGCATGTTTGCTGGTGCTTCTTTCTGTATGTGTCTTGTCACTGTGTCTATAATTGGCCTAACGGCTGTTGGCTAAGTACCAAAATAAAAAATAAAATAAAAATAACAAAGATAAATAAAAAAGAGCTTAGAGAGTCCAGATCTTACTGGTAGTGGGGTGCTTATTCCGGCAGCACTTTTCACATGCGTTTTGCTGTCTTTGTACATATCTTGGATTAAGGTTACGTAGGTCTTTGGTACTTTTCTTTTCTTTAAGCATTCTCAGATAAGGTCACGTGGTACTCTGTCGTAAGCCTTTTCGAGGCCTATGAACACAAGGTGTAGTGCACTTTTCTTCGCTTGTATAGTTCTAGCAGCGTATATGCCATCAGTTGAACGTTTTCCTTTCGCGAATCCCAATTGGTTTTCGGATATGCCAGCTTCCAAACTTTCCCTAAGCTTAGTGTCAAACACTCTTTCAGCCCACTTCATAGCATGACACATTAGCTTTATAGGGCCATAGTTTCTTCTTGTAGATTGGTACCGTAGCACTTGCTCGCCACGCATCCGGAACTTTTACTTTCTTTAAGCTTTCTGTTTAACACCTTTGTCAAGAATATTATGCCTTCATCTCAAAGTACTTTAAAAGCCTCTATTGGTAGGTTGTCAGGTCCGGTGGCCTTTCCAGCCTTTATTTTCTTTAGTGAATTTTCCACCCCTTTATGTGTAAATGGGTGGACTGTTTCTAATCATTCTTCTATCTCTGTCTGATAATGTATCTCTTTTTCTTCGCCTTCATTCGTGATTTCATCAAAATATTCTTTCTATTATTTCTTGGTTAGTATTCGCCCGTTTGCGTCTTTTACGCGTCTTACCGCGCCCAGTCCTTGTTTCGCTTTAATTCTGATCTTGGCTATTTTAAATATTTTCCTCTCTTTTTCTCTTGTATTAAGTTCATCGTATCATTTATCTACCGTTTAATTTCTGCTTTCCGCTACTACTCTCTTCGCCGCTCTTCTGGCGTCTATGTATTTTGCCTGGGTTTGGGGTGTTTTATATTTCTGCCATATTTTAAACGTTTCATTCTTTTTTTTATTTCTTGTTGGACTGATTCAGGCATTTGTTGTCAGGTATTTTTCCCAACAGTTGGTCAAAATCGTTATAAAACTGTTCCTTTTCCATTTCCTATCACCGGCTCTGCGGGCATAGACAGTTATCACAATTAGGATCAGCTTGTCAGTAGCAAGAATCTTACATAAAAGTAGTACCTATCACTTAATTCTTTGCTTCTGTCGGCTTTCCATTTTGTTTCTTGAACACATAGTATATCTATCTTCCCTCTTTCAGAATTTCAAATATGTCCAAGCTTTTACCAGTCATTGTCCCGACGTTGATAGTAGCAATTCTGACCTTACCTTTGTTTGCATTCTTTCTCTTTGTATCCTTTGTCTTCGCCCTCGGGACCTGTTCATGGGAGCCGGGCTGTACTTGCATGCTTCGCTTCTGAGGTACGCCCTAGTCCTGTTTTTTTATTAATTATTTTATTATTTCTGAAGGATCAAATAAAACTAAAACTTTTCGCAAGTTTACAGAGAAAAATATTTTTAAATGTTGCTGTTCAACCTAAGACCTAAGAGTGGCATACATGATTAATGTCAAGTTTTTATGAATATCGCTTTCTACTCTAGTCTACTAGTCAAAAATATGTGTAATATCTTCGTAGTTTTAGCACAACTAATACATGAAATTCCTGACAAAGTATAGGCCTAAATTAAATTAGACGAGAGACCCTTTCGGCATTATAATACTGTTTTAAATAAAATGCTAGGGTGAGTTAATACCTTGGTGCCATTTGGAGAAGTCGGCGGAAGATTTAAAACGCCTAATTTTAAATAAGATAAAATCCAAAAAGTCAGCGCCGGTCATAAAATCTACCCAACTAATTTATTTCAAGTGCGTCTGTACTTCTTTTCTTTTAAAAAATCACGCACACGGTCTCTTATAAATTAAAGTGAATTATCATCATATTAATTTTGCAAAATTCCCTAAAAGAAACATTTTAAATAAATACCTTGCATTAACATTAAATGTGTCTAGTTCGGTAGTTTTATGCAAATTCTGTATTGCATAGTCTTTTAGTTCTTATATTAGTCGAGCCTGGTTCACAAATGACTTCATTAGTTGTTATTTCTATTTTCCTGCGTTCCCCATGCGTGACGGTTAATTAAAACGAGTCTTCTGTAATTAACAGGTTAAGCTAACGAGCGCCCTTTCAAATTAACCTACTGTTATTTTCTAAGGACACATAAAGACGGCGCAGCATTATCATCGTAATTTAATTATAGCAACTTTAATTTGCAGGATTGGGGCTCGCACAGGAGTTCTAAGGTCTTCTAATCCTGACAGCCTCCGTAGATTAAGCAGAGGATAGACGAATAAGGTAAGGCATGCCATCCCAAAATTACGCATTCCTATTATTCCCAACTACAAACAGAACACCCTGCCCTAATTGAGTTTTTAGAAACAGCATATTTTGCATAATAACGTTTTGGGGCTCTGACACTTCACGAATATAAAGTCGCTTTTTAGCAGGATGCACCTGCCTTTCGATAGCTACGCGATGAAATTAAACCTGCAGCGCATAAATCAAAACCTTCGATACAAGTTTGTATGTACAAGCCCAGACTATCAGAAAATATAGAACTTTACGACGGAAAGAGTAACAACACCTGCGCCGCTCGTAAAAATCAAATCTGGAACAAGCATTTGTATGTAGAGCTTGCTTATTTATGTTCGTACAGAACTCGGAAACCTTCTGGAAACTAATAGCGGAGTTTCCTGATTTCCTGGAAAAGTTCTGGAATATGCAACAATATGCACAGCATAAGTTTCTATAAATTATAAAACGTTCAATTGAAATATAAATACTGTGACGATTTTTTAAATTGGCGCCAGCAGTTTACGGCTGCTGTTTTACATTTGCGCCCTCTATCGGCGAACGTCTGTATTTAAGAGCAGTTTTCAGCACGACGCGACGTCGGAAAGGTGCATTCCCTTAGAACGCTTTCAGCTTTCAGACAAGCTCTGCCCTCTTAAGACGAAAGTGCAGAACTTCAATAATCGATTCAGTGCTGGTGTCAATGACGAACCTGCATTTAACCTAAATAATTAAACGGTTATGCTCAATAGATATATCTGCAGATCTTCAAATTATCAATCTAACAGGAAAATATTTACCCGTTTTGTTTTTGTTTTTAAAATTAGTTAAGTGAAAAGTTTCAAAACACAAGGTTGTTTATTTTCGAGGTAAAAGCAAGGTATTTTCAAGTAATTGTCTTGGTTTTTTTTGTTAAAAAAAAATAAGTTGCAAACAGGAAAGAAAAATATCTGTGCCTGTTGTAAAACTAAGCAAATCAGGAAAAGCTCTCCTGGTTGCGTGCGTGACCGTCAAAGATTTCTATATTACTGCGGTTTTTATACTCCATGGAAGGTCCATAGAAAATAAAAAAAGAATAAAATAAAGCACCTACAAGATGCGAGATAACGTCTTACACAAGTAGATGTGGGGTAGGCTTGGAAATGCGGTGTGGGGGTGAAGGGTGAATGTGACCCGGTTATCTCCACCAACCCCAGCAGATCGATGTGCCACGTCACAGTACAGAGTTTCACTTGAAATAATTTAGAGCGAAATTTTGGGATCCTCCCCTCGCTTTCGCGCCAGCTACAAACAATTTATTAGTGGATGGAGTGGTTGCAATTAATTAAAACTAAACGTAGGTCAAATTTGCTTAATTGACATATTTAAAAGAAAATATTCGTGTGTGTGTTATAAATTGATTTTTTTTAATATTGTACAATACTCCTTATCTAAATATTATTATTACACTAATTTTATATATGGCTATTTAAAAAATAAATTAGTTAATTATCCTCGTTACATGTTGTACATTTACTTGCAACTACTAATAATTATATAAAGATCATAATTATTTATGTTGTATATCAGTGATCTTGAATAAAATGTTAGTAACTGTTTTTTAAACTTATTTAAATACGCCACTTTAATTTCGATTAGCAATTGAAATATCAATAAACCAGCTGGTATCGATATCAATTAAATATCATGGAATTAAATATTTGAAAAAAATGTGTAAATAGAAATGGGCAAAGTTGACAAAGAAAAATCACCTTCTAAGATGAAAATCGATTAGCTGCATTCAACCCATTTGTAATTCTAAGTAGACTTTGCATGTGCATTTTTAACAGTTGATAAGAAAAAAATACAAAAATTTGGCAGTTCATTACTCTCTCTTCATTCATGGTGTGAGTTAAAGTTGTTGAAAATACCATAACTGATTCTTTCAGTCCAGTTTTCTATGACTGAAGTAAGTGCTTTTCACAAGTTATAAGATGCCATTTGGACATTTGTAACTTTTATAACTAAATATTTGTTACTATGGTAACAATATTCATATTCAATGCCTGCTAAAAATCACAAATTGAGTGAATGGGGATAGGTAACTTTTAATAAATAAATATGATCTATCGCTATCCCCCATTGGGAACGCATCCATCAACATATTTGGTTTCACAGAGTTTTAATTACGAGTACATGTCAGATTTGGTATTAAGTACTGCTACAAAATGATTGTAGGATGCCTAAGTAAACAGATCTACTACTCAAGTTTTATTATGAAGTAATATAAATTTATAATTTACTTCCACAACACACAAAAATATATTCTGCAAAACTATTTATAATTTTAGATCATTATTTACTCATTACCTATTGTTTTTCAAAAATCAACTTATCAACAACAATAATAAAATCATCTTATCCATTTTCTAAAGTGCATATTCAGAACTTCTTTTGTTAATTTCTTGTACCTTTGAACTTTTACGACTACCTTGGCCTGTATAAGTCATAAAACCTTAAAACCATATTAAAAGACATAAACGCACTGCCAGTTCATCAAACATTTTTATTTTCATAACTTAAGCTGAAGCCCTAGCAAAGTACGTTAAAATTCTCCCTTTGAATAAAATAAGATATAAAGAACGCCACACTGACTGTGTATTCTATAAAACACTTTTTCATGGCAAGAGGAAGCCATTTCAGGACTAAAAACAGTAAAATCCAATGCTCCATTGAATTTTATGTCCAGTTTCTGTTTTATTTTGTCCATAAAATTTGTCCGCTCCCGAAAATTATTGAATTGTCCTAAAAGGACGTTTTGGTCAAGCCTAAAAGATGGAAGGAGTTCTCCGCCAGCATGTAAAATATGTTTCGCGCCGAAGTTTCAAAACAGAAAACAGATTTGCAAAGTTCTGATGCTAAACTATTAAAAATATTCCACGCTTTGCATTAATCTACTAGCTGTGTACCCAGGTTGTTGTTAATTTATAATTTTCTGTTTATGCAACTCTTTTAGTTACTTGTTAGGTTAGCTGATGTTTAATATATAAATAAAATATAAACTGGTAAAAAACTTTTCAAATTTGTTGTATTTCTGTTATTCAAAAAACACAAAGAGGCTATTAAATTGTAAAATAATTGTAACTTGATGACACGCAGCCATTCGCTAATAAAGATCAAGCGCAATATGTAATTAAACAAAACTTATGGTTATGAGTACATAATAGTTATTTATTGTATTTTGAAACCATATTTTTGTGTATTGGCCCTCGTCAGCGGTCGTAATAACGATTTTAAGGCGCGAGGGTCTATAAAGTTGCTAAGCAGGATAGTAAACACCATAATCTAACGTAGCAACACCAACAACTTACGTATTATAAACGATACCTGACCAAACATTTGTAGCACCAGCTAGAGATGGGCGCGTGACGTGAAAACAGTCGTGTCACGTCGTGTCACGGCGTGTCACGTCGTGAACGTGACTAATATTTGAAAATCGTGACGTGAACGTGAGTGAACGTGAGTGAAAATTTCCATGGCGTGATTCACGTTTCACGTTAATTTCACGTTAAATATTTCGTAACGAATAAAAAGCTGCAGGGTGCAGCAACTTTTAAACGCAATTAAATCACGAATTGTTACATTATGTGGCTTTATTTTTGGACTCTAATTATAAATCCTTAAAGTTCATACCTTCACACAAAAGAGAAGATATTCGTTCGACTGTAAAGGAAATCCTAGAGCAAATCCAAATATCCGAAAATGCATATAAAACTATAGATGATAATGATGAAATACATAGCAAACGACTCAAAACTGGTACATCAGTATCAGATTCTTATTTTTCTACACTTAGAGATAGCTCTGACGATGACACATCTAATGATGATGATGTCGAAGCAGAACTAAATTATTATGTTAAATTAAAATGCGGAAATGTAGATGACATTTTAGGATTTTGGAAAAACAGTGTAAATACGCCACTGTTAAAAAAATTTGCTCGAGAATTTTTAAACATACCGGCAAGTTTCGCTACAAGCGAAATAGTATTTTCTACAGCTGGGCGAATTTTAGAAGAGCGCAGAACTCGACCTAACGCTGAAAATGTTGATTACATATTATTTTTAAATCAAAATTTTAATGTTTTGTTTTGTATACTAGGCTTAACGCTGAAAATGTTAATTACGTTTTATAATTAAACCAAAAATGTATTGTGTAGAAGTGTAGATGAACCTGTTTTTGGAAAAGTAATGTTTTGTTTTGTATACTCGATTCAACACTGAAAATGTTGATTACGTTTTATTTTTAATCCAATTTATTGTGTACATGTGTAGATGAAATTATTATTCTAATAAAAGTAATGTTTTGTTTCGTATACTCGCCTTAACGCTGAAAATGTTGATCCTTGTACGTAAATAGTAATTTACGTTACAAGTATAGAAAGTGGAGCTTTTCAGTACGAGTGAGATGTTTCCGGAAGAGGCCGTTAGGCCGAGTCCGGAATTTCGAGACGAGTATGGAAAAGTCACTTTCATACGAGTTTCGTACAATATTTTTTCGTACACTAGCATACAAAACGGAATACTAAATTTATCCTCGTATATAGCAAATAAGTAGAGTAATGTTATTATGTATGTAACGTTATATGTGTTGTAACTAAGGAAACGTACGGCAAAGTGCTACTTTGCCGTACGAATACCGCAAAATACTAATTTGCCGTACGAATACCGCAAAGTGCAACTTTCTGATTAATAAATTGTACGGCAAAGTAGCTCTTTCAATGCTAGTGTACGAAAAAGTACTTTTTTGCACTCATGATTTCAAAATTCATATTTCCCGGTCATTCCCGATGCGCCGAAAATGACTTTTCCCGCACCGGGGTGTTTTTTACTTTCCCACAAAAACTATGGCAATTGTGTGTTCCAGGGGCGCTGTAAACGTCAACAAAAGCTAACAGGTGCTAGGATAGGTATAAAAATTTAGTAATTTGTGCTGCCAACTCAGTAAAGTTGTAAAACACTAAATAATATTTTTTTAACTTTTTTAAATATTTTGAGTTATTCGTTACAAAAAACATTGTACCTACCTCTTTCGGGAAGAATTTTCCCGAATTCGCACTACATGCAGCACTCCCTTCGGTCGTGCTGCAAACAAAGTGCTCATTCGGGAAAATTAACTTCCCGAACTTGTTAGGTAAATAACTATTAAACCTACGAATTAAAAGTGTTGCCTAGCAATATATACATTCTGTACTCATACCAATAAGGGAAACGTCAATTTCAATGACAGCTTTTGGTATTAAAATTAATGTCTTTGAAGACAGGTGCGAGAAATGTATTTGCGAGAAATCAGTATTTATCCTTTGTCGTAAGTTATTGTAGTCAATTTTCATTTTTTTCTTTTTATGTCAACTATTATGATTGCAACATATCACGTAAATTACGTCACGTGCAGAAACATATTTTTAGTTCTCTTTACGGTTTTTTTCATTGGTTTTAAATTTGAATATTCTGTTCTATCTGAATTTAAATTTTAAAATAAAAGCTGCGTGTCACGTCGTGAGTGGCGTGTCACGCCGTGAACGTGAGTGAACGTGAACGTGAACGTGCGTGAACGTGAGTGTTTCAAGCAAGCGTGAAACGTGCGTGACGTGAGCGAAAACTCACTCACGCGCCCATCTCTAGCACCAGCACAACGATTATGCAAAAGTCTGTGCCCAAACTATTGAATCCTTGAGTTTGTCCATTTCGAGAACCAAAATAAAATAAAACGTTGTAGGTACCACGTGCATAATCAAATCAATATTATAGTCTTCGGGAAAACATTTCCTCGTGCTGTAATTCAGTGATTATGCCCTTAATACATAAATAACTATTGTTATGAACCAAAACTTTCCATTTTTATACACATAAGGTACATTTCTACAACTATAAATTAACAAATTAGCGTAACCTTAAAGTAGAATATTAGACAGCTAGTTTGTTATTTGACATCGACACAGTGTGACAATAAAAACAAAGGTGCATCACTAAATAACTTTTAATTTTAACATGGACAACTTAAATCTTAATCCTTATCCGTAACTATTTCTATCAAATACCTACCATAAACCAGCCTCATGTACAAAAGCCGAGGCAACATAAATAAATATAAAATCTACGTATTATAATTTTCTAAACTACATTTTTATAATTTTGAAATTAATTTACACTATCATAATTTACTTTTTTAACACAACTCTGTATTATTTAAAACTATTTAATTATTTTTTACAAGGTGGAATCATTTACAATGGTATTTAGACAATTTGTGTGTATGTTACTAGTGTTTAACTAACTAAAATAGTTTTTTATTATTTTGCATAACACACAACTACCTATTATTGACATTAGTTGAATTTATCTTGCAATTTTCTCGCGCGAGGAATGAAATGGCGGTATCTCACACTTGGTGTGTTGATCTAGTGACCTAACATGTGTCACATTTTCAACGCTATCTAACGGCAATGGCACAGACTTTACAACTACAGAATTCATTTTATTGATACATGGTGTTGTAACTGTTTCCTTCTTTAACTTATTTAACTAGAATTACATTTGAAATATGAAAAAATATTTTAATTAGAGTAAGGTTATCTATGTGGTAGGCTAAAAATGTAGTTAGTCATATTTAATAGTTTATGTATACTCCGATTTTAATTAACAGTATTGTAAAAACAGGAATTATTTTAAACAACAAAACTAATACTTTTATTTGAAGTGAAAAGTGTTAATCAAATACATCTTAATTTTTATTTAGCGCTAAAGAAACGTTGGTATTTTAAAGTTTATCATTAGCTAGTAGCTGTTATTTGTTTCAAACAATTGTCCGAGCATTTGTCCAATGATTTTTTTAAATGGCTGTCAATCGTCCGAACTTTCCCATACTAAAGAAATTATTGAAAACCCTACGTAATTGGAAGTAAGTATATAAATATTTTATTTAAAATGCAACAACCCTGCAATTGGAAATCCAATTACATACATTAGCAGCCTAAAACTACCTTCTTACTGCAATTTGGGCACCTTTCAGTGTGCAAAGAGCGTTAAACTTTCCAGGTACACGCGCTTTTTTTAAGCTACAAAACACAGGAATAAAGTTCACACAACTAAGACATGATTAGATATGAGAAATATAGAAGGATAAGGACAATTTTCGGTCCAAGAAGAGAGAAAAAAACAATATGTTTTAAATGGTATGGTGTAATTCCTTCACTTTTAGTTCTACGAAAACTGTGCACTAATGTTAATCTATACTTTTATGAAAACAGCATTTACATTATAGAAATATTACACATTAACAATTAATGTGGGATGTTAGATATAGAATTTAAAATAATTTTGCACCAAATAGTAGTACTTAAATAAGAGGGCTGATTGAAACTTTGTTTGGCCTTAAATTGATTTAATAATTAAAATCCTTTCAGAAAGAGTTTTTATACAAGACCTATCTATCTGATTACAAATGTTTATTCTGTTCCAAATATTTTAGTTAAAAATCATTTTTTAGTCTGCTTCAAATTCATTTTTTAAATTGTATTAAAACTTGTTATTATAGGTAACATTTTTAGCACACAGTTATTATATACAAGCGTTTTCACCAAATGATAAAAATTATAATCAAGATATCTGTTCTTAATGCTCAATAGGTTATGTCTTAATACTCATTTCTATAAACAAATAAAAATAAATCAATGATTATATTTACAATGAATTAGCAAATTATTTAGCTATAATAAACTGGCACATAAACTTCTCGATGCAAATATTTAATATTTAATGTATTATTATTACAGTAAAATACCTAGTGAAAGTAGTATGTTAATTAATAATATACCTTAATTTTATATTACTACTTCTATTTTATATTGACAATTAAAGTATATTATTATTATCATTCGATATAAAAAAATACAAAATTGTATTACGCAATATAATTTATGTTACTTTAAATTGAATCGGTGCTACGCCAGTGTATAATTATTTTGTTCGGCAAAATACTTAGGCCAAAATTATTTAAAAGCAACTTTACATACTCGTAGTCCACGTGACATAAATAAGTTACTAATACCTTTTTCATTGGATAATAGTTATCTGTCTACCAAGTGTAGAATAACCGAGATTCCACACTTAGCAGACATAATATCTTTTACATAGTCAGGTTTTTTCGTTAATAAACGTTTAGTACCATCTTTTTTTACTGTTTCAATTCTTAACTATTTTATAAAGAGTGCGGAAAAATGTGTTATTTCCTAACTAAATTTTTAAAACAGCAAATCTTCACTTCTTAACTATTTTTAAAAGTGTGAAGACAACATTTTTCGAACAAGTTAGAAAAAAAATTGTTTCTCCACTTTGTTATTGTTCGTTGTTGCTAATAGACATTTACAAGTAGTAAATTTTCTCTCTAACAATTAGTAACTTAAACTATACTATGATCAAAAATTATTTACCTACGACAATGTGTAAAATTGACGTTTAGTTGGCAATTTTAAGTTTATAAAACGACTATTAATAACATGCTTTCATTAGTTTACGTCGTCAGTAGCGATGTGTTTAAAAGGATTTCAATAGCTACGTCGTCAGAAGCAACGTGTTTTAAATTTTTTAACCACGCAAAATTACGTCCGATTGCTAGTAATCCTAATTTACATTTAAAATATTTCTGTTATATTGACTGTGTTTTCTAGATTCTATCGTAGATAAACTATTGTACGATACACATGCGTAAAGCATTTTTAGTCGCTCGCGGGGCATAAAACTCTGCCCCACTCGTGACTAAAGACTAGCTTTATGCACTTGCATCATAAATTACTATTAAATCCAGTATGGAATAGTTTCTAATTTATGAATGCAACTATGTTTATATCTAAATGTCAAACTTGAGATTTGATTATTAAGGGACTTATAGTTGCAGAAATTAGAAACTATTCCATAGCCATACTAGATGAAAATAATTTTTGATCATACTATAGAAATATGAAAAATGTTGCTCAAACTAAACTAGATATAATGCAGCATACAAAATAAAATTCCCGTGCAGCTTTAAAACCATTTAAAACCAGTTTGAAGAACACCAATTTTTATCGATAGTAATATTATTTATTGTTCACAGCATATACCGATATAAACACACGCAGTAATAACTCATGTCAATAGTATTATGCACACTGGAAATGCACCCATTATGAAGCTATATCCTGTCAATATTTCATAAACAAGGCAGCACTAAACCTATTTTAAATTCACATTAACCTACTATTTTACTATTTGCTCTATTGTTTTAAAAGAGGCCTGTAACGTATTTATTTCGACGTGTGTAAAGGTTTAAATATGAAAACCCCTGTTAACAATAAACAAAAATTGTTGGACGGTATTTTCATATGAAAACCTAATTAATTTATAATTGCATCCGTTTTAATTACCAAGAAGAAAAAAATCCTAATGGTTCGAAACACTTTGTCCATCAATTTATGTTGCCAGCACTCAACTGCAGTAATGGATATCGACCGGCATAATGCAATTATCATTAACATGAAATCGGGAATTAAATGTCCAATCGATACTTCCATAAAGCGCCGGTTTACATTACAAGAATTCAAAAGCCCGCCTTCGCTCTAAAAACAATTTCTTACGGAATTGAAAGGTTTCTTGCTCCCGGAAAAATAAAAAGGCGTAAAAAATAATTGCAAAAATTACCGAGTACGGCCCACTTTGGAACCTCCCATATGCTCGTATCAGTATCCTATATTGCAACACATGTTGCCTTCTAGGGATGTTTCAACGCAGTTCTGTTTTGTGACAATAACTCCACATTTCAGAGCTACGTGTATTACCGCGGGCTCTTATGCGCCAAAATGAAATAAAATAAGTTTTTTTCGATACGGCGTTGCAGCAGGCAAGCGTTATTTAAATTCTTCCAATCGGTTTGGAAGTTAGCGTAATAAGATTTTAACGTCCAGCAATTTTTAAGAAAATCGGAGCGTGCCATCACGCGTATTAGTGCCCCCGGAACTACCTGCAATAAAATTAAATTAGATTAAATTTGCGAAAATAAAAGGAAGCCGGATCTAATAAAACCAGGTTCGGTCCACAGGGGATAAAGTAAAATGAAAGGATGTGGCTGTGGTAAGCCGCCGGCCGTAAGTTCCAATTTGTAAAATTCGGAGTATATTGGGGACATATATTTAGGATTTTAGGAACTTCTGATTGTAGAGTCAAGTGAAGACCTCTCGTTTCAAAATCTACAGCTCTTACGCCTATTGCCCTACTTCTCAAATGAATACGCTACTTGTTTTTAATATCCCAAAAATAATTTCTTCGCATTTCCTATGGTTATAAACTATATTTCCACAATCAAAATCGTTTAGTAAAGTGGAACTTTACAATATAGCAACGATTGCAGCATAGCAACGGCTTTTAATCATGAAAATTATTTATTTTTAATCGGTATAACTATTCAACTATATGCCAGCTCATAAAGCACCAGCTTCTACACCGCAAGGTAAATGAGGTTACAGATTATACATACATACATAACTATTCAAAATACAATTAATTACATTTTATAAAGTAACATCACTTGATGTAACATCGACTGGAGTTGCTTATTGTGCTTCAGTACATAAAAGCGAGTTCTGCTCAGTTTGGTTATATTTTGACAGTTAATATCACTTTTCTATAATAATTTATATTTCACAGTTCTGTATGAAATGTGAAAAAATAGTATACAGAACGCGTTAGAAAAGTAGTTTTACTAAACTTATATGGGTGTTTAAATACTCGCTCACGCTCATCTCAAACCAGCTATACTCGTTCAGTAAAATATCATTTCTAAACTAGCTGTTCTTTCAATAGTTATGTTTCTAAAGTTCCCTTCTAGAACACATTCTTTAACAATTTAGAATTTTAGATAAGACTAACGTAAGAGAACATCTTCTATGAGATTACTATGTTCGTAATTTCATCTTATAAAATTAACAGAAACTCGAATTTTTCTAACTCAAGAATGACGTAGCCAAACTCTATATTTGCAATCTAACTAATTATCTAATATCGGCCGCCAACGATATATTATAACAATTTTTGTTTTTTTCTCTTTTTCCTTGTGTTTGTTTTTAGTGGGTACCAATGCACACTGTACACAAATAATGTTGTTTATGATATTTATTATGTAATCAGAGTTTATAGGACTTGTCCTCAACTCTTCTCATTGTCTTAATAATAATAATAATAATAACAGTTTTACAAACATAGTTCATGATTATTAGCGTTTTATTACCAGGCTTTTTTATATTTTCTGCTTTCTAGTTCACAAATCACTATTTTCAGCATTTATAACTCCACATCGAGTCCTTAACCATAATTAGAGTTCAACCATAGCTCTTGTTTATAATAAATTAAAGCTACTAAACATATATTTCGATTGGAGTTTTTGTCTAAATATACATTGCAATTGATGGGAACATGTAATAACTTATAAATCATGTATTTATTTAAATGGAACTCAAGTAAGAAGATACCTTACATAGCTGCGAAATGATATATTCATATTGAATTAAATGCCAACTAAAAAGTATTGTTACGATTTATCTTCTGGCTATTAAAAATTATCCGCCGCTTCTAGTTTTAAGCATTTATTTACAGCAATTTAACTTAACGATTTACAAAAACACAAGAACTATTAATACGGAACACAAATTATTTATTCACTAACAGGAACTGTTTCTAACAACAAATACACTTTATTTATTTACACACTACTTAAACACAAATGATTTATATGGCAAGCTACGGGCTCTTCAAAGTTAGATTCGGACCGACTGCTCTTCTGCTGCGCTTGCTTATATATATCGCCGGGTGATTCCTTCTGAAAGCTTCGAGATATTCTCGACTATTCTAGCAATGCTGACGTGTCCCGCGTTCTGGAATAATCTGGAAGGCTGACTAATCTGTCTGCACGCGATCCGGCTCGAAAGTCGTTACAGTATCTACAGTGTGTCCGCGGAGGCACTCTAACTGGTTCATAAACTATGTTGGTATAAAAAATCAAACAAAAAAATTTAAATATCAAAGTGGGCCGATTTATCTGAAAATTGAGAGTCTACCATCACTCTTAATTCTAAACAACTTTTCTTAATACTTTTTTTTTGTTATCTCTTCTAATAAAGGTAGTTTAATCTTGGCCATTTTTTAGAAATCGATTCTAAAAACACCCTCTATATTAATTAATTTGATTGATTTTCACAAAATCTTGGTTTGAGAACAAACGGGAGCGATTCCTAGAATATTAACATCTAACTACAGTACACTGTATATAGTTTTTCGAAATTTGCTTTCAGAAACTCGAATTTTTAATAAGGACGTATTCAAACTATATTCTTCGATCAAATTAATTATCGAACATCGTCCACTAATAGTTTCTAAAGCTTTGAAACGAATAGTTTTTGAAGCTGTAATGCAACTAACGGGTAACAGCAAAAACCTCAAACAGTATATAGCGGTAGAAAAAGTGCTTAATATTCCATGTTTATTAGCTTTTGCATATTAACAACCTTTTTAGATACCTTCTGCATTGCTATTTATCAGATTTCTTTGTTCAGCATATACCGTCCGATTAATAGAAAAGGCCCCAGCTTATAGCGCTTTTATTACTAATATTAGACCCATTAAAGCATATATATTCTTAAATGGCATTATAAAAGCTATAGGTTGCTCAATATCTATCAGTTGTTTTAAACGGCAATGTTCAACTTTTGTATATTTTTACATATTTATACTAAACCTTCTCAATTTTATACCATATATTTTCAAGGTCATCTAATAAAGCTTATAACAAATTTGCTTTATAT
Source organism: Agriotes lineatus (assembly GCA_940337035.1). Taxonomy (NCBI): domain Eukaryota; kingdom Metazoa; phylum Arthropoda; class Insecta; order Coleoptera; family Elateridae; genus Agriotes; species Agriotes lineatus. The sequence continues at coordinate 93,612,746 of OW679198.1, forward strand.
GATATAGATATGGATATCATATTTATTCATGGTTACTGGATCTTAAATGTTATAAATAAGATTCGTCAATCTAAGTATCAAAAATGTACCTATATGGTCTCATTAGAAAAGTAATTTAAAAATCTACGGGTGCTGTATTTATAATACAAAAGTTGAACATAGCACTTTGAAACAGTTGCATTATATTGAGAAGTCTGTAATGTGAAAGCAGAGCTTTCATAAAGCCATTTAAGTACATATTATAATTAATATGAGCTTGAATTATTATAATTTTGACTTCAAATTTACATTTTTGTAGCTACTCAAAATGCTTATATAGATATAAAGTTCAAAAATTGAATAGCCGTATTCAGCCCTTCATGTTAATCGTGGTTATATTAATTGACTAGCTCGATAAACCACGAATAACTCAATCAACTCAAATCAGGGCCACCAGATCACCACTCTAATACAGCATTAGTCATCCTGCTTAGGCGAAGCCACCTCCAACTGCACTCTCTCCATGGCCCTGCAGATAACTTTCTCCAATACACCAGGGCTCAGTAGCTGACCAAGTACTGCAGCGAAGTCTACACCTGGGACAGCAACACCTCCTGTACCTCGATGGCTCTGCAAATAACCTCCTCCAACGCAGCAGAGCTCCGCAGATCAAGCACCGCAGTGAAGTCTACACATAGGGCACCTATTGTTGCCCGATGGCACCGCAAACGTACTCAACCAATGGCCTTTCTGAATTAAACTCCAATTAAATCAATAACGGGTTTATTAATTTTGTTTGCATAAAAGCAGCTCTTAATAAATTATATATTTGTTAGAGCCACAGTTTTTTTACCTTGATACATCTTAACTTACTAATTATAATTACCTAGCAACTAACATTTTATAAATTCTTATATATCAACTTATTACAAGATTCCACTATATTTTGTAAATGTCACAATTTGACAATTCACTAACACACATTTTAGTGATTATCCTCACCTTACGCTTCCATTCTAGTTTGGAGGTACCTTGTCTCTTATTTCTTATATTCAGTTACATATTTTTTCTATCCTTTATGTGCAAATTCTCTTGTATTCCATTACATGCATTATTATCGTATTTACCTTCTTTTAAACAACTTGTAATTCAAAAGTAATTTTAACAGGTATTAATAATTATTATTAAGCATTACTTTTAAAGTCATTTCACAGTAAACTTCTGCATTATTCTCTTAAGTTGGTATGTTAAATATGACAGTGTCTGGTATTGATCTAAACGCAATCTGTTAACATTTCTATTCAGTCACTAGTCTCTCAAATACCACCTACTCCGAATTCAAGTCAAACACGTTCACCAAAAACCCATTTAACTCGTATCTTATCTTATCAATGGGTTAAGTGGAAGAGCAGTGATAGTGTGATACTGATATGCTGAAATTCGCCCAATATTATTAATTATTTCCGTAGATGTAAATTTGTTTTCTTTTAATAAAGTCATTATTATTATTATTATTATCTTAACATAGAATTCATCATTTTACTAAACATCTTCTTTATTTTATCTAATATTGACATTTTTAACGATTAAACCAGAACCAATTTTGTTATTATATTTATTTAAATATTTTTAAAACAAGTAATGCATAAAACAGAACCGCTTGCTTAAACAATATCATTGTAATATATACTTTATTGGCTCTAATATTAATAATAAAAGCTATAAGCTGAGGCCTTTTTTATTAATCGAACGGTATAATTTCATATCGGATCCTTAACAATAAATAAAGTCTTACTGTAGCTCTTTTATAATAAATTAATGGGGTATGCAAACACTAAAAATCGTCCTATAAAATTTGTTATCAATTACTGAAATCCTGTACTAAAATGACAACTTTTTAGTTGTCATTATTAATGTCAAATTTACATAAGTTTTTGCTAGTGAAAATAGCGATGTCAGCTACAGGAAATGTAAGAGAATGTTAAGTTCTTACATTCCTATAGTTATTTATTATATTGTTTTTCACTAACGGCTACAATTAAATTAAAATAAACAAATATATCTAAAGTCTGACATCTGAAATGTTGTTTTAATTAATAAGTTAGCTATTCTCATAAATCAGAACAAAGCGCGTAATTAAATATCTTGTTTAAAAAAAATCCCTTTAAAAGGCGAAAAATGAAAATTGATAAATCCGCAAATATTGCCTTTGAAGATTTATTACCGCTAAATCAAGGAAAAAGTACTACATAAAATATTTAATCTGTATTCATGTTATAGTTGTCAAATACGGGCTATCTGACTGATGTCTATTATTGTCCTAGGAATTAATAGAAAGTAATCGAATAAACTAATGTTATAAACTACTTACATGGCTTATATATCTGACTGTAAGACGCATTTACATTGCCGGTAATGAAAAATAGTTATTTGTATAATAAGCATATAAAGTAGAATTTGCTGTACGAGTGCGACGTTTGCAACCCGACCGTACGGAGGGTTGCAAGCGCGAGTTTAATTAAATTAAATAAAATAATATTTAATATTTATAATTTAGTACTTCAAAAATAATCGAATGCAAGTAACGCGCAATCTAGTTGCTATGAATAAGCTTTTCTTATCAAAAAGAATTAACTGTTAGTTTGACAAAGTATTTTAAGGACGAACAAGAAGTAATTACTCTCTGTGCCTCGAATCTAATCGACGCACAGAAAGTGTTTACAGCAGCATTTCCATACCAACGGTCCTTAGATAAATGAGATTTAATATTTTCTAAGCCTCCAAATGTTGTAGAAAAGCTAGCTTTCTATTAGCGAATAGGAAAATTTACTTTTTTTACGTTGACATTGGTTATATTAACAACAGTTATTTCTATGTCAACATAACCTAGAATTTCTAAAATGTTGTATTTATTGCGGAATTGCAAAAACCTTGTATACAATATGTTGCAAACATTTATGTTTTTTCATTCGTAACTTGCAACTCGACAACATTTAGGTATCGTGGAAAAAACACCCACATTTTGGAACTTCTTTCATTAATAACTATTCCGCAATCTGTAGTTTATAATATTTATTCTGGTTCTATATTATGCATCTAATTAATTATCTGATATTATTCACCGGTAGTCTCCTAAAGCCTAGAGAGCTATCGCTAATACTGCTTTTACATGAAAATCGGTGAGTGTAAGGTATTTGTTTTTAAACTTCTTTATATCATGATAGGTGAGTACCTAGGGCAAGTGTTCAATTTACCATAATATTTTAATAAAAACTAATAACAAAATTGATGGTTCATAGATAGATTTTTCAATTTTCTGCAAACAACATTTCGACCACGGTCGTGTTCTCTGTCAAGTTTATTATTATTTATTATCTTACACTAATGTTTAGATCTAAATTAATGGCAGATGAATATGCTAAAATAGGTGTAATTTTATAAAGCGATTTTTGTTTCTATTTTTACTGTTCCTGGAATTCTTTTTTAAAATTACGTTTTTTTTTACTTTATTCTTCGCGTCTCGTTAAACACGTCCGAAGCACAGACAAGTAAATTTAGATGCAGTACTTTATATTACAATTATATTTATTATTTAAGAAATACCCCAAGTCGAAAGCATAATAAAGACCCAACACAAAGTATGTAACCGTATGACGTTTCAAATATAAACCTCATATTTGCAAACATAAATATTGATCGTACTTCAAAATTTTCAACTAGACAGAGACTAGAAAATGAAGACATCGGTAAAATAAGAAGAAATGAGAATAAATATTTTGAGACAGTAACTAAATGAGAATTACTCCTTACATGTTAATTTTACTATTAGCATTTAAAGTGATTTTATATATTATGTAGCTCTTTTGTAGTCGTGTGTTGGTTTGAATTGAAGATAAAATGGAAAACCACTTGATACAGAATGAGGGTTTGAGTTTGAAGCTTCATAATGCTCAAAACGAACAAATAAGGGTTTGCTGTAGCTTCCAAAATCCGGGCCGCGCAATAACAAACTCGATTAAATATAGAGCTAATGGCACTTAGCAGTCGAGATCCATTTCTTCGATAGCACAGGGGCCAATATCAGATAACAGTTTCGGCCTTGTTCACAAACTGTTAATAGTAAACACTAACGACTTGCTGTAATACAAACTTACCGAAGCACGTAGCTGAACTAAATTTCGGAGCCGCACCGCAATGTGCACAAAATTCCAGTTTTCAGCTGACCAGAGGGTCGCTATTGCTTTAGAGTCCATGGTAAGTAATAAACTTCAGCCGTAAATTTGCAGATAAAATTTTAAACGCATCTGTATTCAAGTTTGAACCGCTTTCCTACTTGAGCCGCGCACGCAAACGAAACAATTTCATTTAAATTCAGGCCTAATCCTAATATCCCACTTCTGATTAACCCATATTTTAAAATAAATGGGATAAAAAGTATTGCTTCCTATTGTCTGAGCTGCATACTAAACACGAGTTTTAAGTGGACCCGCAGAAGGAAAATCAATGCAGTCTGCGGAAAATATTCTAAAGTGTCCAACTTTACGTGCTGTCAATTAAACGAAACTAAAAGCAACTAAAAGTTGATTCGGGCGAAAAGTCTTCCTGTCACGAACTTATTAAATCCTTTCCACCAGCGATAAAATTTCTTAAGAAAACTTTAAACCTTATTTGTTGGAAGTTGCGACAGCCACAGCAGAGATATTATTTTTAGAATTTCAAGCTGGCGGGGGGGAGGGGGGCTCTACTATTTTCCAATACGGATAAATTAAGTGACGTGACCATAATTTAAAATATTCGTTTCCCAATAAATTAATAGCAGAAATAATTAATCAAGAAGCAATTAACGTTTAAAATGCTGCCAGCAATAATTAAAATGTATAGAAATATAAATTTCAATTTAAAAAGTATAACAATTATATACCTGATTTTAACTGCGCATCTAAAATATGAATAAAATGTGTTTTGTTGTCCCGATATTTCAAAGAAATAATATCATTGAACACATTCAGAATCACGCAAAGTTAAATAATGTATCCACGCAATAAAATTGTATATACAGTTCGTTCCAGGAATCTTTTCCCTGACGTCATGTATGCATGAAGCAATCAAAGAAATTATTTAAAATTGCGGTTGCATCTGTTCTCCTTGTTAGTAGAAGAGAACATTCTAGATCATTTCCGTATTTGCTCCATACGTACATGACGCCAGGGAAAATATTCCTGAGACAAACTGCTTATTTAAGGTGAATTCTTATATTTCGAAACCAATGAATTGGTATTTTAAATCGTATGTGTAAATTTTGGTATCTAAACAAAAAAATTGAAAAACCAATTAGAAAGCTGAATAAAATTTCTAATAATCATTTTGCATAATGTAAAGTGCTTTCTTATTATAGAATATTTTATATACAGTGTGTCCCAGGATTGATGTCACAAGAGGTGAGTTAGACTAAAAATTTGTGAATTTTATTTTAAGACTAGTGAATCACCCAAGCTACGCTTCGCTTCCCTAATTACACGATTTAATTAAATTAAATATAATTTAATTTTACATTACTTTTTCATACTTTTTTTGAAAATAAAAACCGGCCTACGATCTAAGTCTAAAAATTAGCAAAATTTTAAGTTATCATACAATTTAATCGGTAGATAGCGAACAAAGATATATACATACAAAGAAAGAGATCACCGATTTTATGGTATAGATTGTGGGATTAGGTCCTGCTTGGTCTGAAGAGAATTTTAAGAATATTTTCAGTTTTTAAAAAAACAAGTTGGCCTTGACAGGTAAACTACCCTTTTGTTCATGGTACGGCAAAATTTTACTAAGAAAAGTTGTTCAGAATGATAAATTATGGACCTATACCAAATTTGAGGAAGATCTACTTACTTAGATTAAACCATCATTTTTAATAAATACAATTTATTCTGCTTATTCCAAAAAAATACGGTTTAATCTGAGTAGGTAGAATTTTGTATAGCGCCATAACTTATCAATCTGAACAACTTTTCTGGGTAAAATTTTGCAGTATCATGAACAAAAAGGGTAGTTTACCTGAAAAGAAAATAGTTTTCGCTTCACTATCAAGGCGGACTTGTTTTTTCAAAAACTGAAAATATTCTTAAAATTCTCTTCAGACCACCTCTTGTAACATCAATCCTGGAACACACTGTATGTTTTTCCCCATAAAGAAAATGACATATGTTTATACTTTCAAATTATTACAAGGAAAAATAACCATGGCATAGAAATAACATTGGAAATATTGAAAAGCAACGCACTAGAAGCTACCTACGAAGCAACGGAAAAGAAAAAAGTAATAATAAATAAGAAAATAGGAGAAATAGTGGCTTGCTTTACTGAAAAGATGAACAATCTGTCGTTAACCAGATACTTATCTATACTATAAACACACATAATCTTAGCAATACAAACAGGTCATAAATTAGGTAAACGTTAAGATACGAAACAAGAAAACTGCTGGAACTCCTTTACGGCTTGAATTGATCATAATTTGTATTTCTAAAATATTCGAACAAGATTGGTATAGCACATTGAGAAATTGTTCTACCCAAATAAAATATTAAGGTACTCCATTTAGGAGTAAAGTGCTTGCACACCCTTAACGGTGTACTGGGTGATGTGGTTATCATCATGCCTTCAACAACTGCCTTACTTCCCTACTACCACACATATGGCTTCGGTACACAATTTTTAAAGCGACTAGGTAGGCTGCCCGCCAGTTGCCATATGTGAGGATTGAATTTATTGCCGTCATCACAGCAATCCACTTTCCTAACCACTAAACCATGCAGTTTCTTCTACCCAAATAATTACCGAGAAATCGATATTGTTGAAACCGAACAATATATTATAGAAATCACCAAAAGATCAGAGAGCGTGTAGCCGGCTAGTAAAGTGTTGCGCTTGCAGTCGGCAGATAGTGGGTTCGAGCCCCACACCAAACATTGGTTACATCTCACGGCTCTCCGACATCTTTGGTGGTCGTTATCCCTGCAGAAGGACATTCTTCCTATCAATGGGTTAGGCTAGCCACCTGTCCAGCTTGCGGGTGGAGATGGATTATAAAATCGCACTCAGTGTGGTGGTACTAACAGACCTTCAGCCTATACTATTCATCATATTTTAGTTTTAATAATGTTTAAGACATATAGGCATTTAGTTACAAAAATAATTAAGTTTTCTTGTTTCAATTTTAGGGTTTGAGTGGAAAAGCAGGACCTATCTTAAATACGGCATCTGAACTCCACCCTAAGATTTCTTGCCAACTAGTTTTGGTTCTATGTATTTATATGATTATTTTTACGTTTACAAGTGGCGGAAATATAGACAATATTATTATTACTAGAAGGAAGAAGACAAAAGACCAAGTAAAGCATGCAATATCTAAATTAAAGAATGGGAAATCGCCAGGAAAAGGCATCTTTAAATAGTTTTTGGAATATGGTCGACCATTCCTATATCGGGAACTAAAACTCGCACAAACAGTCTTCCAATACCAAAGAATTTCAGATAAACCAGTTCAAAAAAAGGTAACGAACTCAAACTCAAACTATAGAGGTATTAACCAATTAACCATCTTACTAAAATTGATCACCAAGTTCTAAACAAACGGAACAACCTAAATAATAACGTGGAAAAACGAACAACGGGGTTTCAGAAGTGGAAATTTTTTTAATGACTCCATTTTCATTACTCGACAAATCATAGAAAAGTGATGGTATAAACTTCCCCCCGATCTCCGTTTTATAGCTATTAACATATCTAGGAATGTTATGAGTATCATAACTGCCGCAGATGTTTTGAAATCCGAGCTCATAGAGCGAGGATTTTAAAACTTCTAAGGCAGTTATGATTCATAACATCCGTGATTTGTTCAATAGTTTATCGGTTGCTATATGGTTATGGTTGCCATGTAGGGTAATATTCTTTAACCCTACAGATAAGTTATGATCTAGTTACCAGCCTACTTTTGTATATGTAAACAAAGGCTTAATATCCTGAAACCGATAAAAGAATTAACACGATTTTTTGAGTTGATAATGGACGCAGTCATTTCAGACTTCAAAGGCAAAACAAGATACCGAATGAAAACGCGTGTTATACTAATAGTCCAATAAGCAAGGGTTTTTTCCAGGAAAAAAATGTAGAAGTTATTTTCTCAACGGTTCTATATGTTTCTTGGGGCGCTGAATCCGAATCTGACGTCGGCTTCACAACGAAAATTGCAAAAAACCTCAATTTTTCGGCACTATTTTGAGTTTTTTGACTATAACTCGTAAACCAAGGGTTTTTCGATTATACAAACCCTATAACAAATTAAACTAGACAAAATTACCTTAAAATGCATATAATAACTCTGAAGTTTGGAAAATCCATGACGCCATTTTTTAACTCTTCGCTAATAAAGTCGAAAACGCTATTCTAGAATGTCGTCACGTTTTCTTTTTAGTCCTCTCCAGGCAGTGGACTGCTCAATCTCTTGGTGGATGGGCGCCGGTCTCTCCACTGTGGAAAAATATTATAATGACAATTTGATAAGTGAAGGTTCAGTTTATAATTTATAGTGAAAAGGTACTAGATTAGAATTACTGTAATAATATGAATTACCTTCTATCTTCTCAGGTGAGACGTCTTGATCGTCATCACTCAACAGTATTTCTACATTAGAGCACCTTCCTTCGCACTCTAAACAAAGTCTTGAGCAGTATAACCCAACCCTTTTGCAGCCGCAATTGCCCTTGCAGCCCTTCTGGCACTTGCAGGCAATGAGTTTCAAAAGCTTCTCAGGGGCTGGGAGCTCAAGGGTCGTGATGGGAACCAAGTTGCCTTTGATGACTTTCCATCCCCACTGCTCCGGTGGTAGAATATTCCCCAGTCACTGCTGTACTTGGTGAAACGCCCTGTAACTGTGTTGCTGAGTTGCAGCTTTAGTGGGTGGGATGGATGCTACATTTCCACTAACTTTGAATGCTGACGACACATACTGTTTGTACCGCAGTTTATTGATTGAAGTGGTGCGATAATCTCCACCATATAGGGCCACCAGAAAATTTTCTCCTGCCTCCGAAATTTGCTGTGATGTGGCAAGAGGGTTTCTGAAACGTCGGATGTAGACTGGGAGGTCAGGATGCCTTGTAAGGGTTTTCAGGAACTTGGCTTTCCGTTGTTTGAAAATAGCAGAGGTAGAGTCACAACCACTGACGGCATGTATAAATAGTATATGTTCTGCCAGCCTTTTGTCGATGGAGCTTGGAGGATGGTAAACAGATGGAAGAGCTTTACCTTTACCTGGCTTTAAAAAATATACATTAGGAGACGTCAGGGTTCCAGTCATAATAACCAGGAGATATATATCCTCACCAACCACTACAACAGTTTCATGCTCTGCGGCAAGGGATTGGGCTGTTTGCACAATCAGAGTGTCTGCATCTTCACTTGCTTGCTTCCTGTCGATTTGGGCTGCACTGAATCTCTGTAGAAGCATGTTAATGAATCTGCTTTTGTTGTAGGTATTAGACAGAAATTTCTCCTGGGGGACTGTGGGCATCATTTTGTCATTGAATTGTATGTCAACTGACTGCGTTTTGGATCTTCTCATGCGCTCCATTTGTTTAGTGCCTTTCTGTGCATCAAAGTAGCCATCGAAGACAACTACTGCAGATGCCATATATTTTTTCTGGACATATTCAACGTAATTGTCACAAATTTGTCCGAATGTCTTGTTTTGTGGCCACACAACTCTGTGCAGGAGGAAACCCCCATTAACCACTTATTGTGGAAAGTCGTCCAATATAGATGTATCAGGTTCTGCTCGTAAAGCCTTGTACAGTGACGATTTTGTCCCTTTCCTCATAAGACCACCTTTCTGTTCATCAAATAGAGCAAGTGGAAACGGGCTCAGTTCGTGTGTCAGGTACTCCTCGAGTTCCTCGTCTGACCCTTTAACAATACTCATGCGTCGAAACAGGGTGGTTGGATTAACAAATACAGGTTGATCATGAACCACAATTGAAAATTTCATGGTGGCAAGAGATAGCACCCTATCGTTACGCTTAAACTTAACTGACTGGAAATTGTTACCAACAATTGCCAACATTTTGTCAATAAGCTTGACTCCTTCCTCCTTGGACAAGTGGCAGTTTATTATATATATTATAACGACTCCGTTTTAATGGCAGAAAATGAAAATAATTTGCAGCTGTTACTTTTTCAATTCCAAAAATCCTACGCCAGCTTCAACTTGTCCATATTTATGAAAGAAACTGAATGTAATGGAAATAGAATATTTTCCCATAAACATCAAGAGCCAAGAAAACTACCGGGCATGTAAGCAATGCTAGTAGAATAGCAGGATGTTTAAAAAACATTCTATCCAGCATTTAAAAAAAACGGCGGGAAGAAAAGACTCGTATCTTACCCATACTCGCATAAGCGACTAAAACTATAAACAAAGCAGTTGAAACACAATGACGAATATTGAAATGGCGGAAATGCAAATTTTCAGACATATTGTAGAAAACACTATTAGAGACCATGAGAGAAATACCAACATTAAACTACTGTGCAACATAGAGAGTGTTAGCGACTGGATTACAAATCTAAGAAAGAAATTGTAGCAGAATAGACGAGAGCAGGATGGTTAAAATAGTTAGACAATAGACCGAAAGATAAAAAATCCAATTCGACCGAGGAAGTTTGGAATGTTAGTTTAATTCTTGGAAATAACTAGCTCTATGGCTATATTAAAGAAGAAGAAGACGACAAACTACTAATAAATAATGTACAATTGCTATGAAACATTCCTAACAAATTTTATATGATGCAACAGTTTTATATTTAAATCTAGAAACTACAAATGAAGAGAAAACATATGCCGAGAACTCAGCAACTGAAAACACCACATTCCATAAATTAAATTAGTCTTCTCTAATCAAGGAATTGCATTCTCTCTTCAATGTGTGTCCCTACATTTCCAGTCAAGAAAAAAATACGTAACAAATAGAAAGAAGTATCTGAAAATCAAAAGAAATCAATGCAATAAACCAGTAACCAATAAACCTGTACTATTTGAGAGATCATTCTCTTATCAGATTTATATCTTATAGAATAGAGTATCAAATTCTTGTAAAGCATGTAGTATTAAAAAATTTAAGTCTGTAATTCGTTCCGAATTGTTAAGAGAACAGTTGCAGTAATATATATGTGAAAACGAATGTAAATTTGTTATTTTACATTTTTAAATAATATGTCATATGTTTTATTGTCTGTTATCGTATATCTCACTTTGTTGGCGTTTTTGCGTGTCTCTAGTTCAATTACCTTATAAGATTTATGTCATGTATTCTATATAGGTAGAAAGTAGAACAGAACAGAATTAGTTAGGAATTTTCTTTAGGTTAGGCAAACGATTTTCCTGAATATTTTAGAAGAAGTCAAGGTTTAGGTGGAAGAGCAAAGAAGGTTCACCGCCCGATTTGAACCTCGCCTTGTGGTTGGGCAGCATCTAGCTTTTAAGAATGATTACGCTTTTTTGAATGATGTATTTTTGTCTCCCTATGTTGCTCAATAAGTTCTATTATTATTATTATTATTTATGCACAATAAACATCAACCGCAAAGAAGAACCAAATCAACGACTTACAAGTCCATATAGTATATGGAACAGCTTTTGTAACAGTTATATGTCTGCTGTTTCAAAAAATCTGTAAAGGGCCTTACTCAAAAGTTTCCTCGCAAGTGGACGTTGTGGCACTAAACAATTTTAAAAATCAAAGAAAAATAAGGGTAAAATAATCTTCACGTTTGTAATAATACTGAAACAATAAAAGGAAACATTTGACAACGCGAATTACATCAATTTTCAAATTTAAAAAATCATTACCGTCGATGGGATTTGAACTGCAGCGCCCGCAAACGAGCTGTGCATGCGGTGCAAGCAGTTCCTGCGCTCATTGCAAACGATCACGCTGAACCCCTTGCTTCCGTGCGTCGCAGTTGCATTAAATATCTCACTTATTCGTCGCCTCTTTATGTTTTTTTTAAATTGTTACTACATTTTTGTCAAGGGCAAAGCCCAATCTATGTGCAAATTGCTACTTCTATTTATTTCTAAACAAAATTTTATTTTTTAATGTGTTCAACCTGTATATATTATACCGAAATTTTCTCGGTTTTATACCAGGAATGCATATAATCCGTATGCAAAATATTGTCCTCATCCAAAAATGTTTGAGTTATACCGACAACAGACAGACAGACAGATACACAGACAGGCAGACAGACAGACAGACAGAGAGAGAGAGAGACAGACATACAGACAGACAGGCAGAGAGATGGGATTGAGAAAACGTGTTTTCGTCATCTAGGGTCCTGAAACGTGAAGATCTGAAGAAATCTTGGAAGGTGATTTTTTTCACTATTACAATACTTCCTTCGTCTTGCAGACGAGGCAAGTAAAAATATATTATGTTCCAAAGAAATAATTAATTTATCGATAAGAAAAATAAGCAACTGCAAAAAAGTTACTATTATTACACAACCTGAAATGTGCATATTCGCTCTAATTTATATAAAAAAAAAGATCATATAATGGTATTAGTTTGCTTGTGATCAGTATTTTAATGCTACACCAATTAATACCGTTTTATATATTTATTTATAATCCGTGTTTTGGCACATACTTATTAAATAGTATCTAATCAAAAAATAATTTTCTTTAATTCTGATTTTATACTAACTCCTATTTTTAAAAAAATCACTTTTTATTATTTATAGTTATCGGTACTTTTTTCATATGTTATCCTATAATATCTGTATTCATATTCAGTTCTTTTGTTTATTAAGTTGAAACGATGTGTAATAAAATCAATTATACAAAACTACAGTTCTACGTTGTTACAAAAGGTTGTCTCTTGGATGAAAAATGATTGGAATTTTTAAACGTATCCAAAAAATACAAAAACTTTATTTAAAATATACTTTATATAATTAGATATTTAATTCCAACATTTTCTATATTATTCGTAAAATCTGAAATTTGTTTCAATCATATTATTTTTTCAGTTTAATTAAATAGTTTCCAAAAAACGTGTGTACCAAAGTACGTTTAGCATTCCCTACGAAGTTAGCAATGTACTATAACTACATTAGTGATTAGTTTCCTAATCTGCGTTTATTCATGATACTTGTATGTCCACAAACTTTTATTGCACATTCAACAATATATTTAGTGTAGAATTTATCTACTATCCTACCTTATACTATTTATTAACGAGCAATTTTAAAATTTAAAATTTTACTTTTTATTTCTAAAATATACGTAGTCTAGTGATGGGGAATCTATATTTACAGCTTTCTTTGTTTTCATTGAAATTTATGCAATAACAATAATGGCATCTAAACTTAAGCACCTCTCCAATTTTCACTGCATTTCCTCTTCCCGCTGCTCGCCGTTTCCCATTCTTCGCAAATTTACACGTAGTCAGAGCAAGATGGCAGCTACTGAATGATGTAAAATGAATCCAAAGCAATAAACGAATGTTTGAATTTATCGGTGGCTATAAACCTGAACGCAAGTGTTGGATATGACATGTTGAATGTGCTTCGGATCTCGTTCATAGGACGGCCTGATTTTATTCCTCATTATACAAAGTTGGGCAGATTTCTCGATTTCGCCTTTCATATTCCACGCCGACATTGGAAAACGGGATTTAACGGGAAAAACTAAACGAGTATGAATTTTACATAACTTTCGCTTAGTGGAACCTGGGTCGCAAACGAGTCACAATGAAACCTTAAATTTCCTCGTGTTTGTCGATACGTTGTTTTCGTGATATTCTACTGCAACGAAAGCTGCTTCAGACTAATCACATAGAACGTGGAAATTATTTTTCGAAAAAGACAATGTATGATTAACCTTTTTGATGACATAAAAAACATACCTACTAAGTTTTATCCCTTCATCAAAGTAGGCTTCTGATGCTAAAATAACGGAAAAAAAACAGGCTTTATAACGTTCTTTATGACTGAACTTGGTTTCAGTATGAGTTACTTTTTTTATGGGTCTTAGAGAACTACTATTTAGCGCAAACATCACCCAACTACTTTTATGACTGGCTTTTGTTTCAGCAAGAAATAATTCAGCACCTGACAAATAGCGAATTGAAGCAGTATTTCATATTTATTCTTACAATAGATCTAAAGATAAGAAAATACTAATAAATGAAACAGATGGCAAATGTTTATTAGACCGGTAACCAAAAGAACGGTTAAATATAACTTAATGCTAAAAGTCTACTTTGATAAGTTTCCAAATAGTGGCTGTGTGGCTACAGTTTTCAACAATTCATAACAGTTATTGGCCATACCATACGATATGAAACCTAACCCATTATCCATTATGAAAAATAATTAGGACGTAATAAATCCAATAGAGAGAATAGAAATGTATAAATACTAGTGATGGGCTTATTCGAATGAAAAATAACCGGTTATCCGGTTATTGAAATAACGTTTTACAACTGTTTTTATTGCGATTAGCAAGCAGTCCCGCATATTTCTTTCTTTCTACACTTCTTAATAAATACCTCTTAATTTCCAATACATACAACATAATGTACGGTCGGCGCCTTAGAAATCGGGCACTACACACTATTATGATATATTTTGCATGTATTTTTTAAGTGTATAAACTGGGTTTTTACAGTTATTATGGTTTTAATTGTTACGTCAGATTGTTTATTGTTTGTCAATTATGAAATGCCATCTCACATTAATGAAGTAACCGGAGCAAGAATGCTCCAAAGACTAGAAGAACATATTACGTGTTCCGATTTCTAAGGCGCCGACAGTACATATTATGTTTTGGTTCCTCTGCTATCTGCAAGTTACGATGTCGATGCAGATGACGGTGAACCGCCAACCGGCAAACCGGCTGACTTAATCGAAACGAATCGAGAGCCAAAATTTATTCGAATGATTATTCAACTAACCCTGTTAATGAAATACTGTTACAAAAGAGGAGATTTTTTTATCCAATTACATGTTCTAAACAATTTCCTCATTCATACAACTGTAAAAGAACATTTACAGGATTTTTGTAACAGTAATTCGTAAACAGGGCTAGATTAGAGTTTGTTGAAGCCATTTAAATCGATATTAATTAGAATTGAAAAATATTTCTTCTAAAAAGCGCCTTGCATAGAAAACGTAAAAATTATGCAAACATACTACTTTTAGGTAAATAATAAAAATTCTAAAGTAGTAATTAACATTTTATATTATATTCACCAATTATAATTCTTTAAAGTGTTCACATAAAAAAATTTGAACTTTAATATTAAGTCTTTGTATGTGAAATTTTGAAAAATTATAAAAAATTTAAAAATTAATATTTAGCTAAAGTTAAAAAACAATTCTGTTTTCTGGCCTTGAGATCGTTTAGTTAACTAAAAATAACACACTCTAAGAAAATCTCATTGAAATATTGCTTAATATCCGAAAAAGAGCAATTTTTGGGATTTTGACAATTTCGAAAAACTTCAATTTCTAAATAAGTAAAAATCACTCGGTATATATGATAGCGGCTAAATAGGTTTTTAGACAAGCACCAATTATTGATGTAAAAAGTTTTTTTGAAAAATCAAAAATAAGAAACTTTCCCATATTACGCCGACTTTTTGGCGGACACTGTATATTTTTTGTTCGGGACGCTGTTTCAGCAGCCAAACCGTAAGAGATAGAGAAAAAAGTTATTAAAGTTATATGTTTGCAATGATCATGTCAGGTCAGAAACGGAATTTCAGTCACGTGACACTTCCGGTTTTCGATAAATCACGTGATATCCGTCCGTCCGGGACGCTGGTTCGTCCGGGACGCTGGTTCGTCCGGGACGCTGTTTCAGCAGCCAAACCGTAAGAGATAGAGAAAAAAGTTATGAAAATTATATGTTTGGAATGGTCATGTCAGGTCAGGAACCGAATTTCAGTCACGTTACACTTCCGGTTTTCGAGAAATCACGTGATTTCCGTCCGTCCGGGACGGTGGTCCGTCCGGGACGCTGTTTCAGCAGCCAAACCGTAAGAGATAGAGAAAAAAGTTATGAAAGTTATATGTTTGGAATGGTCATGTCAGGTCAGGAACCGAATGTCAGTCACGTTACACTTCCGGTTTTCTAGAAATCACGTGATTTCCGTCCGTCCGGGACGGTGGTCCGTCCGGGACGCTGTTTCAGCAGCCAAACCGTAAGAGATAGAGAAAAAAGTTATGAAAGTTATATGTTTGGAATGGTCATGTCAGATCAGGAACCGAATTTCAATCACGTGATTTTAAAAAATATTATTGTTTTTATTTAATACGCGTTCTATTTGAAAAACGGTCTTTTTTGTTTTATTAAATGAGACATTTGTCTCACTGCTTGCTAGTATATAATAATAGACGTCTTCTTCTTCTACTTTTACATAGGCCTAGGGCCTGTTTCTTCCAGGTAGGTAGTCTTTCCATCTCTTGTAGGGCCTGCCAATACTTCTTTTGCCTCTAGGAGACATGTCTTTGCTATTCTGACCATCCTGGTGTTGTCCATCCTTGATATATGGTTATTCCACTCTTCTCGTCTTGTTCTTGTCCACTCTCCTATAATAATAATAGACAATAACCTAAAGATAAATATGAGCGAAATCTAAAACGGGAATTAAAGAAGATTGAAAATAATGTTTCAAAAAAAAATTGTGAAAATCAACACAATAATAAAATAAAAGGGTTGGATTGTTTTATACATAGCTCTAAACTCATATGGCTAGCAAATATGAAGTGCTGAAATTAAACTGTAGGACGAACAACATGAATAAAAGTGTAATTTAAAATTTTATGTTTTCTCTAAACAAAAACAGTGAAAGGCGTGTAGGTGTATCGACTTTTCTCTAGAATCAATTCGAAACAGACGTTGTATAATGTACACACAATTTTGTTTATCGTTTCACTCATGTGTTAAAATATCCATAAGAAAACGTCACTTTTATCTGTTTTATAGTATAAAATTGACAAAACGTCAGGCTCAAAAAACAGAAGGGCAGAGAAAGTGATTTTTAGCGAATAGAAACTCGCGTCGAGGATTTCTATTCCCTCTTGTTGTCTAGTTCCCAGTCAACAAGTACCTATTCCGATAAAAATAATGTTATAGTAAATGTTTTGGTTTATGACTGGATTATTCACAATTCAAATTATTTGTTGGGTAATTTTTGCAGTCAATTATGTTGAAGAAAAATTCAAATATTCATAAGCAATATACAGTGTGTCCCCGGATTGAGTTCACTATTAGGTATAATTGACAAAAATTTTACAATTTCATTTTAATATTTTAGGATTCCGCCCTGCTTGGTCTGAAAACAATTTTAAGCAGAGTTTTAATTTTTAGAAATAAAGTCGGCCATGAAAAATGTGGAAAAACTATTTTCTATTTAAGTAAACTATCCTTTGTATTCATGATACAGCAAAGTTTTACCAATAAAAGCTGTTCAGAATGATAAATTTAGGACCTATACAAAATTTTAGTAAGATCTACTTCCTTAGATTAAACCGTTATTTTTAGATTAAACAAAAAAAATGTATATTATTTTCTGGTAAACTACCTTTTTTGTTTATAATACGGCAAAATTTTACTAAGAAGAGTTGTTCAGAATGACAGTTTTCCTTTTTTTAAACTCACGTTCTAAAATCAGCAGTCATAATTTATGACTGTTTTCTTAATAAGTAAAATGTTAAAAAAAAACACTTAAGATAATTTAAATATAAATGAAGTGCCAAATTCAAACTGAAGAACGAACAGTACAAGCAAAGGTATCAATCTGGAATGGGAGTAAATTTATCGTAAAAATGGATTTTTTGTTTTGAACAGAATGGTGAATGGCGCATTTTTTTCGCAAAAGCAAATCAGAACGGATATTCTATAATCTTCATACAGTGTGCTAGAAATCAGTTTCGGCATTAATCCTTGAATCAGCAGATACGACATCTAATAGAAATGTCAATGATTTAAACATAGACAGATCTGTAAAACAACCTAGTGATTTAATCAAGATGGATTGCTTTAAAACATTTAGAACAGTGACAACTAACAAATAGGCACAAGGTACAAGACATAACTATTAGAAGAATTAATACAAAATGAGATTCTCCTGGAGTCAAAAACCTAATACTAATATAGGTAAACACAAAAATTCTCCTCAGTATTTGTAAAAAAGCGAAGTCCGAATGAGTACGGAAAACCTGAGAAAAATAAGATATTGTGACTGTGCATGAACTCAAAATGGAAACTGAATGTCAGCACATGTCAAAACTAAAAGACCATAGAAACCTGCCAACTGTATAAATATTCACTGAAATTAAAAGAAACCAGAGCACGTTGGGAATGTTTGTAATATATCAAAGTAAACCATATTTCAATATACCTAAGTAGAAACTATAAAGTTGGAATTCCATCAGTATGTGGAAGTACATTTCGACACGACTGGTTCGTTTACTAAGTAAATACATATAAAAATCCATTTTGCACTGAAACACGAGTCGAAATGTACACAAGCCACACTAAAACCTGTTGCAATTCGCTGGCGCAATGTGTGCTCGAATTTCATTTATGTTTGTCCTTGCGTAAATCTGGCTGAATATTAACATGAAAGCAATTGTTGTCTGCATTAAAATAACAGTCCAATTAGATTTATCCACTGGTTTGCAATAAAAAAGCGTGCACACTGCCAGTGCAGTGACGCAGCTAGGGGAAAGGCTCCCCACCGAAATCTAAAAAAATATAAAATCATCTCTTATCTGTCGCGACTGAACATTAACAATTCAACTCTGTGTATACTAGAGCTACATCAATGTAAATTTGTACATTTTTCCTTCCAATTTATTCCAATATTTGCTGCAATTGTGTTATTTGCCGGTATTTTTAAACGTGTCGCCCTTCGAATTATGGCAGAAAATAAATAAAGGAGATTACTTTTGTATAATTAAAATACCTATAGCATTACTAATATTTATGATTCTCAGAGTTCCAAATTTTGGAAATTAAGATACGGCACATAGTCTTAAGCAAAAATATTTCGGAAAGCGGGACGTCGTCAACAATAACGCTGTACCCCGTGTGGCACCACCAGTTACGGGAAATTTCACATTTTTTACGAAAGAAGGAAAACTAAATTTGAGCTGTTTCTATTAGAACATTTATTTAATAACAAAAATTAGAATAATCGTTGTCTTTCAACAAAACGTTTGCACAAACTAAACATACACTCAATATGATTGTATTAAATTGATATAAATATTTAAAAAGACATATTTTTCTTTAAAAGCTTAGAAAATATTTAATCCATCTTTCTTTAAATGTAAGTGTCTATTTTGAATAGGATTTTGTCGCCTCTATGATACAAATACGATAAAATACGGACAATATGGCTTTTGTTCGAGACGCCGGACATTTTGCTTAAATACGGTAGTGTCCCTTGAAATACGGGACGGGTGGCAACGGTGATGATTATAGAGGTACGTTGTATCAACAAATTTCTGATTTGAAAAACACAGTAATGATTAATTTCACTTTCGTATAGGCTGTAATATTCTCCAGAGAACATGCACAACCCCGCCCCTATTTTATAACCTTAAGATGGCAGCCGTTGAACAAAATTTGAGGGATGAGAAATCAATTTTTTCTATTGCCCATTTGTAGTAAGTATTGCAACCGCGAAAAAATCACCTTCGGAGATTTTCAGGGTATCTAGTAACAAGTTTTATCAATTCCGTCTGTCCATTGTCTATCTGCCCGTCTGTTGACGGTATTACTTAAAAAGTATTTGTTGGAGGAAGACGATATTTTGCAATGCTGATTATAGACCTTCCTAGCACAGAACCCAAAATGTTTCGGTCAAATAGATATAGGGTAAGAACTTAAAACAATTAAATTCTAGTTATTTTTACTTGAACTTTAGAATTATTAGTTAAACAAAAGCAATATTTTGCGCACAGGGCAGGTATTTACCCTTGACAAAAAATAGTATATTTGGGACCCAACATATACAGGGTGAACATCTTTAAAAAATGTAATTCTTTTTCTTTTGATATTTTAAACATTTTAATTTCAAAACTTCTACTCAGGGGAAGTGCCATGTAAAGGCCTTTTACCGATTTTTACTTCCCTCGTCTGAAAGACGAATAAAGTATTGTAATCGCGTAAAAATTACCTTTCGAGATTTCTTCAGATCTTTACATTTCAGGGTCTCTAAATGACGAAAAACACGTTTTCTCAATTCCGTCTGTCTGTATGCCTGTCTGTCTGTCTGCCTGTTGGCGGTATAACTGAAAAACTATTTCTTGGAGGATGACGATATTTTGCATGCAAATTATTATATTTACCTGGTATGAAACCGTGAAAATTTTAGATACATATATATATATACAGGGTAAGCACCTTAAAAAATTAAGTTTTGTTTATTTTTGAGTTAACTTTGAAATAGGTGGAAGTAATAATTTTCACATAGGTCAGGCTTTGCAATTGCCGAAAATAAGAGTCAACAGATACAGGATGATGTCACAAAAGAGCCAAAACGTTTCAACAATAAGACCGTTCTGTTTAATAGAGGCGTGCGCCTAGATGGCGCAGTACGACAAATCGATGCGGTTATAATCGCTACGCAGATGCGGCGGAGTTCAAATTCCAGCGGGCTACATTTTTTTTAAATTTTCAAATTGATCTAATTCGCGCGAGGAAAGTTTCGTGTAAATCCCTTTACAAATTATTTATTAAACCCTATTGTGGATTTACTTAATATGATCTACGTTTCCATAGGTTCCTGTTCTGAGTGGTTTTGCACATAATAATTTCTTTCTTTCTGCTTTATTCGATATTGACGTTTATTTAAGAGTTGTTTTTACTTCCCTCTTCTAAAAGACGATGAAAGTATTGTAATCGCGATTTCTTCATATTATATGTTTACCTGGCATGAAACTGCGAAAATTTCAGACAAATATATACAGGGTGAGCACCTTAAAAAATAAATGTTGCTTATTTTTGCCTTAACTTTGAAATACGTGGAAGTAATAATTTTTACATAGGTCAGGCTTTACACCTGCCGAAAATAGGACCCAACAGATACAGGATAATATCGCAAAAATAGTTAAAACGTTTCAACAATAAGACCGTTCTGGCAAATAGCTCGAACCGCACTCGTTCCAATAAGGATGCATGGCTCAGTGCAACATATCGATACGGTTACAATCGCTACTCAGGTGATGTACAATCGAATCCCACCGCCGGTAATTTTTTTAAATTGGTAATTGATGTAATTCGCATA
The DNA here is from genome assembly GCA_940337035.1 of Agriotes lineatus. Lineage (NCBI taxonomy): Eukaryota > Metazoa > Arthropoda > Insecta > Coleoptera > Elateridae > Agriotes > Agriotes lineatus. The sequence goes on from OW679198.1 coordinate 93,634,087, forward strand.
ACCAAGTGTTTCGTTTTATTGTATCAACATTATTGGGCTCGTTACAATATTTTTAACCCTATTCTTCTTTGATTTTTAAAATTATTAGTCACTTGCATGGGAGGTTCAGAGTAAAACAATTTCAAGAAACGTCCCTTCCATGGCGATTCTTCGGCCGCAAACCATAGAAACTCCCTCGATTATTATTCGCCTGTGAGCGGTGGAGTTCAAATCCTAGCGGAGTACTTTTTTTTTAATTGATCTAATTCGCTCGAGGGAAGTTTCGTGTAAACCCCTTTACAGATTTTTTATTGTATTTTACAAAATTGACAATAAGTCAAGTCGGCGCCTTAGAAATCGGGACACGTAATATGTTGTAATATTTGATTTTTTTTTTGTATTAGTGGAATTTTACTATCAACCAAAAGATGTCACATGCCACATGTTCGTATAAGCGTTTTTATAAAATTACTTAAAGAATTGTCTTTTTTAAGTTTTCAGCACTCTTTAAGACACATTGTGTAACTATTGCAATATAAACATCTACTATTCTAACAAGCTATCTCTAACTTTATCTAACCTACCGTTTCTCCGTCATGAATAATTCACAAGTTTGTGAAAAAGCTTGAAACTACAAGCAAATTTTTCCAAGTACTCAAAAAATTTAATTGTGTGAATTGTCGATACAGATCGAATAGTCGCTTATTAAATTTAACCGAGAATAAATCACGATCTTTGCGTAAACTGAGGCTACTGTAAAATGTTTTGATAATAAATACCATCTCTTCATTAGAATATTCGACATTATTATTCATAGTAATTAGTTAAATACGTGAATTGATAACTGACAGAAAATAACATTTATTTCGGCATAAACAAATTTTTTTATCATAGCTGGTCTGTTTTTTGTGAATACAATGCAAAATATTTATTACAGTTTTTAAGATATTTCTATTTTAAACAAGCAACCAATTCAAATAAAGTAGCAGCAGATTAAGCGCATTTTTCTCCTTCTATTGATACCACTATCAATCCTATCAAATCAAGTGGCAAGTAGGAATCTGCATATATACAATTTCCCTTGCTATTTCTCTAACTTCGCAAGTGAAACACCCGGTATACAATCTGAAAAGAACAAGAAGGAGAGAAAGCAAAGAATAAGCGCTCAAATACCTGAGGTCATATCAATTTTTTTCTCAAAAATTACTACGGAATTGATTAATACAATTTGTTGATGATATATCTAAATAAATGTTAATAACATAAAATTCTAAACATTTATTTACTTTTAATTGTTGAAACAATTTACGCTAAAATTAAAATTAACTCATTACTGCAAAATATTTTTTTAAGTTATTTTTTATTTCTTTCGTCTAAAAGACCAAGCAAGTATTGTAATAGTGAAAAAATAATTTTCCGAGATTTCTTCATATCTTCACGTATCAAGGTTCCTAGATAACAAAAAGCATCTTTCCTCAATTCTGCCTGTCTGTCTCTGCCTGTGTCTGTTCGTCTGTTGATGGCATAGCTCGAAAGCTATTTGTTGGAATAAGTCGATATTTTTGCATGCGGATTATGTGTCTGCCTGGCACGTCAAATATATACAGGGTGAGCACCTTAAAAAAATAGAAATTTTGATCTAATTGAAGAATAGATAGGCTTTACCGTTTCTATTTTTGCTGTAACTCAAGAACACCTTAAAATAATAAAATTTTATGTATAAATAGAAGTAGTAACTTGCACATAGCTCGAGCTTTGCCCTTGGTAAAAATGGGACCCAATAGATACAGAGTAAATGTTGTATATAATCCATCCCCAGTGGGCATATGCCAGACATTCTTGGCAGAACGGGACCAAGAGGCGGGTTGCGCGTGGGCTGCTGTCAAGCGATGAATCGCCATCGCCGGCGGTGAAATCGCACTGAGTTCGAATTCCACCGACCGTCTGCAATGCATTTTTATTTGAAAATCGACATAACGTGCATTACCAAGTATTTCGTGTTATTGTTTCAGTAATATTAGGAACATTAATATATATTCATTTTTCTGAATTTTTAGTATTACAACTTTCACTTGCGAAGGAAGTTCTGTGTAAAGCCCTTTACAGATTTTTTATCTGCATTTTCCATAATGTATAAATATTATACTTAGTTCATAAATTATAATTGTAATTCCTTCATTTCTTTTAAGGAAGAAAACGATCGGAATATTTTCCATGTCCAAAGAGGTGCTATAGAGGGGCTATAGTTTAATAACCATGGGTTATGTAAATAACTTCACACGTGCATTTATGTATGTTTTCAACGGTAACCATCATCATGCTAAACTTGGCTTCTCGCCATGTGCCAACTTACATACTACCAACCTTAATAATGCTACAGATAATACCAACTAGCACAAAAAACCTTCAAAGTAGGTATATGAAACACAACGGAAAAGTCTCCAAAATGCAACTACATTTTTTAAAGGCGAAAAACATGTATGCAAGCATCCAATAAAGATTTGTATTTATAGACTTTAAAAGATTTCCAGTCTAACGTTTAATTGGACACAATATTTTTTATGGCAATACAGTTTATGAGGTATGAGTTGACCACAAATATAGAGGATTTTGTGTGTCGAGCTGTCTTTCAGTTTAAAAGAATGATAAATTGCTGTTGCAAATTACATATTTAGACGATGATAACACAATTAAAATAGAGAATTTTTGAAAAATATATAATAGGTTGCAAAAAGGCCTAAAAATTTTTACATTTATATTCTTTAAAAGAACCAATAATTATAGCTTTATACTTAAATACTGACGATATTAGAACGCAATTCTGTTAATCTATATACTCAAAATATGTCTCTTTTATAAAAATCAGAATTATGAGTTATGCAGGCTATATGCTTATGAAACGCCTTGTATATAAAAGTTTCTTTCAGTTGACGAGAATATGCAAATAGCCATAAAGTTACTTCTGTAAATTGCAGTAGTTTTATTCATTCTTAAAATAACATTTTACTTTACGATGTATCCTACGAACTTAGTTTTCCCTTCTTCCTCGCTGTTAAACGAAAAAATAAGCGAATTCGGGTATTTTCCAGCCGAACTTGAATCGACGCGTGCGACGAGCGTCGACGTAAAAGTGAAATCTCATTATAACGAAACGTATCTGATCTTGACCTTAATATCATGCGGAAGCTCGCGGCCCTAAAATAGGCAAAGTACTGCAATTTTCGCTATCTCAAAATGATAACCTAGATACCGCCGCTACAAAACCAAAAAGAAGGCACACGCTACGCGTTCAGTGGAAAACGAGTATCAAGTTTAGGGTTAGGAAGGGTGCGCAAGCCGGCGTCGCGACGGGCTGTCAAACGTGGCGTTAGAGAGCCAGGGCGTCGCCAACCCGCATCCTGATCCTGTACCTGTACAGGTGGATATAATGCAGGACATCCCTTAAAGCCACACCGCAATACAGTGGAGCGCCGAGTGCATTTTGTAGTGAAAACCTCGAACTTGATCGGTGTTTCGTTCCCTTTATTTCGATAAGATGATCGTCGACATGGATAGGGGTAAGTTTGGCTATATTTATAAGTTTTTATCCCTCCCCGCGATGATTTTAAATTTGCACTCTAAATATAGCGGCAATTTATTCCATGCTGGCCCTTAACGACGCCCTGGTGAAATTATTAGTGAACGACCATGGGCACATTTAGGTTAAGTCCGACATAAATTTCGGCATTAGAATTAATTTCGCTGGCAGGAAATGCCTAATGTAAACCCAAGTTCAAATATTTTGTAGCCGTACAAAAGGATTTGGATGTACCTGTCATTTTATTTAAACTAAAGCTTTGCATGACGTTATAAATTCGAATTTTATTACCAACACTCGCTGTTGCTCACGCTGCAAAAGCGGGGCAAAAAGGATTACACTAAAAAACAAAGCAAGCAACATCGATACACCCCGTTATTTTATCAAGCGCTTAAATAAAAGAAAATATGACGAATACCCGGTCCTCTAAACAAGCCAATTACAGCCGAAAGAAATTAAGCAACACTTGAAGAAATTTCTTCGCCCTTTTAAAACCACTGAATACAAATCACAACAAAATTTAATTAGACGTAATAACCTCTCTGGCTCCACAGAATTAGGTTATTCTAATATTGTAACAATTTGTGCACTCAGGCGCTCGAATTAAATTTGCGCCGCCGTTTTCGGTTAATTATTTGGAAAACATATTGTTCTAATTATAAGTGCTAACTGCAAATAACTTTACAATAGCACGAGATATTCAAACAAGCCTGGTCTAAAAATAGAACATCATTTATCGACATGCCAAATTAACATTTTAGATAAGCCCGTTTTATATAGTAAACAACCTATGATATTTAAATAGTTCGCCTGGAGCTATAAATACCGCCGAGATTTTTAGCAAACCATGAAGTTCAGATTGTTTAAAATTAAATTTACTTCCTAAACGTAAGATTTTTTATTTAAGTTGTGCATTCCTCTCAAGAATATAATTTAAAGATATAAATATAATTAAAAATTATACAAATTAAAAAAGAGCATTCGTTAATATATAACACAAAATAAATTTAAACAGTCTTTGAAATCTAGTCGATACAAAAATTATGGATCATCAAATTTATGTAAATTCTATAATGTTATTTCTAAATAATATTTTGACATACAATTAAGTACAAATATTAGCGTCTCTAACATTTTTTTATTAATTGGAAACATTTTTAATTTAGTTTTAAAGAGCATGATAAATCGAATAAAAATGCTTATGTAAAACAAAAGAATGCTTTATTTATTTACTATTCAGCGTGAAACAGTTCTCCTCAACCATTTGTTAATTTAATATAAATTTATTACGTGTACTTAAATTCTGATTTTTTTAGATCTCAACGATTTTTCAAAATAAAAGCAGGCATATACAAGGAGACAAATAAATAAATACAGACAAAAAAATAACTTTTTAATTATTGAAGTAATTCTAACAATTTAATTGTCAGTTTTTAGAAATACTAGAAAATTACGACCGATTAGTTGTAAGAACAACATGTATATCGACGATTGCTTCAAGCTTCAAGAAAACAATTTATGAAACAATTAAACATAAAAAGTTATCCGTTAATGTCGATAAACATAACATGGGTGAAATAAATATTAAACCTATTTTGCAACTACTAACTCAGGAAGGAGTTGATAACATCAATCTTAACTTTTTCAAATGCAAAACTCCTATGTGGAAACAAAAAATCACATTTTTACGGTGACTTATTGTTTTGGGTGCAGTAAAGTCACACCAAGTGATATTATTAAAAATCTTCCCTCCGATTTTATTGCCATCCGTTGGGCTCATTAGGTCGGATAATCGGAACTCTTTATATTTGTTTCACATACTTTTACTAATCACTGTAATGTATGCATCAAGCAATTGAAGATACGCTACAAAGAGTTGCGTGATTATGCATATATGGCAGTTAAAACAACCCTGTAAGTATATATTTTGAGATACAGTAAATATATACATCCTTTTCATCCTTGAAGTTAGAAATTGTCAAAAAGTAGCCCACGTCTTCTACAACATAAAGCTATTTTTTGAAAAATTGCCGAAAACGAAAAAATTATTCAATATACTCTTTTACCTTCCCAGCTTAATAATATTTATCATTCAGAGAAAACGTTGAAAGTTTTGCAACATGTAATATTCTGTAAGATATAGTATTGTGTCTTCCTGATCATTATTATTTAACATTGCGCACGTTATTATCTACGGCTTCTCGTAATTCTTAGGTATATCATTTATATGTTATAATAAACTTATTAAGAGCAAAAGTTTCCTGGTGATGATGCTGTAGACGAAGTATTTAATGCACCTTATTTCAGTTTCTCATAAACTTTTCTTGATAAAATAGTTATTTATGTACCTAGGGCGTAAGAAGGCGTTTACGGCCCCCACAAGGACCACAAACGCTAGTTATGCACAGACCGGAATATTCAACAGTAATATCCCAAGTGCATTAAAGAGCCAATTACATTTTGACGTTTTCTGTCGGAATATTTTGCTAAGAAATGTACGAGATATATTTCTTCACAGCAAAATATTCTGACGGAAAATCGTCAAAATGTATTCAGGCTAGTTTACATGTACGTGGGATGTCTGGCGTAATTATTTCAGGTGGTGAAGCACTTAATAATCATGTAAAAATTATTCAGAAGCGATTAAACTGTGACACATTTTTAACCGCAGTTAAATTTTGACGTTTGAATTTTTGTCATTACTAAACTCACAGAAACCACGGTGATTACGCATTGTTATGGATATGAAGAAGATAATCACAATTAAAACCAGATCATTTTTATAAATGTTGGTAACCTACGACGTCATTGCTTGTCAAACTTACAAACAAGACTCTAAGCTTGCCATAATTGCCACTCACTACATTAAACCGGCTAAGTATTTATGACCAAGCTGGTACATCACGATCGAGCCCGTCAGGGCGATCCACGTAAACTAGCGGGGCCACAGATACGATTACCGGCCGTATATCATATAAATTTTGTTTTTATACTGAACGAAAACCAGAACCATTTTGATTATTAAATAATTATCCCAAATCATTAGTTTTCAAAATACTGTGATTTGTATTATACATTTGGCAGTACTTAAGTGTGTTGTTGGTGACGCTGTAAGTCTATGTCGGACTGATGCAAGTCAAGGACGTCATTAAGGTTAGCAGGTTAGGCTTTACATCAGTCTTATGTCAGACTGAGACAAAATCTAACCTGCTATCCTCGAATTTGACATGGATTGGCAGTGCCACCAAGAGACAGTTTGTGTCAGACTGACTCTGGTCAAGGACGTCATTAAGTGCTACCGAACTAGGCCAGTAGGTATGTTTTTATGGCCTAACCGCGGTTAAATTTTTACTTTTGAATTTTTGTCATTACTAAACTTACAGAACCCACGGTGATTACGCATTATTATGGATATGAAGAAAATAATCACAATTAAACCAGATTATTTTTGTAAATGTTGGCAACCTACGATGTCATTGCTTGTCAAACTGAAACAAGACTCTAAGGGCCGGTTGCAGAAAGCAATGTTAAGTCTGGTGTTAGCTAACATCGCGTCAAAGTGAACAAAAACGAATCAAATCTCAAATGCTTATGGTAACTAATACATTAGTAAACAAAATTTGATGCGATTTTGTTCACTTTGACGCGATGTTAGCTAACACCAGACTTAACATTGCTTTCTGCAACCGGCCCTAAGTGTGTCATAATAGCCACTTACGACATTAGACCGGCGAAGTATCTATGACGGAGCTAGTACATCACGAGCGAGCCCATCAGGGCGATCCACGTAAACTAGCGGGGCCACAGATACGATTACCGCTGTATGTCGTATAAATTTTGTTTTTATACTGAACGAAAACAAGAACCATTTTAATTATTAAATAATTATCCCAAATCATTAGCTTTCAAAATATTGTGATTTGTATTATACATTTGGCAGTACTTAAGTGTGTTGTTGGTGACGCTGTAAGTATATGTCGGACTGATGCAAGTCAAGCACGTCATTGAGGTTAGCAGGTTTGGTTTTACATCAGTCTGATGTCAGACTCGTGCAAAATCTAACCTGTTATCCTCGAAGTTGACATGACCTGACAGTGCCACCAACAGACTGTGTCAGACTGACGCTAGTCAAAAACATAATTAAGTGCTACCGCCCTAGGCCAGTAGGTACGTTTTTAGAGCCTAGGCCGGTAGCACTTAACGACCGTGTTATACGTTTGGCAGTACTGAAGTGTACTGTCGGTGGCACTGTCAATCTATGTCAAATTTGTTGGTCATGTGGCATAGACTGACGCAAAGCCTAACCTAACTTGACATAAACTGATAGTGCCACCCACAATACACTTTAGTACTATCAAACGTATAACACGAATCACAGTACGTTGAAAGCAAATGATTTGGAATAATTTTTTTTATTACCGACCAGAAAATATGCGGTTTCTGGACAATTTTTTCGCCAGAAAGTAACGTTTTACCGGTTAAGATCGGAAAACGGGGATCAGGGACCGGTAAAAGCTTTTGCCGGTCCCTGATGCCTTCGTTACTATGGAATCAAGTGTGTGTTATTATTTGGATAAGTCCAATAATAGATACTAATGTCATAATATTTTCGAGTTTTTGAAAGTGAATTCGTAAGTTTGAAAGTATGGACTCGGATGTCGTAAAAAATATCGTACGATACACGACCGGAAAGTGTTTTGCAGGTCTCCCCAAGCTTCCATCTACTTCGGTCGACCTGCAAAACACTACACTCCGGTCTTGTAACGTAAATTACTATAATAATCAATATTCTTGTTTTTGTTCCAGTATATAAAAAAAAATGTGTATGACATAATTATATCCGGCCTGTATTCGCTATTATGCCTTGCTAGTTCAAGTGACTCACCCTGCCGGGCTCGACCGTAATGTATAGTCAAAATTATACCCATTCGGAGTCACGTGACTTTTGTCTGTCTCTGTTCATCTTTAGTAAAATAGATGAAATGGAAGAAATTTGAAAAAAAGGCATGTCGATTCATAAAATTAATTTTAAAAATTTGACGTTTCTAATCTGTCAGATTATATTTTTCGTGTAAGTTATTGAGATAAGGGTAATAAAACCTAAAATTGTTGAGCCGAAAACTGGAAATTAAAAGAAACCATCGGACATGCGGTATAATGAGCAGTCACAACAATTAATTTGAATATTATGCGTTTTTTTTATGAAGAGTACAATATTAATAATAGTAAATCAACAGTTTCACCCTCCAACGCTGTTCGCCGTGCTTCTCTTGCGTTAAATATCTCGGAGAGCACAATTTACCGAAAATATGAGCCAGAAAGTGAAGAATGCAAAAACGGAAGTCGACGAAGCAGTCAAGACACTGTATATAAAATGTATGTAGCTAAAGAATTTGTAACCATAAAAAATCTAAAAAATGCTTGGTTGAAGAATCTGGAGATTTTTCACATTCAGTTTCTTCCCTAAATAGATTGTGCAAGGAAATAGGCTTCAAATGGCAATGTTCTATAACAGAATATGCATGCACAGAAATTGACTTAAAATTTGCTATACGCAGCAGGTTTTTAATGTAGCAGCTGACATATCTTTATTATATTTACATTTTACGACATGTTATGTTTTCTTTAACCTGTAAATTCAGTTTGATTTCATATAAGAGAATAAACCCGTAGCAACCTTGTTTTTGAAATTGGCATTGTCAGGATAACCTACAAAACGGAATGTCATTTATTTCCCTAAAATTGCATTTTTAAGAATCGACATACGTAAAATTACTAGATTATCACGTGACTCCGAATGGGTATAAATTTGACTATACTAGCTCGACCGATAAAGTATTTTATCTACTACTACTACTAAAAGTAGGTCTTTTAGGGCTAGCTTGTTTCACTAAAAGTGACGTTTTATAGTTTACCGTGTTTAAAGAAATCAGCTGTTTACTTTTAGCACACGGGTTAAAAGTGAAGTGAGGTATAAAACTACAATTTCGAACTGCAAGTGAAGTTGTAAAGCTATTCTAGTTGCTTCTTGCGTTACAGGTAAAGCGTTTTTGAAATAATTAAAGCGTTATGTAATGAATACAGTCATATGTGGAGTATCAATAATTTTATTACATTTCGTAACTCACTTTGACAGCACGGGCGTGGCCAAACAATCGCCCGCGTGGCGTGGCCTACTGTTCATTATGACATAAATTAAAAGTGTCGCAGATGCTAACCTTTCTTAAATCGATATTTATAGATTAATAACGGTAAAATTAAGGTCGTAGATAAAATATTGTATGCAACGCGTGCTAAAAGTCGTTTATGCGCGAGACATGAAAATTATGAAACGAAGCCGAAGGCTGAGTTTCATAATTTTCATGTCTCGCGCATAAACGTCGACTTTTAGCACTTGTTGCGTAAATAGCTATTATTTACAACCATATACGGAATAACATCATTATTGACTTTCAAAAAATTGGAAAATGAGCTGTTACCAATCTATTTCCGAACCGGTCAGAAAAGTGGTTGTCGTGATCATGATTGGGAAGTAGTCATTGTCCGACCGCCGTCATTATAACAGATTTTGCTCTTCGTGTATTATTATTTAATTAACGTGAATCTTAAAGAACTGTCAAATCCATTTTTCCAATTCTTGCTTGTAATAAAGTGGTTGTGAATAGTATACATACCTCGTTGGAAGATTTCCACCTGTAAAGTGACACATTACGCCCTCAAAAATAAGGCATAAAGTGATCATGCTTATTTTTCTATTAGTCACATTTTTATAGAAGAAATACAGTATGCCAAACTTTTATAATAAATTTTAGAAAAAGCTGTAAAATACAAATATCAAGACTGAAAAATTGCAAGACCCTTTAATAAACACTAAGCAATTCATAAGTTTAATAGTATATTATGTATCAAGTTTTATAAACGTCATTCTAGTCACGAGTTCTATTAGCACGATCGAAGCGCAGCGGAGCGAGTGTTTAATAAAATGAGTGACTAATAAGTTTATAAAACGAGTTGCATACTATACTTTTTCTACGACCACAGATTTAGAGAATATAACATCATATTATTTCATTAAAATTTTGACATTTATTATATTAGGTTAAATTATGCTTGACAAACGTCAAAGTGACGGTTGAAAACTAACTTGATTTTAGTTTTGGCTGTGGCTAATAAAGCAAATACTATTTTAACCTAACTTCACCCCATGACTAAAACATCGTTGCCAACTTCAGCTCATGACTAAGAGGCTCTTTAGTCATAGGTTATGAAGGCATGATTAAAAGGTCACTTAGCGACGTGTATGTTAGTATGTTAAATGGCATTTTAGTTACAGGAGTAGAAAAAAATACAAAAGGTTATCTGTAACAAAAAAAAATCGAATTGAACGCAAATAAATAAATTACCAGATATTAGTCTAGTGTTTCGAAAGTACTTATCAAGGCAGTCAGTATCCAAAATGTTCATTTCTTCTAATTCTAAAAGAGAATGGTATTATATTATTGAGATTGCTTTTGATTGTCGCTAAAATTGTCCGTCTAAAACGGTTCATGCCGAAGATAATATTTAAACCTTGATCTAAAAATAAACCCACAAATTAAGCTACAACATTAAGCTGGATAAGTACCCTTAACCTAACACTGCATCACGTAAGATTAGGGGTCGTATTAGAATCAAGCGTTATAAATTCTTATCTCGCAGCATTGTCGAGTTTATGCTAGGTGAGATTAAATGTCGTAATTTAACATTACGATGTTTATTTAGGTAAAAGTAACCCCTGTACTTCACTACTGGCTATTTATGGACTCCAATGAGGGAGCCAGATCTTATCACTTTGGAAATAAGTTAAGGGCTGAATATACCCAGCAATCGCCCACCCACATAGTGGCTGCAACTTAGGCAATTTATTTTGTAATTTCCTTTCACAAACTTATCTGTTGCGTGCTATTTTCATAGATGTAAAAAACTTTTTAAGACTTTTTTAAATAAAATCTGCGATTTTGGTTTTTAACAGTTATCTCTTGCGTATCTGTTCGAGCTGCAGAAACGTTTTACATAATTAAATTAAAAACTGCAATTCAATGTTCAGCTAAAAAATAGTTTCGTTAAAATTGTTATAAATATTAAAGAAACCTGATAGAAAATATAAAAACAAATGAATCTAAATCATAATAGATAATATTAAAGTTTTGATATGACTAGCAGCTAGTTTTATCATTCTCAAACTCTTTAATTTTAGCGAAACTTACAGTAAAATAAAAAGAAATTATTAAATACTTTCCAAGAAATCTTTTTTAAAACATTCATATGGTTGAGTTTATTCCAATCGTGCATTAATACGAACCATAAACCTCAAGTAAAAAGTAATATTACTTTGGGCACTACAACCGCCACATTTTTTTAAAATATCAAAATAGACTTTTGAGTTATTATAATTTTCGTTTTTGGATTTAATAGCAAAAACTATTCCTATCTATTTGAAGTTATACATATATTAAAAGCTACAAACAAGAACAATCGGCAGCCCATTGTACTTCTACTAAAATAAAACAATTCTTTGTCCCGCAATAGATCTCACGTCCGACGTAAAGAAACCTTTACATAAGATAGAGATTTAAGTTTATGTAGATGTAGATATTTCACACAGCAAAGAAAGATGTTGAAAAATAGCTAGTCTCAATTTATTTAGTGAAACGAGCATTTACTCCTTCAATATTTATTTTCCAAGCCGCTGGTACTTTTGGATCAAAATAATTATTTCTACGCATTTGTTTAAAAACGGTATTATATATAAATAAAATTATGTAATTTCATATCTAGACACATTAAGATTAAATCACTGCCTTATAACACACAGCGCTCCACTCAACGCGCCTTTAAAGGTTGTACGCAATCAAATAGAAACACTTACAAAAATTGATAGCATGTTTTACAAACCAGCTGCGTTTGTCAATTAATCACGCTATTAGTTGTTATGATTGATTGCTTTAATATTTACTTCTAATTAATCAACCGCTCTAGTTAATGATTTCTTATATTTTACAGTATATTACAGTCCATGCGATTGTTTTGCATATATTCGGTATTCAAAATTAACACTAAGTTTAATTTCAGAAATAAGCTAACCAAACAGTCGCTAGTAACAACATGATTTAGTTACTAGTTTTCCACTGGTACTTTTGAATAAAATTGAGTTCTTACTATTTACGAGTAATAATCATACTCGTATTTTGATCCATTAAAACTAAATAGAAATTTTGTAAATTACTTTATAGGCATAAGAGTTTATTTATTTAAAGGAGCACAATTCCAAAACAAAACCTTAATCAAACTTAAAAATTAATTTAAATTTCATGTTTGAGTTAAATTTTGCTTTTCTTAAAACTAATTTTATTATGGTATAGGTTTTTTTTCGATCAACATGGCATACAACTATTAATAAGTATATTTTTCAGGATAATTATTAATAATAATAATAGGAGTTATTCCCCCTTTACATTATCATACAATGCAATTAAATTTTTTCAACCATATACAGTGTGGTCCATTAAGTGTGCAACAAATGGGAATTTTTTTTATTAGTTGTACAATCGAAATTTAAATACCGCCAAAAGTTAGTGCATGTTTGATAACCATATTAGACGCCCTTAGAATGGCTTCAAGTCAAACAATATACAGGGCAGGACAAAAAATATGAAATTCGTTCAAGAATAAAGTTACCTTATTTAAAAAAATATAGCAAAATTTTATTGAGAAAAGTTGTTTAGAATCAAAAGTTACGCGCAAATACAAAGTAACGGCTTCCTATTCGAATTTTGATTCTTTTTTGGAACATTTTGTATTACCCCCGTATGATACATATTTTTATTATTCTGATTTTATATGTATTTAAAGTAGCCACAACCACATCACTTTTAAATAACTTTTAGCAACTTGAAGAGTATTTATAAAATTTACTTGAATTTATATTTTTTTAGGTAAGCGTCCACTTCATGTTTGTTGCAACGATATTTAACAGAACTTTAGAATTTCGCAAATATTCTTTTTAAGGCAAATACTTTACTAATGATAATTTACATATGAAAAAACTCTTAATAAAATCAGAATAATAAAAATATGTATCATACGGGGATAATACAAAATTTTACAAAAAAAAATCAAACTTCGAATATGAGGCCATGACTTTGTATTTGAGCATAACTGTTGATTCGAAATAACTTTTCTCAATAACATTTTGCAATATTTTTTGAAGTAAGGTAACTTTATTCTTGAACGAATTTCATATTTTTGTCTTACCCTGTATATTGTTTGACTTGACGCCATTCTAAGGGCATCTGATATGGTTATCGAACATGCACTAACTTGTGGCCGTATTTAAATTTTGATTGTACAACTAATAAAAAAGTGTCTCATTTGTTGCACACTTAATGGACCACACTGTATACCCTGGAAAACATTGAAGTTGCAGAAACTTGTGTGAAGGTATACTTATCATTCTTCAAATTTTAAAATTTAGAATTAAAAATGAGCTAAACTTTTAAAGTTAGCATTAATTTTTTTTTCGGTAGTACAAGCAGTGAAGCTAGGAAGTGCGTGGTATAATTAAAACTTTGCTGTATATCTGTTTTCTTACACAAAGGTAAAGTATGTTCAAAAATGTGTTGTACAAAGATAGTTCTAAGTTGTGTTTTTACTCAACAAAGGCTCACACTGTAGCTAGGCCGTGATGTATACTTTCAAAATATCTGTATGCACAACCCTTTTTCGAATTTTGTGAAATTAAGTCATATTCACAAAGCACAGTATTGAATATTCTAATTTTCTCCCTCAATAACTAGTTTCTACCGATAAATAATTTTTAGATGCTTTAATCAAATCTTATACTATATAACAATACATTTTTTGTAATATACAATGTGTCTCTTAAAAATTTTTAAGCGTAATTATTTTGAATTTTGGTGGTTTGTACAAACCCCTACGGGTGCGAAGTTTCAGAAACTTACTCTAGAGATTGAGGTAGGCTATAATTTACTTCAAAATTTTTTTATTACTTCAAAAGCCACCAAATATGAACTTTCGTTGCAACAAACTTAAAACAGTTGTTAAAAATCATTAATAATCAAAATATGGCCAAACCATAAAATAACAAAACTAAAATTTAATATTTTTTATAGGTGGAATGTCCTTTAGTTTCTACGTATTATAAAACGTCTTTTACATTGTTAGACGAATTTGTGCTTTTTCTAAAGCGATTTCTGTTTCATAAATTGTATAGAAAATAGATTAATAGCACTTACATTCTAATAGTAAAATAATTAAGGTTTTCACAAGTTGTTTGAAAATTTTTGAAGATGTTGGGATATACTTTAAAATCGAGATTTCACCTTATCCTTACATAACAATTTTGCTTTTTTAAATAAAATTTTGGTATTTACCATATAATTCTTTCGAAAGAGAGATCAGCTAAGTAAACTTCAAAATCACTCAAGAACCTAACAAACTTTTTGAACAACAAAACAATTGAAAACAAACTTGTTTTTACTCCTCAAAATTGCAAAATTTTTAATTTACATGGTTCTATATTTTGGCTACATTGCGATTATTATAACTTCTAAAAACTTGTATTTCGTTTTTTTGCAACAAAAATTCCTATGAGAAAGTTTTTGTTTTTGAGAATGCTAATAAAGATTTTGAAATCAGACTGTATGACCCGCCACAATGTCAAATTATTATGCTTAATTATAAAAAAAGATACGTAGGCGCTGTAATTTCAAATAAAACTGTATACATAGGGGTATGCACCATTAATTTTTACTGTCATAGGGATATGCGATCAAAAAAATTTTAAGACCACTGTTATAAGTAATGGCTTTGACGGTGTAATTCTACTATGTTTTAAAATCAGCCCAACAAAAATTTTTGAACCGTTATTAATGATTTAATTGTGGATATAAATATACTACACCATACACATGTTCCATATGAAAGCAGAAACTTTGCAACTGCAAAAGAAACAGATCTCAAAGTTGATGATGAAAGGCACTTTGATAAGTGGTAATATTTACGTGCGCTTTCCATGACATTTGATTACCAAATATGATACCCAGATATTTTATGTTATTGTTTGGTTGCAAAACAGGACAGCTTTCAAGCGATATTTGATCAGATCAGTAAATTAAAAATCATTACTAAGTTAAAATTTAAATCCTTAGCTTTTTCTGTATTCATTGCAATTTTATTTACAGCGAACCAAGCTCTAATTATTATCTTTAAATCGAATTCGATGTTCTCATCATTTTTACATAGCGGACTGGGCAAAATAAACCAAAGCAGTGTATCCTCAAATATGAAAACGCTCTCCCTGAAATTTGCTTCGCATAGATCATTTGTATATACTAAAAATAGTATCGGACCTAAGACCGAACCTTGTGGTACACCACTGTCAACATCTCTACGCACTGTTGCCTTTCTCGTAGATAACTTTTAAACAAAATTAGCTGTAGTCTATAATACATGCATTTTCTATATTTTTTATTAGAGTTGAGTGACGTACATTATTAAAAACTCTCGATATATCTATGAATAATTCCGTAACTTTTTTTTATCGAAATTTTGTGACATATATTAAGAGAAGCTTACTAATTCTTATAAAATATCTTCATAAGAAGAAAAGGTATTACCACTATGCACGTGCTGTCTGTGTATTCTAGTTCTTATTTAGAAAAAATTAACATAGCTGAAACTAATGCAACTCTTTCTATACTGTTTTGATTTTTTTTTTAATATTTCTCTCACATTTTAGTAGTATATCTGAAATGTTAATGCTAGCTCTGTTGCATTCTACAACTTATACCTATAAATAAAAGAATTAACTTAATCGAAATAGATACATAACATAAAACTGTTCAGAAATATTATTTTAGCAAAGGGATGGAAACTCAAATGTATACAGGGTGTTTCATAATCTAATGAGGAGACTGAAAGATAGCTAGAGGCGACCAAAATAACGTTATTTCTTTAATAAACTTGGCCGAAATTCAATAACATAAAAATAACAGCAGTTTAAAGTTCTTGTAAATTAATGCCCACTTATTGAATACCGCTGGTATTAATGAGGAAAAATTAGAAACAATGTCCTTGCGTTTTCGTTTCCGTAGAAACATATTTCTTACACAACCTGATAATTTGCTGTTAAGGTAGTTTAATTTTGAATTATACAGAAAACACACAATAAAAATACGACCTTTTTAAATAAATAAAACGTTATTTTATAAATCACAATTTTATTATTAAATAAGCTACAAACAATTTATCGTAATAAAAACATTCATATTAGGTGTGCGAAATGCTGACTCTGCATTTCAACGCAATTTGCGCTCGACGAATTCAGTTTTCGATACTCTTGGAAATAGTTGTCATGACTGTTGCAGTGTTGATGCGACGGCGCAATTCGTCGATTGTATCAACTTCGGTGGTACATACCAATTCTTACATAAAACCCCAAAAAAAAGTCTACTTGGTCGAGATCTGGACTTCATGGGGGCCAAGAAATGAATCCACCCCGACCGATCTATTTTTGCGGAAAGATGCGAGGTAATCTCGTACAGCATGACTAAAATGTGAAAGACAGCCGTCATGCATAAACCACATGGTACGGCGCACATCCGCAGAAACATCTTCGAGGAGCTCTGGCAGAACTTCTTGTACTGCTGGTAATTCCTAAGGCTCTAGTAAGGTGTTGTTCAAAATACCTGCCCACATATTCAAACTAAAGCGCTGCTGAAAGCTACTCTGGAGAATCTCGTGCGGATTTTGATCAGCCCATATGTGAGAATTGTGAAAGTTGAAAACACTATTCTTAGTGAAACAGCATTCATCCGTCACCAGTTCGTGTATTGGAAATTCTGCTTTCCTATTAGTGCGATGTAGCAGCCATTAGTAAAACTGTAGGAATCAGTCCTTGTACTTTTTACAGATGATAGGGGTACAAACCATTGCTGCTCAATGTGCGCCCAATAAAGAATGGAGAAATTCTAACTTGGTGCGAAATTTGGCGTGTACTTGTAGTTGGATCAGCATCAACCATTTCTAAAAAGTCTTCCTCCACATTCACCCCATTTAGTCTGCTGCCACTATGACCTTTCTTAGGTTGTAAATTTCCAGTCTCTCCTCCGCGTTGAACTACTCGAAGAAAAGTATTTTCGGAAGGCATTTGACGATCTGGAAATCTTTCCGAATACATACGTCGTGCACGTGCAAAATTTTCTTCGGCAACACCATACATAATAATCGTATCTACATATTCTTCGTTACTGTAGTTAGTCATGTAAGTCGAATTAAACACTTAATATTTAGCTGATGTATCTTAATTTTAAATGAATTAACACTCAGCTACTTGTTTCTTAGTTATTATTAAATAGTCATCGGTTCTCCATCAGTGAACACCAACTTTTAAACATTTAAAAGAAAAATTTAAATAAGCGTAAATTTTATTATTTTGTTTTTATTCCACATTGTTTAGTTAACTCTCAAATATCCCCGCTTGAACTTTAAACGCAAATTCCTACATCAGTTTCTAAAGAATGTTCTTTAATTGCTGTAACTTTCTTGGTGTTGGATTTTGGTCAGAAGTTTATTAAGAAAATAACTTTATTTTGGTCCCCTATAGATACCCTTGAGTCTCCTCCGGTACTTTATGAAACACCCTGTATATTCACCCATGCATCAAAGTAGTTTTAGTCTACATAATTAAGTGTGGTTAGTGTCTAAATATAAAACAAAACAGTGCTATAAATTTTTTTGAAAAATAGATGTTACCTGCAGTTTCATGTTGGAAAAAGAATGAGAGTCAATCAATAGGGGTTAAAAACAAATCTTGTTTGTTTTTCCGCATTTACCACAGACTGGTTTTATTTTCAACTTGCGGAATGTAAAACTCTATTTACCTAAAGAGGAACCTTTTATTCCACTATATTTTTGCACTAAGCTCTACTTACACGTCACATCCTCGCGAATAAGGGAGAAGTATGCACCGCAGTAATATTCAGTTTTCACAGAGGTCGCATTTGAGGCACATTCGGCGTGATATGTTGTACATACGTGAGAATAAATCGTACAATTTCAAAAATTCCTCCCCTTTATTACGTAGGCGTACAAGTGCGTCATCCATTTCCACATAACCCTTAACGAAATTCTACCACAGCAACATTTCGCGTGAGCTATGGAATAGCTGCTGTCTACCTGCCCAATTAGGGGCGCCTTATATATCACCTGTTTGGAAGTTTACGGTTTCTAGTTACATAATTAAAACTAATTGCTTCGCGAAAATGACTATCACGATGAAATCAGAACCTTTATCTGTCCGCCGCTGCGTTCGCGTCATTTTGCATAATGTACGACGCTAAATTCACAAATATGCTGCAACTCGGAGGGAATTGCGCCAGGGATTTGAAAGAAAATAGGAACGTATAATTTGCGATTGATTTTCTTTGAGGGCGGCGCTTTTTCATTCATGAGGCGTCTTGTTTTCGGGTCAAATTACATATTGGTTACTGCTGTCATAAAATTTGTTTTTCTACTCAAATTGCGTAACGGCTAAACTTATATTGGATTCGGAAGTGCTTTATTGGTTTTTTATGATCACGTACGCGCTCAAGTTTTCCACTAATGTCTTTGTCGCAATGGCTGGCTAATCAGCGATTTTGTTGTGATTTCGCGGCGGAAAATTCGGTTTTTTATTCCTGCCCTCTTGAACTTCCTACAGATCAAAGATTCTGGAGGAAGGGTGCGCCGAACAAATTGGTGTGGTCAAAATTGCATAGCAGCCGGAGAGGGTGGTTATGGCTGAGTATCACGAAACGACCTGAATTCAGATGTACTTAAAACAAAGTACGTACCTAGAAGCCGCTATTTCCGAATAAAGGTTTTATAAAGTATGCATGATGTTTAAAAATACCTCCGAATTACAAATTATACTCAATTGCGTGAAGCCTCTAATGGGTGTCTCCACCTTTAACTAAATTATTTCATACGCTAAATGCGTTCGGATCGTATCGACTCAAGTTTCCGAATAAATTGACACGAATAAAAATAATGAACAGTCGTTAGTTTAACCAATGCCGCAAAATCGAGGAATTATTCAATTACGGTTCGGAACATCGTTTATTATTTAGCAGATATAATAATATATTAAACAAAATGCGTTAAATGTACATCATATCAATATTGATAAGAGGTACTTCCCATCGGGCACTTAGAAATATAAGCAAAAGCTACCAAGTTTTCCAATAATGCCCAAGTAATGTTTGTTCTTGTGAAAATATCGAACTTGTTTTAGCTGTCATTATCTACACCTCTTGTGTGATTGATGGTACTACCTACAATACAATAAATTATGAATTCATTACTATAACGCTTTGGAACCATACCAAAAACAAATCCTCTTGTCAGGCCAATAATAATCACACAATCAATCAAAAATATTATAAAATCTTCCATTTGCATAATAAATCCTACTTTTTCAGTAATAAAGCTACAATATCAACCCCGGCCACCCCAAGCAATCGATTTCCAAAAGTTACTAATTAAGGTCAACGGAAATTGGAGTTTGCAACTGACACTTCTAAGAAAAAACTGCTGATGCTATCCCCGAATCTTGAAGAATTATCGAAAAGCAAAGAGCTGTCGATTCTTATAAACGACCTCTGCAATTTTTCGGCTATTATTATTAGTGTTATTACATTTTGTTCCTTCTTGGAGATAATTGGAAATATAAGAAAAATGCATTTTCAAATTGAAACACATATTAAGACTATTGTTGTTATTGCTAGAGTGTAACAAATTACAAGAAAATTTAATGCACACATTGTATACACAGCATATTTAACCAGTAGAGGTTACGTTGATTGGTAAATTATAGATTAAGTTTACAAACCATAAAACACTTAATGGTACGGTAATGCTGTCCTACCACACTTATTTTTATTTATTATAAATTTTGCACAAAAAAGTTTTGCTTAATTTAAGATTCCAAAATTTTACAATTCCAAGAAATACACAGAAACGGATTTTCTTTCATAATTATACAAATCCAAATAATCTTGTATCTGGCACTTCAGAAAATTCTTCTTTTGTAGTACCTATTCGCTATCAGATGTTGGCGATCCAAATAGCTATTTTAACATTGTTAGCTGCTGTTCTAAATACGTAGTCAGTAGTTGTAGTGCGCCCTTCTTCCCACTTTTCCTTGGATTATCAGTCTGGATATATCATTATATCCCCAAAATACTTCAGCTTCCTCCTTTTGATAGTTTTGACAACTACAACATCGCTACATGTCCAGTTCAATGAATTCTCATTAAGCGTTTATAGACACATATTTCCTTGTGATGGCCTCAGTCAACGTCCATGTTTCCACCCTGTACAGCAAAAACCGTAAATACATAACACCTTAGTAATCTTATCTAAATTAAAAATACCTTTTCAATACAGCTCCAATCTTAGCGAAAGCTGTTCATGCGTTTCCTATTTGATATTCAATTTATCCTGAGTGGTATCATTGCAAGTTTATAGTTCTTCCTAGATATGTGAATATCTGTAAATATTCGTTCGATCTTAGCGATGTTCAGGAATAATTTTTTATTGCTTGTTGTTGTTTGCTAATAATAATAAGTTTTGTCTTTTTAATGTTGATTCGTGGACCATATGATTCGCTAACTTCTGATATCTGATTCGTTAATTGTTCCAAACCATATATAGTATATGCAAATGCAATGGTGTCGTTAGCACATCTTATGTTTTTGAGTCTGCATCTTGCAGTATTTTCTTCAGGATGTTTCCTGAATAGAAGTTGAAGGATATGCTAGGCAGAACGCATCCCTGTCTAACTCCTTCAATTTTGATATTAGCGGTTTGGTTCCACTATAAGTTCTTAATGATACGCACATCTTTGTCGTCTATAGGATCTTCATTAGCTTTGAGTGCTGTATTGTGTAAAACGATTTGTCATAGTTTATGAAGCAGACAAACACATCACATTTTGCATGGCATTTGTATGCAGAATAGCACTTCTCTTGTTCCTAAAGCAAACCTAAAGCCAAATTGAGTGTTGGACTTTCTTTTCTTGAGGAAAGTCTTCAATAAGTGGCCCATTGCACTTCCATTGTCTCCGGAGGTGTTATCTATGCTTCTTAGAAATGGGTATAAAGGTTGAGTGCAACCATTCTTTTGGGATTTCACCTGTATCGTATATAAAATTGAAGAGCTTTGTGATAATATTGATAGAATTATCTAACAGTTTGAGGACGCCGTCCTCGAGGAGCTTTTCTTTCTTTCTCAATTTTTATTGCTTTCTCTACTTCTTCCTTAAGAATTCTGATGCCAGATTCGTAGTTGTTATTGTCTGTTCTGTATATTTCTTCTTTTCTATAAAAAGTGTTTCTGTGCAGTCTTTCCATGCGTCTACCCTTACACATATACAGAGCCGAGTTTCCGCTTGCTGTTTTTGTTGCTGGTGGACAGGACTGGTAGCAACGAAGCCTTCTTTAGTTTATTTAATTCCCACGTAGTAGCTATTACAGAATACCTTAACCACTTTTTCATGCTATTAGTAATACAACGTTGCTACACTATAGAAAAATCAGTAACCTATGGGAACTTGAACCAAAAAGCAACTTTTCAGTTTTCATTATGGTATTTATAAATATAAAGTTGAAAATGAATGTACCCACACATATTAATAAAGGACGCAAATATATACTATTATATAACTCTTTGGTATAATGATGTTTCCATTCTTGTTGCTTTGGGTCGTTATTTCCAGAAGCCTTTCTGAATTTTTTTATGTAAATTAATTTTCCCTTCTATTTCTCTCTCAATAGTTGCGCAATTATGGTTATTTATATTTTTAAGCTCCAGCCCCCTTTCTAGGAGCTTAAGAAGTTCTTCCCTCATCCATTTCTTTATACTACTTCACTCGTTTAAAAAAAGCAAGAAGTACTGTAATGGTAAAAAAATTACCTTCCTTACGGGATTTCTTCAGATCTTTTCGTCTGCCTGTTTCGGTCAAATATATTCAAAGACAGCACCTGAAAATAATACCATTTTGTCTATTTTTGCTTTAACGCAGGAATACATAAAAGTAAAGTTTGCATATAGCTTAGATTTTTACCCTTGATAAAAATGGAACCCAAAAAGATACCAAGTGAATATCGTAAAATGGACATAAGTGTGCAACTGCTGTGCCGGTGTGGACTGCGGTTAAAGCATTGGACTAGATGTTAGTAATCGGATTAAGACTGGGTGAGAGCCAGAGAACGCGAGTTCGAATCACAGCTACTGCAGTAATTTTTTTTTTCTATTTTAAACTTGATGTAATTCGCCTGAGAAATGTTTCGTGTAAACCCTATTACTGATTTTGGCGTATTTCTAAGAAAATTACCATTACAAATTCAATTAAGCCCAGTCCATGATTGTTTTAAATAGCTTTTAAAATTTTAAACTTTAGGTATTGGGCGGTCATCTATATTTTCTTCCATTTATTTCTAGTTTATGTTGCATATTTTCTTTTTTGTTTCGCCTTTATGTATTTTTTTAGCCTGGGGTAAGTCTAAATGTCAGCCAGCCAGCCGGTAAAGCGCATTATACCTTGGTATTAGAGAAAAATGTTATTAAAAAAAGTTGTTCAGAATGCCATTATGGCCTGCTGCAAAATTTCCTAAATATCGACTTACTTTTATGAAAGCGTGTGCTAGGGATGTCCGTGTGACGTGAAGACAGTCGGGTCACGCTGGGTCACGGCGGGTCCCGTCGTGAATTTGAGTAATATTTGAAAATTGGGCCGTACACGTTATTGAAAATACCCAAGGCGTAATTTACGTTTCACGTTAATTTGACATTAAATATGCAGTCCAGATTAATAGACTCCAGAGTGCCCCGCTCCCCCGCTGCCCATCCATGTGGAAGATCTAGATCTGGGGTCATTGTACTTCTGTGTGGCAGCCTCCATCAATGGAGCTTCGCACCTGTGTTGTGTTGTAAATGTTGTGTCTACAGTCAATCTCGCGTCTGCATCTATAGACCAAGTAAAACTTACTTTAGTTCCTGGGACGCAAAAGTACTTTTAAACCTAGGAATTAAAAGTGTTGCCTAGCAACATATACCCTCATGTACTCGTACCAGTAAGGGAAATGTCGATTTCAATGACAGCTTTTGGTATTAAAAGTAATGTCTTTGAAGGCGGTTGCAATAAATGTGTTTGTGAGAAATCAGTATTTATCCCTTGTTGTAAGGTATTGTAATCAATTTTCATTTATTTATTTTTGTGTTTACTATTCTGATTGCAACATATCACGTAAATAATTTCACGTACAAATCATATTTTATTTTAGAGCTTTAGTTCTGTTGCTGGTCTTTTATTGGTTTTAAATTTGAACATTTTGTTCTATCTGAATTTGAATTTTCAAATAAAAGCTGCGGGTTACGTCGTGAGTGGAGGGTCACGCCGTAAACGTGAGCGTGCGTGAACGTGAGTGTTTAAAGCAAGCGTAGAAAGTGCGTGACGTGAGTGAATACTCACTAACGCCCCCATCTTTAGCGTGTGCATTATAATATAACGACATCCCGTTTCTTAGTTTTTTAGATAAGTGGTTTGTATCTCTGTTGGTGAAAATAAATATGAAAACTATACATTTGCGATTTATAGCCTTATTACAATCAATACCGCAAGTAGGTACGATAATCAATTTGATGACATTTAATTATGAGGTCCGACTAGACCCCAGCCCAGTCTTCTTAATTGTTTGAGGTCAGTCCGTTGAAAGATAAATAATTGATTGTTGGTAAAGTTTACTCATACCTCAATATCAAAGCTAGGTTAAACACATTTAAAACAAATAACTTATGTTTAAATTTTAGTACGAAGTTCTGAGAAACCGGTAAAACAGAAAACTATAAATCTTAATTTGTTGTATTAGTAGTCGTCTAGTTTGCATTTATATCCGACGTAGTGATATCAAAATAATTCACTGAAAGATAAAATGTATTTAAATGATTATCAACTATTTTCACAAGCTTACAAGGAACAATTTATTACATTTCACTCGACACTACAAAATTAAAATAGTAATATAAATTAGTTCCGGTAAATAATTTATAATTTATCATTTTTTTTCTATAGATATTTTGTAAAGGAGAAATTATAAATTTGAATTTTTAATTAATTGAATACTTCAGATAATTAAATAACGTAGTGAAAGAACTTGTACTTACTCTTCTTAGAACATTTGGGAAATGTAACAACAATGTATATATAAATACGTAAACATTACTTTCACTCTTTTTACAATTTCAATTTCTTCCAGCGCTACATAAATGTTGAAAATGTAGTTGGCTAAACAACATGTTCGTTCTCACTGTAACAAAGAGTTGTTTACGTGGTTTTAATTGTAAATTTAACACCAACCCTCACAGCAGTTAATTTTGTGGACAACTATAAAGTTTAAATTAATGAGCACTACTTCCATCTAAATACGAAGTTAGCAGCTGTCTCTAACTCTTGCTCTTTACTAACATGCATCAACGTACTGGCACTATATAAACACTGTATAGAAATAGTTTGTACTTTGGTAGTTTACTTCACTCTGTATAATATAAATAGTTAATATTAGGAATTTAAATAACTAACTAAAGCAACTAAAGTTAACCTTTTAACAAAAAATTATTACAACCTACTAATTTGCAAAATTGTGTTTTATTATCATTATTTGAGTTTTTTTGTATTGTATTTGATTGAAAATTTTAAAACTGTTTATAACATAACATTCTTAAGACCATTTTTATAGTTAACCTGATTTAACTTTAAAAGGTTAAATTCGAACCGAACCCAAATTAGCACGAGTGACAAGACATAGAGCTACTGAATCTGTTAGATATAAACCACCGCAATCTGTTCTTCAAAAACCAAAGCTTTTCTCTCTAACGTTAATAAAGATTTAACTTTTAATTTGTTTGAAGACCCTTGTGATATAAACGATTACACATCTGTCAAGGTTAATACAACTAAGATCTTTATATTTTATTTGAAGAATATGCTTTATGTCAATTATAAAATAAGTTGCATTAAGTTTCAAATTAACTTCTTGAGATCAAATAGAATATCATTTATAAATAAAATTATAATCACAATTATCAACCAAACTATACAGTATTCTATGACTTATCTGTTACTATAGAAATTAATTAACATACGTTTAAAATCTTTCGTAGCAACCAAACATTAAAAAACAGAAGGTAATATTTTAAAAATAGTTTTTAATGCAATATATTTTTGTGGTATTGAGTAGATGTACGAAAGGCTTATACGTAGTAAACATTATTAAACTACATTATTCAAAATTCTAAAAGCTATGCTGCTACAAGCTATTTCAAAAATATTAGCTTTATTTGATAAAAATTTGTATCGGCTGTATTTAAAAAATTATTAGATTTAGTCAAAGAAGTTAATATAGATACAATAATTGCAGACTTTTAGAAAAACGTAACTTTATTCAGTAACAAACGACCTACGGGATTGGACCGTGTCATTACTTAGGTCGAAGAGCTCAACGTTTTGCTCACTTTCGTAAGAGGCTTTATCAGGAGGAAAATCAAAAGAGCACGGCAACTCAGCGTGTAACCACGCCAGAGGCGAAACTCTTTTGCAAGTTGAGTTACCGTGTTCCTTTGCTTTTTCTCCTGATAAAGCCCCTTACGAAAGTAGGCGAGACGTTGAGTTCTTCCACTTCAATAATGACACGATCCAATTCTGAAAGTCGTTTGTTACTTAATGACAATGGCCGTGAAAACCTCCGAAAACATTACTGTATTGTTTTTGAAAATAGTTCCTATTAATCATAATATTATTTGAATTTTTTTCTGGAAACAGACAGAGAACTCTGGTTTTAGAAGCTCAACCTTTTAATCTTTAAAAAGAAATTGATGTGTACAAGATTTTGACTGTATGAAAAGTCAGTGACCAGCTGAACTCCAGATTTGTCTTTGTCACTTGATTATTGTTTAGTCTTGCAGGTCATAATTATAGATTCAAGATTCGTCGCTCCTAGCAATATTAGACACATACTTTGATGATCCTGCATCAAACATTTCTAACATAAATCTGCACTAGTCTACCCGTGCTCTTCGGTTAATAAATGTGGAATCTACTGACTTGCTAGCTTCCTCACACCCAGCTGCGGATGGTCCAATATCTAGTTTTTGTTGAATGTCTCTGTAAGTTTGATTTCGATTCTCTTTAAGAATCTTTTTGGTAACACTAACGCTTGAAGCACAAAGACCTATTGGACGACGTCTAGGTGTCGGTTCATCGTCTAACGTACATCGTTCACGTTTAAATAGACGGAACTAGTAATAACTGTCGATAATTAAGGACTATGGTCACTAAAATCTGCCACTAAGTGTTGTGGCATTTGATCATATGTCAATGGTAGAAAACATTGCCTGAAAAGCATTCCGCGGCATTTTTAGATCAATTTCTCTTGCTTTTCTATATTTTTTCTAATATTGGATATTACCATAGTATATAGACAACCTTGACTTTCATTGTAAACTAATGGAACAATTTCTCTTTACTGCGTTCTGGTTCAAAGCAAACATGAAATATCGTCATGACCCAGTGCAAAAATGTGCTGTAGAAAAAATTGAATTCTTTTATACCTGTAACTAAATCGTGTGCCGTGGACACGCAGCTTTAGAAGCAACGCAGCGCTAAGCTTGTAATCCTTAAATAGAAAACAACCAGAACGTCAATAAAATAAAACCCACACACTTACAAAACAGAAAGCTGCAATATATAAAGTTTTATGCTTGTATCCGGACAAAAGCAAAATTGCGTGCTACGTGGCAGGCCCTTTGTGCAAACAGAATAAAGAAAATGAGAATTTCAATCTGAGAGATACAACTGCAAATTAAAATGTTCGAAAATCATAAAGCGTCGCTTTTCTCACAAAATGTACTGCCGAATTTGGTATTTTTTAAATACCTACAAGGTCCACAGAAACCACTGCCGTAACAAAACCCTACTCGTTTAAAAAGCAGAAATGGAATGAAATTTTATGTTTCTATCCGAACAAAGGTGAAATTGCAGCCGCAGTCCTGGTTTTAGCTTTTTCAAGCAGAATATAACATATTAAATTTTCAGGAGAGAACTCGGCCAATTAAAAAATTCCGGGAGGTACACAAACAAGTAATTATTTTGTAAGACCACTCCTTCCTGCGTCACGTAAAAATTAGGTCAGTATTTCGCTAATGAATTACATTACTTGCCCGACCATACTTATTAAATTGGGTGAGACAGATTCTCGCACTGCTTTGCATTGGACAAATATCCTCAATTTATCCTTCCTCTTTATTCCTGAACAAAAAGGTGAATCTACCGACATTAGCAGTTTTTACTGAACTCTTATTGCCCTCCCTAATATCGCTACAGCACGAACAGCACTGGAAAAAGCCTCGTAAATAGAAAACGTAAGAAAAGGGTATGGCCACACTAAAAAAATCTGTTTCAATCCATCACTTTTAAGTTAAATTGTGTGAAACAGTTACTTAAGTTTTTTGCAGTAAATTTGTCTGCGGTAGCCATTTCGGTGTTGTTTTCCACGCTAATGGCAAATCAATACATCAAGTCACCTCTGGCTTTTCATGGTTGGTTGCCCTCTACCTACCCTTAATAACATATGACCCCATCCCTCAGAAAACAATATATTTTATTTAAAGAGTACAATTCCGCCTTTCAGAGCTATAAAGTCGATGTTACTGTAATAGCATGCGACAACACCAAAGCGTTCGCTTTGAATTTGGCGAAATGCTGGAGCAAAAATGTAAGCTTAGAATGTAGACATTCCTAGGAGTTTTTGACAGATATCTGTTATTTGAATAAGGGACGTCAATTAAATAAAACAATAAATGTGTTGCCGCGTTAAATTAACCCCTACACGTTTCGTTCGCTTTCACACTGTTTGCAGAAATTAATTTGTACTGCCACAAATTGGATAAAAAAAGCAAGAGCTCTGACTGAATTAAAATCCTAAAAACAATATTTACTGAGCATCACTTGTAAATCCTGCTTTTAATGAACAATTAACTGTTTACTTCAAAATTGCCTCATCACAAGCAGATTGGCAATCAGATTTTAATGAGTGTACATAATGTTATTCAAACTTTTAATGTTTTACTTTAATCAAGCATCAGTTATGTATTATTTTTAGTTGTTTATCTATGTTTCCATCTTTAAATACACGTAAACGAGTTAGGAACTACGAATCACTGCATCGATGATGCTGTAAAATTCAATTTTGTACGTCTTATTAAGGGTTAAACATTCCTCATGACTACGATCAATACTTGTTAACAATTTTAAATTGTGCTTGTTGGTTTGATTAGTCTAATAATGATTAAAGTTAGTTTCAGAAACACGACAAACGCATATTTTCATATTTGCAACATATCTGCACGCACTGCGTCAAGGTCCGAACTAAAATAGTTTAACAAACGCCAGAGACGGATTAAAGTTATTTAAAGTGCTCTATGTATATGTTAGATAGTTAAATACCCAAGTTACTCAATTGCTGAAATGAAATAAATGTAGTACATGAACGTAAAATTGCCGAAAATACAAATTGTGTAATCTATCGCATTCAGACAAAAATAACTTCGACATATTCTTATCCAGTTTTCTATAAATATTTGTATTGTTTTTTAACTACAAATCAAAGGGCTTAGGAATAATTAACCTGAAAAGTTATACAATATTTCATTATAACTGCACTCGTAAATATCTGCACAACAGTTCCGTAACAACTCTAATTTCAAGAATGCTTTGCATATTACTATAGTAAACAATTTAGAGGTTTAAGAATGTGACACATCTTTTTAATACTGATTATTTCCTTCATATCCATAATAATGCGTAATCACCATGGTTTCTGTCAGTTTAATAATGACTAAAATTCAAACGTCAAAATTTAACCGCGGTTAAATTTATGTCAAAATTTAATCGCTTGTGCATAATTTTAACATGACTATTAAAGGGGCTTCACCAACTGAATTTTATCTATTTATTCAGGAAATAATCACTCCGAACATCCCGCGTGCATGTAAACTAGCCTGACTAAATTTTGACGATTTTCTGTCAGAATATTTTGCTCTGAAGAAATATATCTCGTAAATTTTCCGCTTCAAAATCCCTCGTGCTGCGCACTCGGGATTCTTGTTGAGCGGCAAATTTACTTGACAAATTTCTTAGCAAAACATTCTGACAGAAAACGTCAAAATTTAATCGGCTATTTTAATGCACTTGGGATATTACTGTTGATTATTTCCTTCATATCCATAATAATGCGTAATCACCATGGTTTCTGTCAGTTTAATAATGACTAAAATTCAAACGTCAAAATTTAACCGCGGTTAAATTTATGTCAAAATTTAATCGCTTGTGCATACTTTTAACATGATTATTAAAGGTACTTCACCAACTGAATTTGATCTATTTATTCAGGAAATAATCATTCCGAACATCCCGCGTGCATGTAAACTAGCCTCAATAAATTTTGACGATTTTCTGTCAGAATGTTTTGCTCTGAAGAAATATATCTCGTAAATTTTCCGCTTCAAAATCCCTCATGCTGCGCACTCGGGATTCTTGTTGCAAAACATTCTGACTCTGATTATATTTCCTATGATTCTGACAGAAAACGTCAAAATTTAATCGGCTATTTTAATGCACTTGGGATATTACTGTTGATTATTTTTTAAACAGTCCTATCAGCCAATATTAATGAGAAAAAAATTCAAATCGACCAATATTATCAAAATTACACTGACTATTTGCTAGTAGCATCAAAATTACACTGACTATTTGCTAGTAGCAAATTACAGCGACTATTTTTTCACAAACCATTCAAATCGTTCTTCTGCAGTAACACAATTAGCTAAAAGTGGAGTAGGTGAGCAGCAGTTGTTAAAAACAACAGGACAACTATCTGGAAGCTCCAGCAAACTCTATCTACAACTTGAAATGTTTAAAAAATAATCACGCCGAATTACATTCGTGGTAATAATTCTTTGTTATAATTTTAACTAGATTAGCACTCATCTTAATAGCAACACATATTCGTGAATCTAGTTAAAATTATCAAAAAATCATCACCACTTATGTAATTACTGTTGATTATTTCCTTCATATCCATCACGGCCTGCTGAATTGTGTGAAAAACGTCACTTTATACGGCCTGGGCATTTTTTTGAAATTCATAGTTGTTTTCATTTCTGAGAAAATGCCAATTTTGACCGTTTTGGCGCCACATACCCACGATGACATTTAAATGACAGTGACTGTCTTGGTAAATACGTGTTTTAAAAAGTTATTCTTCAAATGCAGTATCAGTAGAATAAGGGCCTATTGTTTTGAATTTAATGTAAATATGAATGGTGTAACCTATTTACTGTGCCGTGTCGATACATCTTAAGCGATTTATAAATTTAATATTGTTCTTGAGCGAGGTTTTGAGCTCAAAGAATTCGTAGTTGAAGACAAAGTAATATTTTCAGGCAGATATTTTTTGTATAACTCGCACATTCTCTTTAAAATAGAATGTGATATGCAGATAATCGAATTATTCTTATAAATTTGGAAGATGTTACTAGGTGGTAATAGTAATGAAATATTTTGTTCTGTATGCTATTGTAAGGTTGTAGTTTATGTGTAATTAACTGATTTTTAAAATTAAAATGTAAAAGTTCTTTATTCGCAATCACATTGTAATGTGTCAATTTCATGACATGATAACAGCTGGGAACTAGATGATTACTTGAAACTAGCCAGGAAATTATTACATACCCCGAAAAATATTACATACCTGAAGAGTGGGGTGTTTCCATGGTAACAAAACATTGAGTGGGTTGTTTTCATGGTAACAAAAATATTAGCTAGATATCTATTATTCAGAATTCAATTGTAGTTATTTTTAAAATTAGATGATTGCAAATAAAATAGTATACATACCACGGTGGAAAGTTTCATCCCTGTCTCGAGATAAAGTTAACCTCGACGCTACGCGTCTCGGTAACCTACCTAATCTCTCGACAGTAATGAAACACTTCCCACCTCGGTATGTAATATACTATTGTTTTATTGGACACCCATCTGTAAATGTAATAATTAAAAATGTACGAAAAAAGTGCAGGCACTGCTTAATAGTCCTCGCCCAGAAGATACTCGCAAGCAACTTTCTTCAAAATGCAAACTACAAATAATTTCTTTCTTGCGGTTTTCGCTGTTTATCTGTATTTAAATAAAAATAGAAAGTGTTAGCACGTACGTGGTTTGAAGGATCAGTACTATAATTTAAATTTAGCTTTCAAACCATTACCTTCGTAAAACTTGATTTGAGGGAAATTCATGACAAGATCTTCTCCAATTTGTATATTTGCAGGTTGCAATACAACACCACGTACAATATGCAGAACCGCTTTCCATTCTAAACAACACCAAAAACAAATCGTAAACAATAAAAACGAATAACTTAATCAACACATTAAACTGTGAACGTAAATAAGAAAAACTAGCAGGAAACTAATAAATATTTGCATCGTAGTCAATTGGTAACTGCTGTTACATTGCAAATTTGAAATTCCCGCTCGTGGGTATGCAGCGCTCTGCGGAGAATCGCAAAAGTTCACATATGCCCAGGCCGTATAAATTGACGTTTGTCACACAATTCAGCAGGCCGTGATATCCATAATAATGCATTATCACCATGGCTTCTGTCTGTTTAATAGTGACAAAAAATCAAACGTCAAAAACTGAATTTTATCTATTTATTCAGCAAATTTTCACGCCGAATATCCCGCGTGCATGTAAACTATCCTGAATAAATATTTATGATTTTTTTTCAGAATGTTTTGCTCTGAAGAAATAAATCTCATAAATTTTCCGCTAGAAAATCCCTCGTGCTACCCACTCGGGATTCTTGTTGCGCGGCATTTTTACTTGACAAATTTCTTAGCAAAACATTCAGGCAGAAAAAGTCAAAATTTAATCGGCTATTTTAATGCACTTGGGATAATACTTTTGATTAATTATATTTTATTCGACATTTGAGCTTCCGAAATCTCAATCTAATGTGTGTTGTAGTTTTAACAAATTTTAAAGAAACAGAGAAGATTATTTGTTTACGGACTGTATCTCCTTAAGCAAGCAATTCCAGAAAATGCATTTTTCTGCATGTTGGTTTTTTTTTAATAGAAAATCTCCATTTCTCGTTTGTTGATCACTCTGCACAATAATGACGTTTGTTAGTTTGATTTCCATATGTATCATATTTATTATTTGCGTCTTACTAACTAACTAAAGGGCTTGATAGATTTTTTTCAGATTTGAAATTTTGTTTACTAATGAATTAAAAAAATTAATTTCTTACAGAAATGAGAACATTTTTACGGGAAAAACGACGGTTTTTTCTGGTGTTGAACTTTTTCAGAAAGTAGAATCTATACGCTAGCAAATAGTTTACTTCCTGAAACCCTCGGGGTTAAATTATGGGTGCTGCGAGTTTTAATCTGCATATTTTTTTATTATAGATAAGGATTTCTTAATTATTTTATGCCATCTGACAGGTCTCTATACGTAGAATCTACAGCTGTAAATCAATAGTATTTGTTCCTTGACGACTTTGAAAACTTCAAAAAATTCTTGAAAAGAGTGGCCACATTCTTTTTGATTACTTTCTTTAGACTGCAGTCCTAAATTTATACTTTCGTTCTAAGTAAGTGTTATTTCTTAATTTTTGACTTCGCGTGTTATACTTTTTTAATTTTTAATGGTATTTTATCTTAACAACTATTAAAGATATTTCAACTTATGAGTTTGACTTTTTCTAGTCAAAGTGACATTTTTTATAAAAATAAGTTTGTTTTATAAGAATTTTAAGTAGATCTTTAAATGCTTTTCTTTGGTTAAGTATTTTGGAATTTTTGAAAAATATCCTTGCAAATTTGAAGGTTTTAGAAAGCTGCTTGAATACTATCCTTAAGTGTATAAATATTGCTACAATTTCTAACCTAATGCCCAGTAGGAATTACGTGCATTCTCAATTGGCATTAATATTTACTCCATCAAAATAAGTAAATGTTTATACTCTTTTGGCAACAAGCAACTGCTCTTGACATAAAATCCTGAAAAGAACACCGGATATTGTTGTAAATTGTAGTTGTAGTGTTAATGTAAGGATAAAATAGCATCATTAAGCTGTCTGGTTACACAAACTTATGAAAAATCGCAGTAGTGGGAATATAAGGTTTTATTCGATTTTTAAATTGCATTAAGTGGCCTGGAAAGTACGTCCATTTTACGATGGAAGCTTTTAACTTTCACAACAGATAGCTTGTATTGATTTTAGGAGACAACTTGATATTTGTTTTATTGATTTTTAAAATATATTTAATATTTTCCTAGCCATAGCAGGTGTAGTTAACTAATTTATGAAAACATGCAGTATCCATTTTTCTTAAATTAATTCCTTTCTAAGCAGGACTCTGTATCAGTATCAATTTTAGTGTTTGTTTACTTAGTTTCTCGAACCTTCAAATATTCAGTGTGATTTAGAATTTCGTCGTTTCTTAATAACGCTTTTAAATGACAATAATTATGTATGTTAATATTATCTTGAAATTTGTACCCGTTCTTCCATCGTTTGCCCTTTCTTTTACTGCCGGTGAATATGTTGTTGCATCCGCCTATATCCTGTATCAGCTTCTCCAGGTTTTTCTATATTTTGCTTTTCCTTTAGCTTTTGTCCACTGTATTCCCTGTATTCCCTTCTGGTTCAATATTTTTATTATCACATTATCTGCATTATCACATAACTGAACCATCTAAGCTGATTTTTCTCTACGGTGTGCAGTAATGGTTGTAGTTTCAATCAATTTTTATCTCTTCGTTGCTTTAATTTTTTTTTGGCTGCGTGATAGTTATTTATGTACTATGTACTTGCATCAAGAGCAAGAAGTGTTTATGGTACGCGGCATCAAAATTGTTCAACGAGGATAACATACCAAGTGCCATAAACACACGTTTTGCATGTGTTCCATATACTATTTTGTCTACGATCCTAATAGAAGTAGTCAAGTTATTTGAAGAACAGTGTGCTTCTGCAAATCTGTATTAGATATTCTAGGTTGTGTTGGCATAAAAATTTACGATGAAGCGTGTACTTCAAGGTAGTGTAAACAGTCACATTTGACATTAGAAACTGTGCTAAAAACTGCCACCTTTGACACTATCGTAGAAAAAAGTATTTTATTGTTCTCCTCCTTACTGAGTCTAAGATATATTTTTTTCGTATACGTTATTTGATGCATTTATTGATACCTGCATTGTTTTTGTTTTCCTATGTATAATTACATGCTTTTGTCTTGTAGTTGTCTATCTCATATCTTCAGATTATGAGTATTTTTTTTAATTACTTATATATCTTGGTAGGTCGCAGGCGTCAACAACTTTATAGTTTTTATTGCACGTGTGTAGAAATAAAAATGTAAATGCGTCGTTTATAAAAGTAGCATCTTTTAAATAAACGTTTAGAGTGATCAAATTAATTCATAGTTATTCTAGTGCTTTAAATGCATTTTTCAATTATTCGAAACTATTGTAGAACTACTTATTTTGCCAAAAAAAAAACGAATTTGACGTCAGTTGGGGTTAAAATATTATGTATGAAAAACCAGAATATAAAAAGCTGGGTTCTTATAAGTCGCGATTTTTTGCAGTTACTTTGTTATCGTTCCAAAAACATATCAATCCATCAATTGCGGTGACTTGAAATGCATGCAAAAGCCTATTTCTGGCTCCTTGAGTGTTTCATTTTTGTGGTAGAATAACACGAGCTTTCCATTACACCCTTAGATTGTAATTTACTATGCTTACTTTTAAGTTTATCTTGGAAAGCTTTTACACTCGGAGCTGAAAGTCAAACCCGTTAATCCATCTTGGCCTATTCATATCGCGTGAAATTTTTAAAACATTCCATTAAAGTCGAGTAAATTTATCTAAAGAATTCATTACGGTGCGTTTGGATCGTACATAGCGTATAATTTCGCGGTTACATAAAACGTGAAAGAGTTATTAGTGAATTCCCGACATTCCCGCCACGTCTGCTGGTTGCGGAAACAATTTGATTGTAATTAATTTTATTTTGTGCCCTGTATGACACACACAAATGAAAATGCGTTTTGGCACGCAAATTCGAAAGACGCAATTTGTCTTGCCCGCTATAAAACATAATATGGTGGAGTTCCGAAATGAAGTACCATCAATCACAAGTATTTTTCGGATTTGAGCTCCCTTGCTTGTATTCATAATAAGAAAATACGAAACGTAGGTTTGTATTCGCTTACAATCTAATTTTTTTTTCTGGCGCCCAGTGTTAATTAGTTGCTTATTTACATTCGTGTTCGTGTTGCATTTCGAAGACTTGGCAAAAACAAGGCACGGCATAGCTTATAAACCCTTCGTTGTTACTAAAATATTCATTCTAACGTTTTAATTCAGTTATTACTGTTTGCTATCAAACAAAATAGAGCTTGTACAACGAGTCGTGGTGAATTTATTAAATTTAAACAGGCAGCTTTTGAACAACGTATTTATATTGTGGTGGTTTAAAAAGTAGCCACAGGAAATTATTCTGAATCTTTGATTTTAAGATTTAGATGAGTTATTTCAGGACGAGTAGTTTTTCTTCAAACGTAGATTATTTGTATTTCCCTCTTGATTTCACATTTCCGTATAACCAATCCCCATAGTTACCCATTTTACGAAAAGCTTACTTATGTTTGTAATTTATAAAATTATATTTTATTATTTATAATTATATTACAAATTATTTCAATAAGGCGTTGGAGCGTGGCGTGTAGTTCGTTTTCCATATTCGTATATGAAAACTGAATTTAGGGACGTATGCAGTTAAAGTTCCAAATTTATGCAGGTACGTCAGTGATTATGTAAAAATAATTTAAATAAACATACTCTATCTACTTTGATGTCACAATATGGTTATTATAACACCGAAAACAGTGCTACAATGGAGTCCATTATAGCACTGTTTTTCAATTGTTATTTTAAAAAAACCATCCTACCTTGTTTCAGACAACTGGCAGATTGTCATATTTATGAAATGTCACAACTCAAAGTTTTTTCTATTAATTTGTGCAAAGTAGATAAAATAGTACATCATACTTGCTTAATAAGAGTCGTTGCAGCACTCGTTCCATTGGAGCTCTCCACGCTGCGTTCGTCGTGCCCCAAACCCACTCGTGCTGCAATAGAGCCTCTTATTGAACTAGTCTAATTGTGTACTATTTGTTGATAACAAAAAGGTGTCCAGGGTAAATAATTAATCTTGTTGATACGTAATGTTAGTGATGCTTTGTTGGCAAAATAGAGAAGCTATTGTCAGAATCCGTTATCTCGTTTTTTTTTAAATAAAAATAAAATCGAGCAGGCAATTTTTTTTATATTAAAGACAGCGCATGTAAAAATATGTAATATTAATGCGTTAGCCTATGCAGCTCTAGAAGTCTTTAATGGGATTTGAGGGTCAGCTTTAAAAAAGGTAATTACAAATATAGAAAAAAAACTTTTGTGTTCAAACATATTTGAAACAAGTTTTGTAAAATTAAAATTATTATAGTTTCCTTGTTTAATAACGATAACGGATACTTTCTTACATTTTAAGATATTTGTTAAATTACTATTTACGTCGTTTATATTTAAGGTTTTATCTACTCCAGTGGGATAAGTAACGCATTACGTCACTCATTTGACACTATTTCGGTTACGTAATGAAGCTCATTACACCACTCAGTTATGTAATGGTTTCATTACGCAACTGAGTTGTGTAATGACTTCATTACGTAACTGAAATAGTGTGAAATGAATGACATAATGACATTTGCCTACTAAAATATTTTTGAAAATGACAGATCTGACATTACTCTTAATGCACTTTTCTCAATTTTAGGCAGTCGTAGATAAAATTTTGTACAATACATGTGTGATAATGCATCATTAATATACTTGTGTGCTTACATAACTCGTGCTACGCACTCGTTTGTAACTTATACACACGTATATTAATGATGCTGTTATCCCACTTGTATAGTAAATAACTATTATGCTGTAGCTATTACGTACTCCAAAAATTTGCATATTTTTTAAATAAATTAGTTTAACTTTTGTCCAATGTTTCTGTATAGGTGTAAAAATATCAATGTACAGAGTAAAAAAGCTTATAAATAGTTAAAAATTTTATGATTTCCACTAAAAAAATTTAGTGTCTGCTGTATTTCAAACAAAACAAAAAAAAACACGTAAATATTAGGTTTCTACCGTACTTTTTTACTACAAAATTTTTCTATGCTCTTCTTGTGTACTCTTAGTGATAACCAGATTTTAGCTAACGTGCCATGAATATTTTTTGAATCCCAATCATCAAATTGCTCCTTTTTAGCCATGTTTTGTCTCCTCTAATCGACTCTAACTGTTTTAGTATTTAAGATCTCTATAGTGGCATGTCCGTGTACCACCACTAGTGTTGTAATGAACTTCATTACCTATCGGAAATAGTGTCAAATTAATTAAATCATGACATTTACCTACTAAAATATTTTTGAAAATGACAGATTTGACATTTTTCCTTAATGCACTTTTTTCAATTTTGGGCAGTTGATAACATTTTGTACAATACATGTGTGATAATTGCCATTACACCACTAGTGTTGTAATGAACTTTATTACCTAACGGAAATGGTATCAAATGAGTGACGTAATAAGTCCTTATCCAAGCAGTTGTAGATAAAAATATAAAACAACTTACATTATGCGAATGGTATAAGTATTCCACAGCACAAGCTTCACTTCAACGCCATAGGTACACAATAAAAAAGAAGTCATCAAGAACTCTTAAACGCAAACGAAGTTACAGCCAAAATGTAAATAACGTTTTAGACTAGTGATGACGTTTAGCAAACCTCAGCAGGAGTTTCGTCAAAAATAACAGCATTTAAATCACGCAGGCGTAGGTGAAAAAAATCGCTGGTGCTGGCATCTGCGGATTGGAAGCGAAACCTTCAGCATAGACATGAACCACAACAGAGCTTTCCCATTTAGCTGACACATCTATAGAGGTTAAGTGATTTGTTGCTTAATCTATTTATATAGATCTATTTATTTAGGAAATGAAAACAAATATCGACTGGTACAATAAATGTCAATGGGTAAAAACTACTCTTGTATTGCAAAAACGTTATCCTAATTAATGCTTCAATACACCAAAATGTTTGTAAAAAGAGAGGCGAAGAAAGTTACAATCTATTTAAGGTAATTGTGAATGCAAAACTGTAATTGTTTTCTTTTAAATTTATTTCTTTAATCTAAAGATTGTAACTGGATGCGTAAACAGTTTTATCTTGCCACATTGTAATAGTTATTTCACCTAAAAAGTTCTATACTTCTCCACTCTTACTTGATTATTAAAGTCAAATTGATGCAGGGCTTTTTGTAAAGAATTCATTTTTTTTTTAGAAATTCATAATAAGAAAGTTCTCCGTTTGTAGAGAACTGTTTAGAACACGCTGTATATTCCACTTTTTTAAATGTTAAGTATAGGTTGGTTTTAATAGCATAAGTACTTAAATACATTAATTAGACAGAATTCATGAGTATATTGTGTAGCCGAACTTTATAACCGCTAACTTATTAATAAATTTTAAATTGACTTATTTTTATGTATTTCTTAGACGGATTTAAATAGTGGTAGTTTTACTCCCAAACCATGATTTCCTTTGGTCTAAGCAGTTTTTCAGTCTTAATGTATCTATAAATTAGATGTAACTTAATAAGTGCATACAGTAAATTTCTCTGATAAGTTCTTACATATATTATACACCAATCCTATTATATTATTTTCGATCACATGTGTCAATTTGAGAAATCATATGAAACTTGGAGTGAAAACAGCCGTCTATACACATCCTGCTATTATACTTGTATACAGATACAAACAAGTGGTTACAGTTTGACCCAGTAGTATGAATAAAAATGCGAAGTTTGCTCAATAGCTGGTCGCAATAATATCATTTGTAAACTAGATGTGTATTACATAGTATTCCTAAAAATTATTAAATTAATCATGATTAAACGTAGTTTGAACAATTATTGTAATTACTACAATTTGATCAGGGAAGAATATAATGATCATCAATTATCAATATGGCATCTAATAAGCTTTAAAAACTGTCCAAAATGTTAAATTTTTTTAACCTTATGATCTCTTTCTATATTATCTATTTACATTTTATAATTAAGATCATTAGTTTGCCGTGCTTTGAAATACGTAGGAAACACTTCAATCTCATCATTAAGGCTTAAACAAAATGTGTAAAAAGTGTAAAAAATATTGGCCTAATTTATCTCAAGAAATGAGCAGTCTATTGAGCAGCTGCTTTCCTTAATTTTGATATTACAAATGTTTACTTATTTAAAATTTATTATCAAGATATTACTGTATTATTTAAACCTTTGCTTAATTTATCAGAATGGGTTTTTCAGAAAGAAGTCAATAGTAAAACTACTGCATGTTTTCGACAAAACTAGTACCTAGTTATAAGTACATCCTTAAAATATCTTCAAACTAGTATCCATGTGGCAATGTGTGTAAATGGTAGCAAGAATGTTTGAGTTTTAAGTAGTTTATTTGCTTCATATATTGCAATAGTCACCCCTCCTTCCTTAATAAAGTTATTAAAGCCTTACGTTACGGTGTCTAATAGTAGAACATGATTACTCCCAAACCAAGTCGGTTCACGCAATATCAAGACTTTAATTCCGAAATATCATTTGTTTAATGAAAACTTATGTCAAATCTTTGTGACAACCTCAATGAACGTCAGTGTCACTTCAAATCATGTAAATGGAATATCAATTGCAAATACCTCTTTGTTACAATACCTGTCATTCAATAAATTTGAAATAGTAAGTAGTCCTTTTATTAATTACTACACTTCACTCATGTACTGTTTATTTTAGTTTACTCAATAAATACCTGTGACTGCAGTTCGTCCAAAGAACTTAATCCGCCTTTTCTGAAATCCAAATGTATACCAAATACCGAGTAACCCCAGTACAAGCTCACCTTACTGTCAAGAACTGCAAACAGCTTCGGAAATGCCTCCTTCCAACTCTTAATCAGCATACAATTCAGCAACACGAACCTTAACAAAATCCTTCCAAACAAGATGTTGACAATCCAAATCATATGAATCCCGATCTCACAGAAGCCGCAGGATGTCACCTCAACTAGTGTCAATTTCAAAATGTCACTCAAACAAAAGTGCAGCCAAGTTCAACTCCATCAGATGAAAAACCACTTGCAATTCCCAAGACTCTTACTCCAAAATCCTGCCGTGTCCTATTCCCAGTAAATACAGCTGACGCTATGCAATTGACAAGGTGTAATTATTCGACAATAAACTAACCTCAACATCCAATTCCAGAAATTATATCACCAGCCCGTAGTATTTTAAATTATGTTCTTCCTACCATACACGTCTTCTTCATACCTTCTTTACATTCTTCAAGTTTTAACATTTTCACCTATTCT
Organism: Agriotes lineatus; assembly: GCA_940337035.1. Classification (NCBI taxonomy): domain Eukaryota; kingdom Metazoa; phylum Arthropoda; class Insecta; order Coleoptera; family Elateridae; genus Agriotes; species Agriotes lineatus. The sequence continues at coordinate 93,675,346 of OW679198.1, forward strand.
CTTCTCACCAATTTTACTATAAGTAAACTCTTTATCACACCAAAATAGATCATGAAATCACATTAGAAAAAGGGTTTATTTTCAAAATTTCAGTTTTTACAAAAATTACTACGATTTTCTCTCAAAAATTTCTATTGTGTATATAAAAATAAATATCTCCTTAGTGATCGATTTTACATATTTTTTACAGTACAACACTATATTTTATTATCACATTTAGTAACACCCAATATATTGAATAACATTTCTCAAATAAGTATTTGCTATTAATCGTCCACTATATTTCAGGTAACTTTTAAATCATTTTAGAACCTTCTATTTCTTATTTTTCTATGTTCAACTGAATTCAAATTATTCCGTTATTTTACAAAATACATGTTAATAATTCTGATATCCTTTTATTATACCCAAATTCATCTTTGTAAATCTAATAGTGAAATATCTTAATGAATTTCTTTAATATAATATCAAATTCTGGTCTTGCATTAATAAATTAACTTGATCTTCTTATATGCAATCCATTACAACATATATAACTTCAACAACATATCAACTATCAGATTTTTTGCAGTCCTGTAACGCATCTATCAGGTTATTTCGTACACTAGGTATATGTTAGACTCAAATACTGAATTCGCTCAATTGCCGAAATGGAATGCTCAGACCGAGAACTGCGTAAAACCTAAGTTATTGACAATAAAAGATTTTTAACGTATGGTATACGTAACGTACCTACGACTTTTATATAAACAAATTGTATGTAACTCTCATACTTTTAGAAATATCCCTGCACATAAACATAAGGTGGCTTAAACGTATTGCAGCACAGGGCATAAGTGCATAATTATTTATAATTAAAATCTTTCTATAAACATTGAATTTTAAATATGTTAGAGTGAAATATCTAAAAGCTAGAAATGTATTCCAAATTTTATCAGTAAAGTACAATCCCGGATCGAATTTGCATTTCGAATTCCACCCACAACAGCGGTGCATGTGTCAGAATCAAGGGTGATGGATGATGCTGTTGCTGCATTCTGCACCCTGCACAATGCATTGCATTATGCAACAGTGGATAAACCAAATCTTCAGCAAACTCGTACGCTTTCAGTGCTCATGCCCGGATATAAAGTAAATTGAACCTATAGAAAATTTACCGATATTGCAATTTTATGGAGATTACTTAGACAAAGACAGCTACCAGCGCGAGTGCTGCAAAAATGCATTCGGGAAGTAATTTAAATTACGAACATTAGCTAAATTTACTCGATTTAACTTCTAAGAGCAAACCCGCCTCTCTTTTCGGGCAAAATTAAAAATCAAAGAGCAATTTCATGAGTCACGTACTGAAACAAGCAGGCACTTTAAATTACAATAATCTGAAAACCGAGATTCTTTCAGGGAACGAATGAGAGATAAAGCAATTTTCCCGACGATTCACGAGCCCAATTCGCTAGACTAAAAAATTAATCAGTGGAGACTCAATTACACTTCTTGTTTTTTGTTCAGACACTTTTCTGCTCGAAAAGGTATCGGAAATTACATCTCCCCCAGCCGCACGCGTTTTGAAAAAAAGGGGCGCAAAAATTTTAATTCGAGGGTAGGAAAATGCATAATCCAATATTAGATCCCGTTGTCCTGACGACGGGAAATAGGAAAAAGTCAACTGCGGCCTTCCGGATATCGAATTAAATATAGAAATGAATTCCGCGTACCGGTCCCACGGAGACCGAAGGTGCTTCTGGAAAAATACTTTAAATTATTGCATTTCTTGCTATCGTCTTCATTTATTTTTCAAAGATCGTGCATCATCCCTCTATGGAAGTAATGAACATTAATATTTTAAGTCCGCGAGTTAGTACACTCATGGGAAGAAGCAGCGAGGAATTTGTTTGAAATTCGTAGCTCAAGATATACGCAAAGTGCAATTCCAAACTTAAACTATAGCTTCTATTACACATGCTATTTAATACATGGGGAGTAGCATACTAGAAAGTAATTACAATTTTAATTTATCGTACATAAGTGCATAATGGGTTACCATAGCATCAAAGCTGATGATAATTATAATTGTCATACTCACCCTTACCGATTGCTCAAAGTAGCTTTTAATTATAAACCTTGAAATTTTCTTATTTGAATACTAAAATAAATAAAAAAAGATGTTAAATGTTAATAAATGACGCTTATAGTAATCGAGCTCATAGATTTTATGTCATAGCTTGGATTAAACTTGAAAAATCCATGTTTTTGTTTCCACGTTCATACACATGAGCGAGAACGTTTATTAAACAAATTTTACTAAATTCATGTTATAAAAAAAATAATGTCTTAAAGCGTGCATATAACTGCTGCTAGTTTGGTATTTAAATATAACTACATTACTTTATGAAAAGAATTTTATATTTATCTGGTATAAAATATTTGCACGCATCAAGTCATAATTTCCATTCAAATACTTTGCAAACATCTGGAAATATAAAAGGAATTTTTACTTGATAACCTATATCAGTGTTACACAAAAATACATAAATACCGACCGTTATGAAGGATATTTCTTTCCGGGCGCCATTTTGAACGTTGTTAATTTCTGACCTTTTCGGGGAAGCCATTTCAGTGTGTTCGATCTTTAATTTTAATTAATTATGAAACATCAACTCCATTATAATACAATTTGTCTGTCTATCTTATATTTGACCGTTTCAGATTCTTGGCCAGTTTTATCGTCAACATATTTTGTAAATGAAAATACCTCAGAATCTCAAAATTTTATTCAGTAACATTTTAATAAATGGTGAGTATGAGAATATAAATCGCATTAGCTGACATAAAATTTAAATAAATGAATTGGAAACATAAATATTATATTAAACGGCATTATTTTCCTTAATACTGCTGAACCAGGTATGCTGGTCGTTCTATTTACTATACAATTTTAATAATTGTCACAAGCTATTCGAACGTTTCAATATTAGTAAGTGTAAATGTAAGTTTTTATTAAGTGAGGTATTTTAATTTTCAGTTATAAATTTAGAACTCCTAGCAACCAATGCCTGTAAATGTAGATTCTTCAATTTCTAAATGTTGTCAGTGTGCATTATGTTATTTTCTATCATTTAAATTATATTGTCGTTATTGCAATTGTTGTGGTCGTGACCACTGATAATTAATTAGTAATCGCCATAAGTAGCACACAGGCTTAATACTTAATAATCTATTATGAAGTAACAGACATAGCTTAGCTACATTAATTACATTGTTCTGATATTAGTTACATGTGAGTTTTACCAATCTAATAAATACTCAGTAAACTCGCATCTTTCTCTTTTAATTAAAAAAATATTCTCTGTATTTTACATATTTACGAGTTTCTCGCTTCGTTCTATTGGACAAGCCAATCTGAGTGCTACAATTTGTGTTCGTTAGTCCAACACTATCATTATCAGGTTCACGTTTACATTTTGTATATTACTAGATACATCAAGATCGTTGGCACTGCTAAACAGTGTTTTATTGATTTATTCTTTCAAATGTGACTATTCCTGCGATAAACTTGATCATCTCCACCTTTCACTATGTATGACTTAAGTTTTTTACATTTTTGTACAACTTTAGCAGGCTCCCATACATTAAATTTTCTTATCGTAACATTCTGAGCAAGCTAAAAGGTATTTCTTGTCCTAGTAGTTCTATCATAATCTTGTTTCTGTACTATTTCTTTTGGGATATTTCTTTGCTCTACCTTAGGAACTAACAAGTTATCACTTACTGGTATCTTACATTTACGTCTCTTATTCGTTACCAACTGAGATGAAGTAAATCATATTACAGGTATAACAATATTCCTATATTCTAAATAAGCGTTACATTTAAATCACATCTTTGCTTTAACATATTTTTAGCAATCGTTTCATCACTTTCCTCAACACCATTGCTTTTAGGATAGTCACTATATCAAAATTAAACTCTTCTAAAAACTTTCTGAATCCGTATGAAAAATAAGGCATATTAACACTAATTAAAATATCAGGAACGCCATATGTAGCAAAACAATTCTTAAACTTTTATATCAGTGCCTCTAAAGTTTTCTTTTTAATAGGTATTACCTATAACCACTTAGAGTAATAATCAAATATTATTAAATAACTTTTACTACCGTACTCACAAATATCTGATGCTATCTATTTTAAAAAACGGTCTATTAGAAATTGGAATCCTACCGACTGCGCCATGCTATGGTCGTGGTGACTGATAAGTAGTAATTGCAATGCAGGCACTTAATATTTAATAATTTATTATGAAACACGTTACTTATTACATTCCCGAAAATGTTAAATTTAAAAAAAATAAAAATCAGAATTAAATTTAGAACCCAAAGTATAAATGTAAATATTTTTTTTATTATTGAGTTTCGTTATGAGTAACATATTATTTAAAAAAACCTATCTAGTGGAAAGTATAGAGAGTATAAAGAAATGTCGCTATGAACTTCTGCACTTTTTTCATTAACCGTTTCTCTGTCAGTGGCAGTTTCTAAGATACCTATGGGCTTAATAAAACCTCCTTATACAGGTTGCCTAAAATTGTAGGAAACATGGCAACAGTACTTACTGTAGTAGCTCGACAAAAAGTACAATAGTGCATGTACCCTGTTATTTTCTCTTGGTAAAATATATATCCATTACTATTTAGCACATTTATGCTTTTTGTTCCCTACAATTTTAGCAACTGGTATATAACTATATTAACTAATACCAAACAAAGGAAATATACAAGTAGCAGAATTGACTAAACAACCAAAAGAATCATACCAGGCTAAAACACTCAAAAAATTACAGACTTGGAGAAGCAAGAACGATTAAATTCCTATCAACGCGGTTAAAAGTTAAAAGAAGCCATAAGAATAGCTGTACAGAAAGTTTGCATAGTATAATAGACAAAACAGGTAATCCAAGATATCTAAGCCTAAAAAAATATTTAAAATACCGTGGGAACAAAAGAATAAGAAAATAAGTTAGAAAGTATAACACTGAACAAATAACGGAATCTATAGGAAACGGCATGAACATTAAGAACAAGTAGATCTAGTGGGAAACCGAATATATAAAAATTTTAAGATAAAATTGTCACAGTTACAAATAATGAGCAAGAAAGTTCTATAGAATCTTCACTAGGTCGGATGAAATAAAAAGAACAACAAAGAAATGCAAAATACAAATTCCCAGGAAATACCAGAAACTGAAATGATACAAAACAAGGCAAAGTCACTGTCGAAATGGTTAAACTAGGAGGTGACATTTTATTAAAAAATATAAAAGACCTACTCAACCAATGTCTTGTAAAAGGAAAAATCCCACAAATTTGGGAAAACGGACACATAGTGACAATACATAAGAAAGGACACAACACAAAACTGGGAAATTACCGCCCACTAAGTCTTTACAAGAACGGATTAAAAATGAGCATTTCGAATACAGAAATGTTGAGCCCAGATACAACTGTTGTGATCGTGAATGGAAACAAGATAGAACAGGTTACAGAATCAAGCTAAGGAGATAATTAATAGAAGAATAAATACCAAGCTTGGCAAGACGAAACGTTGGAAGACTTCAGAGACACTAGGCAGACAACACTGGCACAAGAGAAACATACACGGAAAGAAAGTTATATGTCCAGAAGTTGATAATATAAAGTCTAGAAAAACAAAAAAGAAGAAGCAGATGAAAAAAAATTGTAAAATGAAATATTCAAAATCAAAATTAACAGATATTTACTTTAACATGCATTACTACTAAGTAACAATATAAACCATTTTACACTAAGCTGAAACTGCGATATAAGAGATAGATAATAGTAGGTAATAAGATTCTTTATTGTAGAGCCTGATCGTTCACTATTACCTATGGGAATTTAAAATGTTTAAAATTTAAACATGCAATACTTAGCTATTTACGTTATACGTCCGAGAAATGAATTATTACGGCACAAATAACAGAGTTATAGAGTTTTCAATTGCACCAATCCCAGAAACTGGTACACTTGAATTAGAGAATTTGCAAAATAAACGAACAAATGTCAAACTGACATAAGTAATATTTGATTTGACACAAATACGGTAGCCTAGATTTTTGGATAAGAGTTTTTAATAAAACCAATAATTGCAAAACCCTGGCAACGCAAAATTGCGGTCATCCTACCTTGATAGTGCTAAGCCCTGATTGGTTAAATTTAACATGTCTTTTTTCGGTTATCGCTTGAGATAGGACTTTTTTTTCTTCAAAATACCGATTGATACATTCACCCGAATACCTCCATTTCTCTCTGGGAAGGCAGTTCTGGAACACCCTGTATATTATATTTTATTTTCAAAAACCCGAACTAATATAAATAAAAATGTATTTCAAAAATTACGATTATCCGGAATTGACGTCTATGTTAGTTCCCCACAATCAAGAAGGCCAATGTCAAAATGATTCGAAAGCTAATCAAGTTGCGAAGTACTTTTACTCCGCTGGCATAAAAGTAACGCATTTGCAAGTCACATATAAGTTGTCACTTTTATGAGGTTTGCAAATAAAAAGTATAACGGTACTGGAACACAGTAATATATTATGTAATATGTTTTTGCATTACCAACCTATTTTTAGTTTTTTTGGGTTCGTTATCTCTAACGAGAAGGTCAAGTTCCGTATCCTGGTGGGTTAGTATGACAACAACAAAGTAACAAGCCCGTTATAGATATAACGGTACTTGGACTGTTATAGAAAATAGCAAAACTCAGGCCTAGTTTTTCTAACTTTTTCTCGGCCTGTTCCAAGGCACTTACCGATTTTGTAAAGTAATATACTATATTTGTGCCGTAAAGCTTCATTTTCCGTAATGATATTACTTTCGTCAAGATAAATATAGAGTACAGTAAAATAAAAGCAGTTTACAGAAAATAAATATTCAAAGTATTAAAGCTGCGTAATCGCCTAATATCCACCATTTATTGGTTTTTAGTACAGCTGTAGTGATGTGTTATATTTACTATACGTTATAGACGTTTCACGTAAGGTACTTACTTTCTTGCACTATTTTTAAAAGAAGCACATCAAATTCAACCAGTGAAAGAATTTTAAAGCGAAAGCTGAACGCACAGAAAATTAATTAAAATGAAGTTATGTTAAAATTAATAAAGCTCGAGGAACAAGGGAAAATTTACCTCTTTTCTTAAATTTAATTACCAATTAATTTGAATAAGGGCCGGCACTTTAAATAGACTATGAAATAAAAGCCACCCTAATTTAAAAACGCTTTTTTCAACACGTGCTGCATATTTTAATAAGAACACTTAAAATATCACTTTCGCAAATATCTAGATAAATTAATTTCTTAAGTTTAAAAATAGTAATTTATTATACAAGACGATAAAGTTAAATTTTATCCACGAGTTAATCGTTTAACGAGACAAAGTCGAGACGTTAATGATTCAATAGTCGATAGAAATAACTTTTTTCTACTCATGACATTTAAATCAGTCATTTTGAAATGGATTCCGATGGTTGAAATTGTATTTCAACCACTAGAGATTGAAATGTTCGGACTACTGGGATTTGAAACTGTTTGACATTCAATTGTTGACAAGAGAAATGTCACTTTATGTTTAAGTTTTTCTAAAGTGCATTAATTTGTTAAAATTTGTGAAAATTTGTAGAAAAAATAGTATATGCAACTTGTGGCTGATAAAATTTCAACGTCTCGAGTTACTTTTTTCAACTCGCTTCGCTCGTTGAAAAAAACCACTCTCAACGTTGAAATTTTATTTCAACCACTTGTCCCATAATATACTATATCGTCGTGTATAATACAATATTTTTTTCTATAGCAAGAACTTTAACAATTTCAAAAAAACATAAGGGCAGTCAATTACATTTCAAAATGTCAGTAGCTAGATTGGGTTGCTACGATAATACGAAGCTGTCATATTTAATTTAAACAAAAGAAAATTAAATTACTTTATCTATACTTGGTGTTAAAGTGCTACTTTATCTACCCTTGCTGTTAAAGTAAAACTTGACCTTTTGTTTTGAGTTGATAAAAGCACACTTTAACATGTGCTATAGAAAAAAAAGCATATTTTCCAGGCTGTGATTGATCGATATATTGCTTAGGTTTTAAAATATGTTTAGATTAATTTTGTAACAAAAAAGAGCAAGCAAGGGGTTGAAATTAACATTTTGTGGCATACTTTACTTACTTAGTTATTCCCTCTTACCTGTATCGGTGTAGAGACATTTTTGTGGAAAATATGAAAGGGTAATTTGAAAGTGATTTCTTTATGCACGATTAAAAAACTTGATACCGATCTATTTTTATTTTTAGTAGTATCACTTACTAATTAAAATCAATCAGAATCATCCGGTTAAGATAGAAGTAACAATTTTATTACATTAAAAATACTACATCTTCAGTATTAAATTGTTTAATTTTACAGTTACTAAACATACCTTATCATATCAGCTCGAGAAATTCTTACAAGAAAGTTTCAAAAATCAATCAGAAATTTCAACTGAGGTATAATTAAATCAGGCAACTACTTTAACTTTTAAACATAATTAATGGCGATCAAGCAGCTAAAGTAAAATTCATATTTTTATTTTGTTATTTTAAATAAACTATTAGGTAACTCTCAAATCTTAATAGCAAATATGCAAGAAAGCATCTGCAACTGGTCAATTAGAATCAATCACAATCACCCAGTTAATTAACCAGAATTAATGTTGTCATTGAGATAACAACACAAATACTGTCACATTTAAATTATTTATTTTAAAAATCCTAAATTATTATAGTGCCTCAAATATTAGCCACAAGATCACCAATTGGAGATTTTAATTAAAATGTTTAAGCTTGCCAATTAACATCAACCACAATCGGTAAGTCAACATAAAATTAATATTTTCACTTCCCTAACTTCTGTTATTTTATACTGGTTAATTATAAAGTTCATAACTCATTAGAACATTTCAAATGGCAAGGCATTTATTAGCAAGTTAGATATTCTAATAATAAAATCAAAGTATAAGAAATAGCTGGTATGGTTTGTAAATCTAAATTAATGACAATCAATGAGTTAAGATATAATTAATATTGTCATTGGAATTAAAACACAACTTCTTCCACTTTAAATTGTTTAATTCTAAAGTTGCTAAAGCTATTATAACATCTCAAATATTAGTAACAAGGAAGCTCAGAGAAGCAATTAGGAATTCCAATTAAAATAAATATTAAATCAAAATAGCGGAGGGAAAATTAAACAGAACTCGAACTTACTTTTAAACTTCTATCGTACAATTACCGCTTTGAACTGAATTGCGAACCAATCTCGGTCTCGGTAGCGCTTTGCGTTGATTAGTTTTCTAAATGAGTTATTATGGTCGTTCGAACAACCAGAATTATACCGTAAACTCAAAGAAGGGTGTACACCCTTATTTAGCTTGTATCGCTACTTATCGGGGCAAAAACTTCCCGCAAGCGAGAACTTCGTTAAGCCGAAATCAACACTTAAGCGCAAACAAATGCTGTGGTTTTGTCTCGCGCAGTTTTTGCCATCGGCGGTAGTTTTGCTCCTGGAAGTTTTTAGTTGGAAAAGTCCGCGGGTCGCGGAAGTTCAGCGAACACAAAAACATATCGTAGTGATTTTCTTTGTGCTTTTAGCGCGTTCCTTTCTTTAAAATTACAGCGTTTTAAAAAGTAATGCGTCTACTAACTTTCCTTCTTAGTTGTTAAGAAGGTGACTCGAACGTTCTTGCCACAAGGGAAATCAACCTTGATGGCTTATATGGGTTAGGAGATCTACTGGACCCCGAACGGTCATATTATGAGAGCATTACGCACATTTCTATCATTGGAAGGTCTCTTGTTAGCAGTTCCCGTTACCTTTAGATGTCCCTTATTACTGCGCCACCTATAGTTTACAATCTGATAAAATTTTAACGAAATGGACACCGGTTACCGACTTTGCACCCTTTTTCAGCATCCGGACGATACACATGTGCAGGCAATTAATTATTTGTGGCTAGCAACTGTGAAGTTTACTCTCGAAAGGGCCTTTATGCTAATTTAACGCCCGTATTATGCGGCAATGTTGCAATATTAATTGCTATCTGAATAAAATACACACACGCTCTCGCTTCGGTTTTTTATTTTCTGTTATTTCTAAGCACAGTACTAAATCAACTGCCGTACTTGCATTTAACGAATTATAAATTATCAGTAATTATTAAGTACTTCTATAAATAGGTGTTGTCTATGAACAACCACCGTTTAATAGTCATATGCATCATTAACTAACATTCACATCTATTCCAATTAATTTGTTGACTAAATATAGACACGGAATTTAATTAAAATCCTATAATGAACAAACAGCTTTTGTACTAATTTGATTAAGTGAGAGGCTTAGCTTTCGTAAATAATCAAAAATAATATTATTGATAAACACAGTTTACGTTCCTATTAGCAGTTACATTTCTGATTCTTTGTAATTATTTTGGAAACGGAATATAATATAAAATTAGAAATTTGCATCAATTATTAAAATATAAACAATTTGAAGTACGTTCAAAAACGTTTAATATTTTTAGTACATTGTGCAAAAATGACAACTCACACTGATAAGATTGCTTTACTATTTAATGACTACTACATTTTTGGATTAAATTTATATAATTCTAAATTTACAGCTTACTTGGCATTAAATAACGTTACATGGTGAAATCAAGATTTAGCATTTCAATAAATAAGTATAACAAGTTACAATAAAATTGCGCATCATTCATTTATATCTTCTTCAAAATAATTTGCTATTTTGTACTGCATATCTTTCATAGTTTAGGAAAAAGTTTCTTCTTATGGCTATTAATTGAATCCATACTTTATATATGCTTGGAGTTTCGTACACATAAAGCTCGCTTTGAAAAAAAAACATACAGCGAAGCTAAAAGACATAGAGTAAACAGCATATATTTCTAATGATACATATAAAAGCTGTCGTCAAGCTGTAGCATTATTAACATTAGTTAGGTGCTACTTGCTTCTCTCTATACTTTCCAATTATCCAAGTTTTTATTTCATAATAATATATTCAGTAAATCAGTAAATAACATTTTATTTCATTATTAAGTAACTTATTTAGCGATTAAGTACGCATGTACCCTTAACGCTAATAATGTTGTAATTATGTCTGATTCTCAAAGTGCACTGCAAGCGCTCAGACATAGAAAACATTACTCTAACTGTCATCCTTTGGTGTCTGAGGTAGTATCCAAATATTGTCTTCTTGAACTTAAAGGGGTCGAAGTACGTTTTTTCTGGATAAAAGGACATTCGAATATTCAACCTAATGAAAAGTAGATAAGCTAGCTAAGGCAGAAGTGCATAGAAACACCATTGACAACAATAACATGTCTGGGCAAGACCTAATTGTTTTGGCCAAATCAGATATTCTCAGACGCAACTGGAACACTCGATGGCGAATGTTTTACAGTGAAAGAATGACTCAATATGCTTTGATTCATCCGAGAGTCGATTATGCCCGCTGGTATAAGCAGGGGAGCATATCTAGATTTTCTACTCGACAGTTGCAAGACTGAAATTTGGACACGGTTGTTTTCCAGCTCACTTGCATAAAATTAATTTGTTAGATTCTCCAAAATGTGAATGTGGATATGAAGTGGCAGATTTGAACCACATTATTTTTGCTTGCACCAAACATCATATACAACGCACACAGTTTATGGAGCAGTTAGTAGGTTAATGGGTATTTCGTTTCCTTAAATGTGGTCAGCATGCTTTTTTCTAACAATATAAATATTTATAAAGTACTGGTGAAATTTTTGAGTGAGGCGTCAATTAAGATTTAAATTATTGAAATTTTGGTCGTGTTAAAAGTTTAACATTAAGTAATTTACTGTAACAAATTCACGTGGCGGATGGCTAAGATCCCAAAAAAGCCTTAATAAAAAAAAAAGTAACTTATTTTTAACACATCTTAACCTTTAGGTTCCTATTAAATTAAATATTTGTTCATAAACTAATTATATTACCATAAGAAACGAAAATAACTCAATTCTAGCTTGATTAAACACATTATAAATATTAGTAGTAATGTATATTATATAGAGTTAAAAGTTTTATTTGTTCCTTAAGTGTAAACATCAAGTCACTGTATTCACCTTAAAAATGTCTCTTAACTGGCTAGCCAGTATAGTTATTAACGACATAAGGCCGTTAGTTTCATCACATTTACAAAAATTGATATTTAGAGCAATTTAAATGAAAAAGTTAAATAGTATTAGTAAAGGGTGTTAGAATACTCGTCTATCAGAGTCACCTATGGAAAAAAAATACGTTTGGCAATACTGAATGTATTGTTGGTGACACTGTAAGTCTATTCAAATTCGATGTTAGTGGTTAGGTTTTGCGTCAGTCTGTTTCAAAACTAACGCAAAACCTAACCTACTAACCTCGAATTTGACATAGAATAACAGTGTCACCAACTATACGTTTCAGTATTGCCAATAATGCCAATGCTAAAATGTTACTGTTCTGTTATTTCTTAAAGGCCTATGCTGTTAATATATAACAGCCATGGCTGTTATGGGAAACTTTTCAGTCAGGTTGACAGTCCTTGTTATTGACAAATAACAAGTAGGTGTTATGAAAAAATTTTACTGCTAGCCAGTAAAGGTTTACACCATGCTCATAGATAAATGATAGCGAGCAAAGCAGAGTTGTCTTCCTAATTATGTGTCATAATGATGAATTTAGTTAGTTGCTTGTCAGTTTGACATTGTCAATAAATTTATAGTTTATAGTTATTTACAAGTGAGGAACAAATAAAATATTCAACAATACACGCAAGGTAATGGGTTTTATGGCTCCAGAAGGTGACTGGCTCGCCAGTCATATCCTTCTGTCTGCCAGTAAAAACCCTTTTACCAAGCTAGTAATGTTAAATACTATAAACAACGATCGGTAAAACTACAACTAAGACAAAAACTGGACTCTTGATAGAGATTTTCGCATTATTTGATTAGTTTTAATGAGGTTATAAACAGTTACAGTTACTATAACAATTTTGATCTACAGCAATGTCTAAACAAGTTGTCAATTAGGTTAGATATACCTAGCAACTACTACATATTACATATTCAAGCAGTCACATTCACAACAGAACATATTTACTGTTTTACTTTTTGTATCTTGGATAGTACGTCAAAGCACCACCTTCAGTGTAGAGATGGTATCTGACCCCAAAAACAAAGATACGTTTTAATTTCCACAGCCGCCCCTTATGGACTTTTTTAATGAACATGTAAAAATTTTGTCGTGCTCACATGAATAATATGTTGGTGGCACTGTAAGTCTATGTCAAATTCGAGGTTATCAGGTTAGGTTTTCCGTCAATTTTGACACAGACTGCCGCAAAACCTAACCTGTGTACCTCGAATTTGACATATACTTACAGTGCAAATTGGGGGTGTTCTGCTCCCTCCGATACCGCTATCAAAAATAATCCTTACAGATTACACTTATACATGCCTCCCGCAACATTCGCCAAAAAATAGGCCTTAACTAAAAATCACTAAAAATGTCACCAGCTCTCCTACTAATAATCAAGAAATTAAAACTGCCATTAGCAATCAAAGCTAGATATCAACTATATCATTTACTACACGCAACACCCAAGACGAAAGTCACAATGAGGTTCTGCCGTCACCATTAAAAGTAACTTAAGACATCACCAATTACCTAAACACAGTCAAATTAACCTGCTAGAAAGATGCATAGCTGTAGCACATTAACAAAAACAATTTATACTGTCCTTCTAATGTATCCATAACAAAGATACAACTTCAGACTTTTTGTAATTCCCTAAGACTAGGGCGCCTTAATATCAATTTGATGTAAACTCTAGGCATTACCCTTTTTCTGTGACTTCATGTCTAGGCCTTGATCACTCCATACTCCTCTTTTGCTCACTATATGCAGAAACGTTTGCAGCAGAACCAATCTACTACTTTGATCAATAGAAATACTGACTGGGCCCTATTCGGAGACTACCCTACTACAGAAAACTGAGAAAAAAGCGCAAAAACACACGCTACTAAACAAATAACAGAGATGCTTGAAGAATACCTTGTAGGCGTCACAAATTTTCTACAGCTACAGAAGTAACTGATTATTTCGCATGCAAAGTTACTATAAAAATCAAATGTTCAAAAGTAGTAGACTCACCGATCAGAAGAAGTAATGCTGAATGAAAACGGAATTATCAAGAGGAAGCTAGTACCTTTGCTGAACATCTAGGAAATGTATTTACACCTTTCTGAAATTCAACAGCTGACGAAGAATACATTCAACACACTCTTGATGGCCTGTACCAAATGCACGTCCCGATTACAAAGTTCAAAGTATCCGAAATCGGTAAAATACGATAAGGTCAGGCCCAAGAGAGATCCTAGTTTCGACCTAATAACGAATAAAATACTGCTGTATAGAAAAATGTACTAGTTTATGAGCGTAACTGCCTGTTAATATATAACAACTTCTCCTTTACAGCAATATCGAACCAATCTGGTGCTACGATATCAATTTTGGGAAAGTCAGTGATTCCAATATAGCGAAGCTACAACGCTTTAATCCAAAACACGACGAAACATATGTTCTACTATGTACCTAACCACGTGCTCCATCGGGATTTGCAAATCGCCACCGCCAAGGAAGGAATTGCTTCTCTAAGTTCCAGGTACCAGCAACTTCTTAAAAACCATCCCAATATCTGACCAGAAATTTGCTGATTGTTACGAACGTGAAAACGCTCAAGAGATTTGACTCACTGGACGTTTTCCCATCCTATACAACTTTAGAAGGTACACTATCCAGACTAACTTGAATCCTCGTGAGCAAGAACTATGGTTTTTATAGCTACTAAGTAAAATCAACAATCTACCTTACACGAACCTAATCTAAAAAATCGGGAGTGTGCTCCCCTAGACTTTCTCGCATTCGCCTTGGTACTGATAACTATTTAAGCTATCATACTGAAATTTTATATCTGGGAGTTTTTCTCAATAATAAATGTCTGTGCAAAATTTCGTGCAAATACCTTGAAGCAAACTGGTACTTTACTTGAATGGATACCGCTATCTGTTTAGGTAAAATGCCACTTCCGGTTAACCGTCATGCTGAAATGTAATATCTGGTAGTTTTTCTACATAAGAATGTATGTACAAAATTTGGTTCAAATATCTCGAAGCAAACTGGTACTTTACTTGAATAGGTACCGCTACCTGTTTAGGTAAAGTGCCACTTCCGGTTAACCGATTTCGCTCAAAATTTGATAGGAATCGACAAATTTTGAATAATGACTATGTACATAATTTCAAGGGTTAGCTTATTTCGTTTTTAAGCTATCGTGTTCACACACACACACACACACACACACACATACACACACACAGACATAATTCGAAAATGGTTTTTTCGGACTCTAGGAGGTCTAAAACGTCAAGATTCGTCAAAATCTCGAAGTCGATTTTTTTGACGATTACAATACTTTCTCTATACTACCGTATGCGAGAAAGTAAAAAGCGAGCGTATGAAAGAAAATATCTGAAATAAAATCTAAATACCAAGGTTATTAACAAGTTCATCGAGCCATTGCTGGAACGTTGTTATTTTAAAATTATTACGAAGGGCGGGTGCGAACATCTTCTCTGCATTCTAAGCGCTTGTGGTTTGGAGAAAATACGCATGATTAGCGGGACTTACCTATTGCTGGAGTACAGCGACGCCAAGCGTACATAAGGTGGTAAAACAAAACACCTGACA
The DNA here is from genome assembly GCA_940337035.1 of Agriotes lineatus. Taxonomy (NCBI): domain Eukaryota; kingdom Metazoa; phylum Arthropoda; class Insecta; order Coleoptera; family Elateridae; genus Agriotes; species Agriotes lineatus. The sequence continues at coordinate 93,691,225 of OW679198.1, forward strand.
TTGTGTTATCCAAGAGCTTAGGCCGAATAGCAGCACCGTAGACTTAAAAATGTCTTAAAGCAGGCGGCTTTTTCAGGTTCATAAAACGACGGTTTAATCAGTGAAGACCGGTATGAAGCCAGGAAAACCGAAAAAAGACCTATCGATTGAAAACGGCTGTAGAAAAATGCGAGAAATAACCGGAAATCCACACGCCCCCAGAAAAAATGAAGATTTACTCTTAGTTTAACGTAAATACGCCATAACAGTTGCTCCGAAAGAAATAATGGCGACGGTTTAAGGGGTAAATCCGATTTTAGCTCCTTCATAGGCGAACTACTTTCTAAAAACACAGGAAGATAAATCCAAACTTTCTAGGAAAAAATCGGAAGAAGCGTTGCTTCATCAAAAAGAGAGTACAAAATTGACATATGCAAAATTTTCCAAAAATAACCAAAATAAACAAAGGTAACGCGCTCCACTCACTGGCGCTTGAAAACTCCTGCGTGTAAGAAAACAGCATTGCTATATTTGAGAGTAAAATCCACTAAAAATACAAATTACGAAAAGCGATTTACGAAGGCGTAAAAAAAGTTACTGTATAGCGACGAAAATTCACGTGTCCCAGCCCACTTAATATTTAATTTTCATTTATTTCTACTTCATTAGGTCATTAAAATTACTTTAATCATAAATTATATATTATACATGTAAGCATCTTATAGGAGCCTGCTACTGGGGTAGCTCTTGCTGTATTATTCTGCAACCTATTGTCAATTTAGATAGATAGTAATCAATAATGGGCAAATACAATTGCAAAGTTTATTTTACAGCATTTTAATAAAATGCAATATCATAAGTTATTCTTACATTATAAAACTGTTAAGTCAGCCAAAATAATAGCTTCTGCTTTGGCTAACTTCAATGTAATCGTATGTAGTAAACTTTTTATATTGTTTAAATGCAATCAGAATTGTAATGGGCTAATATTTTCGAGTTTAGAAATTATACTACTGGCATGATTACGTTATTGCAGCTTCATTGATTAGACCCTGTCAATATTTCGTTACAATAGTAGAAGTTGCAACAATATATGTTTATAAATTCTAGTTTCTCATCACACAGTGGCGGCTTACTATAAGAAGCCAATGAGCCGTGGTTCTATCATAAGGAATCAAGATTGTTTTCATTTTAACAGATACATTTTTCTGTACTACTTTTTCAGCATTGTTTTTATTTTAAAGGTTAAGCAAAGCACGAGTAAATTTAATTTCATGAATATGAATTGTACGATAAAAGCTGCTTGAACACATGGTAGCCAGATGGAAATTGACTCCCAGCTTTTTCACAGTTTATAGAGTGCAGCGGAGGTTGAGCGGCACGAAGTAAGTCCAAAGATACGGATATTTTAACATTCAGTGTGAGCCATTGCAGTGTTGGATCAAGCATCAAGCAGCCTCAGTCTGTCGTCGCCCCTGCTATAAAGTGCGCGTGACGAGTTTCTGATTACAATTTTTGTACGTAAGCGACTCCAACGAGTTAAGATGAAGCAAGACCGCATCCGGGAAGCATATTCGGAAGATTGTGTGTATGTTTGCGACAGAAGAGATATTGGGGTTTTCGCATGCATCTATGTATCTCAAACAGTAGGGATGCAAATTTTTTGGGCGGAATTCTACATTTAAACGAAAAATAATAAAGAAATATTTAATTAACTTCATCATATTTTATTAGCCTGTAAAGTTTGGTATATTTTCGCCAGTCTGTATGCGAAACATTTCACTCTTGGCATATTGAAATCTGTCTTTGTCTGTGAGGGAGTGGAAAATATAATTCTCTACGAGCCGCCACTGCTCGCACAGTGTTTACCACTTTTTTGTCGAGTAAAGTCTTATACATATTATAGGTTAATGTCTACATAAAGAAGCTGTTGTAGCATGTAACATATACCAAGGGACATCTATCATTATTGATTTTGGATTGACTTAATTGAATAATAGCTGCATTATAGATAATAACGATACAAGTTTGATTATGAGCATCCTAACGAAACGAGTTTGATTGTCAGAACGAGCCTGTGAGCCGAGTTCTAAGGCAATCAAACGAGTTTCGGTAACTGCAATAAGCAAACGCGTATTGTTCAATATTTTATCTTCATCAATAAATTCTGGTTCAATGTATTCTTTCTTTTGTAAAAAAGGATGCGGTAATAAATCTCTTAACAATACTCAAATTAATTTGGTAAACAGTCCATAACAGCACCGATGACGATAAAACTTATTACGACACTTATTAACTGAAATTCAAGGCCCACATGAATGTCACGATCTTCTTAGATGAATTATACCTATACAGGGTGTTAATGAATTACAGGGACAAACTTCTAGAGCTTAATATAAATGAAAACAATTTTTGTTTGTTAATAAATGTATGGTCAAAAGTACCTCCTTTCAGGGATAGAGCTTCTCAAATATTCTTTAAGAAGCGCCTAAATGTAGGCAACCCAAATTACAATTATTTGCACAGGTCACACGGAATTTAAAAAAAACGATCTAAACATACATGCATTCAAATAACGTCAATTTTGACATAATTCGATATTTTCGTGATTTTTTTACTTTTCTTGCATTCAATTCTTTCTGTGCGCTTTATAATTCGTTTTTTACTTCCCTCGTCTGAAAGACGAAGGAAGATTGTTTTCGTTCTGCGATTCTTTTAATAACTATTTTCGTCGTTATTTTCGTTCTGTGTTTCGTATTTGTGTGTTATGGCGAATTATACTTTTGCCGAAGAGCTTGACATGATGTTCATGTATGGAGCTGCTTGGAGTAACGCACGCGAAGCTGCTCGCCTGTACCAAGAACATTTTCCGAATAGGAATCATTCATCATACAAGGCCCTTAGTGTAGTTTCACGTCGGCTGCGGCAGGAAGGTACATTCGTTGTCTACAGACACAACTCTGGAGCTACCAGAACAAGGCGAAAGGTGGATTTTGAGGAAGAAGTTTTGGAGAGAGTGGCTGAAAATCCTTCTACTAGTTCAAGAGCCATAGCTCATGAAATGGCAGTGAACCATGTTTTACTATGGGAGGCACTACATGAGCAGCAGCTACATCCGTACCATCCAAAAAAAGGTACAAACCATGGTTCAAGCATATTTTTCCAGAAAGGTAGAATTTTTCCAGGAATTTCTGCGATGGTGTAATGAGGATCCAGAATTCCAAGTAAACGTTCTGTTTAGTGACGATGCATCTTTTACGAAAAAAGGTGTGGTTCAAAAAGGATACCAGCAAAGATTTTTAGTGAACATTTGGGCCGAGATTGTTGGCGATAGACTCATTGGACCATATCTGCTACCCCAAAGGTTAACAGGAGCAATTTATTTAAATTTCTTGAGTCATGTCCTGCCTGAACTTTTGGAAGATTTTCCACCTCAAACGTGGCTGCAGAACGATAGTGGACTTGCTTATTTTTCGGAGGAAGTCAAAGAATTTTTAAGTAACACTTTTCCCAACAGATGGATAGGTCTAGAAGGGCATGTGGCGTGGCCTCCAATTTCTCCTAATTTGACCCTACTTGATCTTTTTTTGTGGGGTTATGTAAAAACGTTAGTGTATGCTACCCTAGTTGAAACTGTAGAAGAACTTACGGCTCGTATTCTTACTGCATATGAAGAAGTTCAACAGACTCGTAGATGTGCTTCTTGTGTAGAAGCTGGGGGGCGACATTGTAAACATTTACTATCGAGAGATACAAAAAAAACTGATCCTAAGCAGGCTGTGGAAATTCAAACGTATGAATATATGTTGGTAGCACTGTAAGTTTTGACACAGTGACGCAAAACCTAACCTGCTAACCTCGAATTTGACATAGACTTACAGTGCTACCAACATATTATTCATACATTTGAATTTCCACAGCCCGCTGAGGATCAGTTTTTTTATCTCTCGATATAATTTTGTTAATTTTGGTATTAGTTATGTTAAATTTTTCAAATAGTTGATTTTTGATTTGTTATTTTGGTTTTTCTATTGCTTAGTTTTGAAACATTTTGTTAATTAAGTTATTTTAAATTTAATTTGAATTTGAAAAGTAGGAAAGAGGGCTTTATTTATCCTCTATTAATTTCCGTCGTTATGGAAACAAATAGTAGGTAGTAAATTGAGTTGCCTACATTTACGCGCTTCTTAAAGAATCTTTTAGAAGCTCTATCCCTGAAAGGAAACACTTTTGACCGTACATTTATTAACAAAAAAAAATGTTTTCATGTATACTTTAAGCCCTAGAAGTTTGTCCCTCCAATTCATTAACACCCTGTATAATTATCTCAAAATCGATGGGCTTATTTTCATAAACAAATAATGGCATCTAACATACCACTATTCAATGAAAGTAATAAGAGCAACAGTAACTCATTGTAACGCTCCAGGCATCTGTACACGTCTGAGTAATAAGGTACATAGCAATACAATACTTTGAATTAGAGTAGCTAATTTATTCAAGTATTCCAAGGAACGAATCAATTTTAATTATATCCTTTAGATTGTCTTCTGCTCAAATGCATCTTACGTGATACACCATTTGCTGTAAAAAATATGTGAGGATATCCGAATAAAACTAGATTATGGAGACTTACTTTTACCAAGAAATTAAAAAAAAAATAAAATATGCGAAGTTCTCGTTTGGCCAAGCATAATTTGCAGAGTAAATTATTGCTGAGTTTTCAGTACTTATCAAAAATTGGACACTAAACAGCTTATTGGAAAAGTATTAAATACAAAAAAAATCGATTCACGGTCACAAAATATTCTACTAAAAGCGTCTTAGGAAGAATTAACGTGAATATTTATTTGTCTATTGATTCTGTTATTGGTTTATTTGACCCTGCAAGACACCCTCGTATCCATATTACCCAGTTTATCAGTAATTTAAAGTAGCAAAAAATATTGTAGTTGTTTTAAAATGTGTAAAGATACAAAGAAAGACAATGATTCTAGAGGTTCATACAAAACATAAGGATAAGACTAAACTAATATTCTATTACATTTTATTTAATTAAGGAAAGATCTACTGCAGGTACACTACAGAATAAACAAACAAATAACTTGCAAATTTTATATTTTGTCAGATTCAAAATTGCGGCTACAATAATTACAGTAAATAGTATTTCTCTTGAAAATATATGATATATAACTTTAAAATTCAAGAGACACAGCTTACAATGCTACTAGTGAGACTTTGCTTAATAAAGTTACGTTACATTACCTTCTGTCTCATTCACCTCAAAACGTTTGTACATAAAAAAGACAATTGCTTTTGAAGAATTATCTATTTTTTAGACATTTTGAGCTTTGGGAACAAATTTTCAGTATATTGAAACACTACTCAAATGTCACTATTTTTATCAAATTGATACTTATTCTTAAATGTTACTTTCATGCTCATACCTATGCATAACTAATCTAAAATCTCTATCAAATTATGTTATGTAAGATTAAGCAGCATTAAATCGAGATTCGCTTCGGAATGTTTGAAACTACCTGCTATAGGTAGCCGAAACTTCAGCGCCTTGGAAGATAAATTTGATTTTATGCCCCAGACTTCCTTACTTAATTTTGTATGCCTCGAAGCAATCTGAGTCAGTAGTATATTTACGGTATCTCACTGCAATGTGTTAACTGAATCCGAATGAATCGATACGAGCAATGCCTGGAGCAAGAAGGGTAATGTGAGATCAATACAGATGAATTAAGAATTGAATAATGGCAATAAAACCCTCTTACTGAACACTAGGAATTTATTTAACAGGGAAACGGTTAGGAGGTTATAAAAATAATTTTAATTTAAAAGATAATAAATTTAAAATTACATTAACAGGTTGGTGCCAAATTCTGTTCAGTCGTAACTGCAATTTCTTAATGAGATTTAAAATCTTCTTTTTATAAATTTGTATAGACACCTTCAGGAAAAACCTTCGAAATTACTCATATATACATCACCACATATATAAATTTCACAATATCGACATTAAATTTTGCAGCTTCTGATAAAACTCCATATTTCCATTCAAATCATTCATTCCTGCAAAGAGTTTGGCTCGCAGCGTTTCCGTGTTTTAGCATTTAAACCACAGTCAATTTGCTGCTCAAATTTTAATTTCCAAATGCCCCACTTATTTCGCCATTAAATGCAAATTCCGAAGTGCTTAACGAAAGTTCCTAGCGACTTAATAAAGGACCGAGCGCCCAAAAGCCCACAAAGAAAGCTCCACATTGGGATCCGTCTTCAGTTATGCGGTATGTGGAATATAATGCCTCGCGCTTCCTCTAAATAAGCTACCAAAGCTCTAAACCCACTGTATTATTATGGGGTATTACAGGAATAACGGGGTCTTGTGAAATGGTACGACCCTTTCAGAAATGTGTGACAGCGCACCAACCATTTCGCAATACCTACTCTTTTATTTAGTTCGCTAAACCAGAAAGCCTGCATGTTTGCTGCATTGCTCAGGAGGTGAAAAGCAGGGAATGCAACAAACGTGTTATTGAAAACGTGAAGACGTTTTTTAGTCCGCAGAAGTTCCATTTTTTTTTATTAAAAAATTTCTTTAAACTTGAGACACAGCCTAGAAAGATATCTACTGGGTAGTAAGTAACACAGCTAGCTTACGACCATTAAGGAAATAACTTTTTGTTAGTGTTCAATATGTAGAATAAATGGAAACTTATACAATGTTATGTTAAATTAAATGTGAATATTGTCGATTTATACTAATTTCAAAACATGATAGTAATGTAAACTGTTCAGCTTTCAGATCTTTTATATACTCACATAAATGTTGCATTAAGTAAATATATGCATTATATGCACTACTGGCATAATTTATCCTAAACTCTAATACTTGTAGGTAGTTATACATATAATTTTTACAAATCAAGTAAACATTTAACTTTGCATTTTCCAAATAGACATATACTAAAAGAATGGTTTGATAGCAAATCTAACGAATTAGTCCGGCCATAAAATAAAGAAAGAAAGAAAATGTTTGCAACATAATCTCAGAACAGTAGAAAAGAATATGGATCCAAAAAGAAAAAGGTTAGTAAAAACAAGTATTAAAATAAGAAGTGAGTGGTGGAAGAATAAAATGGCGGGTCTGGGAAAATGTAATAGATACAACAGAACCAAAAATATAAAGAACTAAATGGAGAAAATAAACGAAACAAAGGAAATAAATTTTAAAAATCACCATGCAGAATATTTGAAAATTAAAAAAAAATATCCCGGGAACCATTAAATTTAGTGGATAATGAAAAAAAAACACTAATATAACGAAGTACATAACATAATTAATCAGTTAACAAATGATAAAGCTGCAGCACCAGGCGATTTAATAGCGGAAATTATAAAGATGGTGAATCAAAAATAACGCAAGAAATTCCTAAAATATGTAGAGATGTATGGAATAAGGAATTCATGCCCACTGATTAGAAAAAAAGAAAAATACTATCAATATTTGAAGGTATAAACAGGGACAATTGTTCAAATTATATAAATATAACGCTTCTTACCGTAACATTTAAAATAATGACATGCCTGATTTATCAGAAATTGAAAAAAATCTGTAAAGGGGTTTACACGGAAATTCTCTCGCTCGAATTACATCAATTTGATGTCCGGTCCGCTTGCAGCCGCTTGAACAAATGAACCACGATTGTACTCAACTTGTACGAATTTCTGCTGCGTTATGAAAACACCATACTATTCTGTCCCATTTGTGATGTTTACCCCATATCTGTTAGGTCTCATTTTCGCCAATAATAAAACCTGAGCTATGTACAAATTATTACTTTTATCTACTTCTCAGTTCTCAGTAAAAATAAACAAAATTTTATTTTTTAAGGTGCTCATCCTACATATTGTTATGATATAGTGCATCAAGCCTAATAATTAATTTATCAAAGTTAATCATACCTAAAACTTAATTATGTAATAATAAAAGTACCTAATTGTTTAAACATTATATTTATAAAAGGTGAATTTAAATATTAAAAGATTAGTATAGATATTTGAAATGTATTTGATAATTTGCAGATTTAATTCAGATTCGGCAAAACATTAAATATTCTTACATTTATTAAAATGATATTTGGAGTAATAAAGATGGTTATTTAGTAGTATCAGAGAATGATTCGTAATTCATGTTAATGAGTTAATATTTTGAAAAAGTCACTTGAAATGTCAAATTAGTATAAATAAATTGTATTTTAATTTAATCTAGAAGTGTTAGTTTAAAAAATGGATAAATAGAGATAACTATGGTGAAATTGATTGAGAAATAACAACGAATTTTTGATTAGGATAAAATGTAGATGTCAATTTTGTAACAAGCAAAAATTGAAAATAAAACTTAATAACAATTTTTTTTCTAATTTAAATATTAACAATGGGTATAAGTGATCTAAATAAATAAATAAAGGAAGTCAAAATAAGAACTTTTAAACAAAAATATTTTTAAAAGTTATTAAAACGACTAATGGAGAAAGAATAACAACTTATGGTACTTCAACAAGAAGTTAAACATCTACAAGCACAAGAATAGTATTTGGTACATAAACTACTGGATGGGTGTGAAGCCTAACCGTGGTGGAACAATTGGTGAATAACAGAGGTTGGTGCTAAGTATATAAGATGATTTGGAAAAGGACTACTGTGGAGTTGCTATTTGAGATCACGAAGGGTAGCTGTTCTACAGTTATCCAGTGCAGGTCATCATTGGATAACGAGTGGAATAAACAACAAACATATGGAGTCGAGTTGGATGCAGCTTCAATACATCTAGACAATTTGAGGTTGCTGATTGGAGCGCGCCTTCATCGGATATTTCAGTAAGGTGATTGTGCAGTGCAGCCTATTGCCGGTGTTGGATCATGGTTCAACCTACAAATGGAGCAATTACCATAGCGGCCTTTGTAAATGGTAAAGAGGAATGTTTACTTACCTGACTGTTCCGGGGTAAGGTGGTGAGCGTGTCATTGGTGTCTGGCTTAGCTAATGCAGATTAAAAGTGGGTGAGGCAGGAAGACAAATCAGGTATATGTTAAAAATAAACAATAATAAGTTCAATCGTGAGTGAATAAGATATTTTACAAGTAATACTTACCATTATCAACATTTTAAAATGATGTTAATTGTAAAAGATATGAATTCAGGAAACCTTCCATATGAATAATCTGACTTTGACAGTTAGAGAAGTGTCATTTGATATTGTTTCTCATACCACCAATTAACCATAACGTATAATTATTCTGATAATCAAGACTATAGCAAAGACTAATAAATGCACGTAATTAATTACATTTTATAAAGCATGCACCTAACTTGAGTTAAGAGTAAATGATCTGCCGGAACTAGTAAAAGAAATAATTTCAATATTTGAGAATTTAAATAAGGGCATATTTTACGTAAGTTAATTCTGACATAAATTAAATGTTAATCAAAAATAAACACATAGGGGGTAATATAACAATATATTTCTCCGAAATTTTCTGGGTTTCATTCCAGGTAGATATATAATGTGTATGCAAAATATCATCTTCCTCCAACAAATATTTTATGAGTTATATCGCCAACAGACAGACCAAATCTCGGAAGGTGATTTTTTCGCGATTACAATACTTTATTCGTCTTTTAGATGTGAAAGTAAAAATACACTGAACATCAGCTAAGACAATATCGGCTATATTTACGATGGGACAAGAAGCTGAAAGAAATCATAAGTACGAAATTGAAATAACGTAGATAACCTCTTCATAGATTTTAGGCAGACCTTCGACATATAAATAAATTGATGCATTAGGCAAGACGCAATTTTCTAGATAATTAATAAACTTAATAATTATGACAATGTATAATAACACCGATATAGTAAGAACACCGTTAGGAATTACGGAAGAAATAGAGGTTACTAACGAAATAAGTCAGGGAGACTTACTAACACCACTTTAGAAGTAATCGTTAGAAAATTGAGCATAACACGATTGATCAACACAAAACTGTCGCAGATAATAGCTTATGCAGATGATGGGCATCCACGGAGAATGAACAATGGACAAACTGAAAGAAAACATTATTAAATTACAAGAGTATGGACTAATAATTAATGAATGAAAACAAAACTAAGTCTTACTGGCAATTTACTAGAATCCCATCAGACAACAAACAAAAGCTTAAAATATCTATCATTAAAAAAATTAGATTTAATTATTTAGAATGACTATTAACCGAAGTTGAAGGCACGAAAAAAGAACTAAAAAATAGAATAAAAGCAAAATTTAAAGCATATTATGCACATACAAATGTCTTGAAATGCATTTACTTGAGTAGCCCAACAAGGTTAAAATTGTATTGTGCAATCATAGGCCAAGTCATAATATACAGATACGCAGACTTGGAACATAAACTAACAAGACGAACAGCTGGGAATAATTGAAAAGAAAATATTAGTACAAATATTGAAAACAATAAAAAAATATTTAAAAAAACGGCAAGGATGAATCATAAAATAATGCGAGCTATACTACACGGAGAAAACATTGTTAAATATATAAAAACCTAAAGCTTTAAATGGTGGAGGCACATAAAGAAGATGGAAGAAACTAAAACACCGCGAAGAATCAGCGAGTGGAAACCAGATACTATAAGACATAAGAAAAAACCAAGATTACGATGGGAAGATGGTATTGTTATGGACTTTTACCTAAAAAAAGTTGCGATAAAGGCAAAAATCATCCACAGTTGTAAAACTTTAAAAATGGACCGGGTCTAAAAACTCCATGCGTATTATAGCAGGTCATATCCCACCAAGGACGTTGGTGGCATTAAAAAAAATAAACGCATACAGAAACTACTAAAACTACTGTACAAACCGTATACTATTTAAAATATCCGATTCGCTTTCACCAATAGCAATTATTAGAATCACTAACGAACAATAAGCAAGAGCAAATACACTCAGGCGAGCAAAGTCAAGTTCCCAATACAAAAATTATAATAATAATTTCAGTTTAACCTCATTATGTAGGTTAAACTCAAATTATACTAATTAGCGGATATATACCATAGTTCCAAAAAGTTTCGAGAAATGGAAAAATAATATTGATAACTTCTTGGCAATATATTAACGTATGTCCTATAAGTTTTGAGAAAAAATATTAACAGCTATATTTCATGTTGCTTTAATTTTATATTAAATTCAAGGACAAGTAATTATTTCTACAGCTACATTTAATAGAATTATATGCTTAAACTACGGATAATGGTTCATGTTCTTCAACTCCAACCAAATTGAAAGCATTTTTCTATAATAAGCTACAACGGATTTTTTTCTCAAAACGTATGGGACATACGTTATGATGGAAAGCAACTAAGAAGAAACTAAAATAGCATAGATGCCATTCACTAAAACTTGCAAAATGTGTAAAGTAGCATTATTTCAAAAGAAAGTACAAATTTAAAAGAATTGGTTGTAAAATCGAAAAATTAGGTTATACTATTTAACCCTAACATTATAATTATTTAATGTCGAAAGGTTGTTTTACAGTATAAAGGTGCAACTTTAAAGTAGGACTCTGGAATATTGTTGTAACTAAAGAATGAAGTCAGTTAACTAGCATTGGCGACACAGAATATGTGCAGAATATTTAGAATATTTTTGACACTAGAATTTTTTCAGTGTAATACAGTTGTACTAATATATATAGAACTAGAAACGGTAATTTTAATTTAAATTTTGACATTGACAATTGATATCCTTCATCATGTAATCTAACTTAAATGCATTTAGCAGCCATAACCTCAAATCTAAATCTCGTTTAAACACAACAAAGTATTTTTACACAGCTAAATTGGTAAAACTTCCATGACCAACCTTCATGCAAAAAATATGTGAACACAGTATACTTAAAAAAAATCTATTATCTCTTCTTAGCTATTTATATATTTTAGTACTTATATAAACACTAAATAATAACGATCCAAATAGATATTTGTATTTTTAATTGAAAATCTATTGTTGCATAATTTCTATTTTATATGCAGTTTAATCGTAAAAAGTAAAATTTAGTGTAGTATAAACTATAAAATACAAAAAAAAACGTTAGCAGATATTTGTAACATTGTTTTCTCCTTATATATTATTTTTATGTAGGACCGGGCGGAATTGGTTACTTTATAGCCTATCTTTGAGGGCGTAATGTGTTACTTTACAAACTCAAGGTCTTGTATGTCAGTTTGACAAGCAATGACATCGTAGGTTACCAAAATTGATAAAAATTATAAATCTGGTTTTAATTGTGAATATCCCGGTCTGCACATAAAAGACTGTATGCACCTCGTGGCGTAACTAATATTTATTGCCCTTCTGGTTAGAACTAATTTTTAGGCCTTGAGCCATAAACGCATTATTACACCGTTGGAACATAAATAACTAATATAATATACTAAATGGATCCCGGGTGGTGTAGCTTGAACAAGTGTTCACGTTCGATCAGTAGAGTTAAGCAACGCTCTTTCTGGTCAGAACTTGGATGGGAGTTCCACTGCTGCTTCTCCCAGCACCTCGTGGTACAGCTGCCACGAAAAAATGTTGGTCCCGGTTGTCATAATAACATCATGACAGTCGTTAGTGGGGTTGGAAGTCCCCATAAAATGTACAGTGACGCCTATAATTGGCCTAACGGCTGTTGGCGGAGTGCGGAATAGAATAAAATAAAATAAAAAGTACTAATGTATATATTTAGAAGAAATAATGTGTAAATTAATTTTCAGATTTACTGCTTAGTTTTCGCCCCAATTACTCATTTATCACAAATCTTTAAATCTAACAAACGGTGGGCGTACATATACAGGGTGGTTAAGAAATAAGTAAATTACAGAAAGTTATATACAATTTATCTCAAACGCTCCTCCTTCGGGTTCGACAGAGTCATAAAGGACGTTCAATCAATACATATTTTTTTTAAATCGTACACACTGAGTATTCGCACTTTAATTATGGTTTATGAGAAAACGCACTTGCATGTTCTGTTAAACCTTTTAAAATGTGTATTATCTTTCATTTAAAAATAAACACAACACAATGTTAAATAGCACTACTAAAATACACTTAAACCACTGCAGCAAAAATGTGTACCTACTAGAGGTTTTGGTTGTCACTTCCATTAAACATAAAAAATACGATTACAAAGTCCTTTATCTGAAGCTCTATATACGCTACAAATGGATAGTGTTATTTGGTAAGCCATATTTACGTCGAGTCGATCAGCGACCCTCGTGCAATTTAGAACCATAAGTTTCGCTCCGCCAAACAGTCAACGAACAGGACAGAAAAGTTTAACTTCGAAGAGGGTTGAATGAAACCTAATTTGTATTTATTTCATTACATTTCCGATCGATGTGATGGAACCCGACTAACAAAGACTGCACTTTATCATTAGCCTTGTTGGCTACAGTTCAACTGAAGTCAGGCTTCTATTTAAAATTTAGGGACACTATCGTCATTCTATGGAATTGTGAAAGATTTCAGTTAAACCAATGGGAACAAGTTTAAAGGCGAAGAGATCAAATTTAAGAACTGAAAAACAGGACAACAAATTATATATAGTAAATTAGTAACTAATATTCTTTTTTTCCAAATTTGAACAATGATGTTCGTGGTTTAGTTTTGAATTCTCACGTTGTGTCAATTCTCTAACTTACGGGAATTTATTTCCTTTGCGTCAACCATATCTCTGTCCAGAGCTAAGTAACTTCCTGTGAATTGTTTCGATTAAGTAGCTTTCTATAGTCTATTAATTACCCAATATGTGGCACTTCACTACTACCTTCAGATTTAGTTTCTGCAACTGTGTTAAGTTGGTTGCCTATATTATGTGATTACGTAATCTTTACTTTTTTGCTGATTCTGCACAAGGTGTCCAAAAATGATCATCAAATTTTAAAGGTGTATAATATGTGTCAAAAGTGTCATGAGACGTGGGTCCTTAAACGCTGATTTATGGAGATACGACTAAAAGAATTTTGATTTTATGCAGTAATTTTATTGCCACTATCCAAATATTTAATATAGGTATCAAATTATCTAAAGCTGCAGTAACCTGGTTGTTGGAGAAATAATAAAAATAAATATTGACTTTATTGTTGAACTTTTTCGAACTTCCGTGAAAATGTATGATATTTTCGCTCAAGTGCAAAAATAACAGCAAGCTTTAGAGACAGCAACAACAATGACAGTTAATAAACTCTAAAGCTTGTTATTAACATTATTTCTAGTTTCTATGGCCAACCCTTATGTAATTTCCTGTTGAACACACGGTATAACTACGGACAAAATTGTTATAGGTACCTTTTTGATGCAACCATACAATAATTTCCCTTTTTCTACTACTGGATTTTTGTACAGGGTTTAATTGGACACTATGATACGGAGCATTGTCTATAGCAACTACGGAGTTCTTCGGTAAATTTGGAAGAAAGCAATCTCTCATAATTGGTGCCGTTCATACCGTCGTGGTGATCTCCACTTTTTGCCCCAGTTTTTAATATTAATAACAATTTGCAATAAAACCCATCTCCTTGATTTTGTATGTCCACTATGAATGTAGCTTTCATCCAAAAAGACAATCAGCCTATTTTCACTTCATTAATATTTGATATTTTGGATGTATTCTATTCTTTTTGGGCGGATATCGTTCTTCTTCATTAAACGTTTTCTATTGTTTTGCGTTTTCTTCCATCTAAATGCAGTTTTTAATCATTCTTTTCAACGAAGACACTGAGCCACACCAACCAAATCTGTAAATTTTTCGCGTAAAGCATTAATAGTGACACGGCGTTCTTCTGTTTCATGAAAATTGTAAATTATTTGCCGAATATCATAATTCTCATAATCTTCCAAATCTGATTCAGGATGCTTTATTGTGTTGTTTTACCTTTTCTTAACGCTATCTTGCCTTTCCGTAACTTTCTTTGTTTGTTTTCTTATATCTTTTCTAATGTTGCTAATGAAATGCATACAGCTGTGTGGTTTTTGTAATTGATGGTATTTCATTTTCGATACATTTACAGAATTAACTATGTGCTCCTAATCGTGGCAAACTTTTTCTTTCGTTGCGTTTGATGACCATCTGACCTTACTCAAATTTCTGTTCACCCTATTTAAATAAGTATTATTATTCTTTCCAGAAGCTTGAAATGTTAGCTCTTTTCTTAATTGCTGTACTTGTTACTGTACTGTTACATTGCAATATTTTCGTGCCCTGCCTATATTATACCAAAATCTATCTTTGATAGTTCTTTTTTTCAAACTTCCCTCGCGTATTTCCTGTTTATGAAGAAATTACTGCGTTCCTCGTCTAAACGACAAAGAAAGTATTGTAATCGCGAAAAAATCCTTCCGAGATTTATTTAGATCTTCAGGTTTCAAGGGCCTTAGATAACGAAAAACACGTGTTCTTAATTGCATCTGTCTGTTGGCGGTATAACCCAAAAATGATTTATTGGAGGAAGACGATATTTTGCATACATAATATGTCATAAATATACAGCGTGTTTGAACATCGCTAGACAGCTTGTAACTTCGTTAATAATAGAGATATTTTTTGTCTTAAATGCCAGTATTCAGCCTATAAACTCGCATAAATCAATTTAAATCATCGCTTCCTATTTTCACGTAGTGAGACACTACTTTGGTTTTTTAAATGGGACACCCCATATATTTTTTGATATTTGAAATCAGCGTAAAAAATACTTTATGGTAGCATGCTTAAAGAAACTAACATTCGAGAACTAATACGTTTTCTAATTTTAAAATAATATTTAGCTGAAGTAGGTATTCCCACTTGGCTTCCAAATATTCTTACAGCCGAATTGTCGTATCAAAATTTTATTTCAAGCATACTACCATATATCATGTTTAGCACTAATTTAAAATAAAGAATATATAGTAGGGTGTTTTCTTTAAAAATCCAAAGTCGTATAGCAATACGCATAAATAGGAGGCCATGGCTTAAATGGTATTATGACGATTTGTAGGCTACACACTGGCATTTAAAACAAAGAAAAGTGTTTTTCAATATCTCTATTATAAACGAAGTTACGAGCTGTGTAGCAATTTACAAATACCCTGTATACAAGGTGAACACCTTAAAAAATAATATTTTGTTTTTTTGCGTTTACTGAGAACAGGATCTATACTTGACAAAAATGGGACCCAAGAGATACGGGGTAACATCGTAAAAGAGTCAAAAAGTTTCAACAATAAGTCCGTTCTATTAAATAACAGCCGCGCATCGCAAAGCTGGAAGAGGTCTTCGATGGGCCCGTGGCGCTGTAGTTACAATCCCATCGCCGTTAATGCTTTTCTTATTTGAAATTCGTCTAATTCCAATGACCAAGTCCAAGTGTTTCCTACTGTTGTTTCAGTATTATTACGAACCTGAGGATATTTTTGCCTTATTTGTCTTTTATTTTTAAAATTGTTAAATTACAACAACGTCCATTTGCGAGGGAAGTTCTGAATAAAGCTCTTTACAGGTTTTTTCTTTTGTGCTTTTCACCGGCATTGCAGAATTATTTTTCAATTTCTCAACTACAGGTGAAAAGTGTTTTATCCAATTGTTCCTATTTCTATTTGTTTTTCCCGTTTTTCGTTTGTTTTTCCTTATTATGCTTGTTTTGTTTTTTATGTATTTTTCCCACAAATTTACATGCGCTTCGTCTCTGCGTAGTCGCCGTTTAGACTTTTTCGTATATCAAAAGAAAACAAATAGTTTTTAACATTAATTGTTTACTTAAATTATTGGTGAATTATTTGATAGCTACTTCTAGGGTGCCTTGATGCCAATTTGCTACACTCCTACAGCTTGTCAAACGAGAACTTTAGTTGAGTACAGGCTGCGCAGTGGAAATTTCTGTTATCGACAACGGAGCGCATTTACTCTGTAAACGTCGAGAACTGCAGATCAAGTACACTCCAAGAAAAATCCTGTTGGCTGAGGTTATCAGGTTAGGTTTTGCGTCAGTCTGTGTCAAAACTGACGCAAAACCTAACCTGATAACCTCAACCAACATATTATTCATACGTTTGAATTTCCACAGCACACTGAAGACGAGTTATTTTGGTTAGAAATTTTTAAATAATATGTTGATGGCACTGTAAGTCTATGTCAAATTCGAGGTTAGTTAGGTTAGCAGTTTTGACACAGACTGACGCAAAACCTAACCTACTAACCTCGAATTTGACATAGACTTACAGTGCCACCAACATATTATTCATACGTTTGAATTTCCATAGCACACTGAGGACCAGTTTTTTTTTTATCTCTTGATATATCGAAGTAAGAAGTAAACGTGCAGTTTTTTGCTGCGTATGGATAAGTTGTGATTAGGGATGGGCGATTAAAATCGATACGTTCGTAAATCGATTATTATTTGTTGAATTTATGATTGTTTAAATCGATATTTTTCTTTTGTACGCCTAACCTAGTTGTGATTTGTTTATCACCTGGTACTTGTTTTCACGTGTTGGGTGAAGACCAGACATAAAAAATGTAGTGTGAAATGTTGCGATCAATGAAACAGATATGGGTAAAGGTTCAGAGTAATTTCCATAAATCCAACTGGGGGCGGGCTGCTGTAGGGACCTTGCGTCCCTCTTTACCCAAGAACGGGATTTATAGAATTGGCGAGAGAAAGGAGGGATGGAAAATGGAAGAGAGGGCAGAAAAGGTGGAGAAGTTACTTTGTTGACTCAGAAGGACCACCTGAAAACTTGAATCAGAACAGACGGCCATGGGAATCGAACCCACGACCTCCCGAATGCTAAGCAGATGTGCTAACCACTATCTTAGAAATATTAAATACGAAAGCATTATATCCTTATGTTAGAATCACTAAGTATGCGGGAGGTACGACTGTACTTCATCTATAGTCTATTTATAGTAGGTACCACATCATGACACGAAGCGGTGCAGACAGAAATGAACCGGGACGATAGCGCCTTGTAGTGACTGCAAAGAAACTAACGTTTGCATTATAACCGTCGTGATATTGCTAAATATTCGATAGTTGACGAGGTTTTG